>CM049860.1:22624811-23109811 GCA_027422415.1 Schizothorax lantsangensis | reverse complement strand
TTCAAGCTGCTAGTTCGTCTTTGGGCATCCTGGAGGCACTGCAGAACCCACACAACA
Organism: Schizothorax lantsangensis; assembly: GCA_027422415.1. Classification (NCBI taxonomy): domain Eukaryota; kingdom Metazoa; phylum Chordata; class Actinopteri; order Cypriniformes; family Cyprinidae; genus Schizothorax; species Schizothorax lantsangensis. The sequence continues at coordinate 23,109,754 of CM049860.1, read as the reverse complement.
CACACACACACACACACACACATACACACACTTGGACAGACACATGCACAACCATAATAAGCTTTTTTTCCTAGTGGTTTTTCATGTTTCTGTGCTTGTGGGAAGACATCTCTGCAGCTCTGATAACTATCAAGTGAGATTTCTCTTCATCTTTTTTAAAAAACGTATCACTTTGGGCTGGACCGACTGACCGCTGAAGGAAAACCTGACGGAGAAATGAGTGATTATCTGCCGGCGGAGGACAGGCCTTGCCGGACGTCCTGAGACGCAGCTCTGACTGTGATCCGCAAAAGAAAAAAAAATACGAACAATGGTGTGCGCGTGAACTTCTGTGTGTGCGTACCCTTTGGTGTGGGACACACACATGCGCCCGCTCAAACACAATAGCAGTTTTGGGAAAGAAGCTAAGGTTGAAAAAGAACAAGAAGAGAGGGAAGAAAGGAGAAATACTCTTATTCTTTGGTGGGAGTGAGAGGTGGAGGACAGGGGAGGGCCGCGGCACTGCTCATGTACCCGAGAGAAGGCCTTTCACTGGGGCTGGAGGAGAGGGGAGGAAAGACTGGCTCTCTGGCCTCTGGGCTGTCTCTCCTGCAGCAGGTTGGCTGCTGGCAATTCAGTCTTAATCCCTGGGTAAGTGCTCAGCGCTAATACACACGCTGTTTTCACACTCCTGTGGCCTTTTTAAAATCTTCTCTCTGCTTTTGTTAGACTGACTCAGTGCCAGGACTGTGGTAAAGGATGCACTGTCATTTTATCTGCTTCAGAGTGGCTTAAGATGTCTGTGAATGTGTGTGTTTCATAAGTAAGAACTAAGAGATAGATTGATGAATATGGCATTTGAAGATGTGCGTTTAGTTAAAAAGTGTCTGATCAAAGGTTGTTGGAAAGGAAGTCAAGTCATAATATATGAACAATATGATTATAGCATAAGTATTCTTGGTGTTTATTTTCAGCCTGTGGCTTTAATTTGCATTTAAGAAAATTTGTTCTGTTGTCATTTCATTTTTCTTTATTGCTTTAAATTGACAGAAAAAATATTCTTTAATTTACTTGATGCTTAAAATGCATTAATAATTATTTGTTAAATAATCCTGCACGTTTATGCTGCTTTCAATTTCATTAGAAGCAATATTACACTTTTTTCTTAATTTTTTTAACCACTTGAGAGAGTTTTCTGTATCATATTTGTTTTTATATGAAGGAAGCAAAAAATTGGCGCCATGTTTTTCTGTATCGTATTTGTTTTTATATGAATGAAGTAAAAAATTGGCACTGTTTTTCTGTGTTGAGAACATAGGGAAGTTGCTATTTATATTTTCATAGAGAGTCATAGTTAGGCATTTGTTTTGTTTGTATGTATTTGTGTGTGTGAGCGGTGGGCGGATGAGGGTTGTTATAGTGACGGTGACATCATCATAGTTCCACATTCTTTTGAAGTTCTTCTGTCTCATTTCGAGCTTTCTTTTCCGAACGGCACACATTGGCTCCGTGGATTTGGCTGCATCTGTTTCTTGCTCATTTGAACATTCCCATACATAAACAAGCGTGGATGTTTTCTGCATTGTGTCCACTGTGCTTGGATGCGAGCCATTGGCACGTACGCTTCTCGAGTTCAAGTCCTTGGCAGCTTTTTTTGCTTGCTCTGGAATTTCGCAGGCCTGAGAGCCCCTCTATCCATCATGAGGATGTCACTCCCCCTGCGTGTCCCCCCCCCCCACCCCAGCCCCACTACAGCTCATTAGAGCCCACAAGCTCCAGTGACAACTCATCATATCATGCCGTAAAGCGGAGAGAGGCGCTCGGGCCCTCAGGGGCCACAAGGTCACCACCTTCACATTTTGTCTTTAAATTGCTCTGCAAGGTGCCACCAAGCGGAAATGCAGCACCAACAGCTTTTTCCTGCTGCTGTCCGGCCCTCTGTCTTCCTCTCTCTCCTTGTATCTCTTCTACAGGCCTCTCACAGAATAAGCCAATTTCACTATAACCAAATAGTGATTTTTTTTTCTCTCCTAATAATCAGCCAAGATTTACTTACTATCAGTGATCAGATTTTTTTTGTTTGTTTTTTTACAATTATTATTATTGTGATTTATTTAAATTATGATTCATTATGGAAATTTAGATAGTAAATATATATTTTTCTAACTATGTTCTGCTCTTAATTATTTAATTGTTTAAGAAAAACTCAGTCTCTATGATTTTTTTTAATTTTTATTATTTTTCTAATAAGCATCTGAAGTAATATTTACTTAATATCTTGGTCCTTGTACATTTAAAAATATGAGTATTATGATTTATTTAAATTATGATTTATGGGAATTTATATAGTAAATATGCTTTTCTAACTATCTTCTGTTCTTAAATATTTAATTGTCTAAAAACATACAATGAAATTATAATTTTTTTAATCATTTTTGCTTTGTTGTAAATTTACCCTTTAAAGTTGACTTAAGTTTTTGCGAAAGGCGATATATAAATTATAAAAATAATAATAAAAATATGTATATAAGAATAATAATAATTAAAATTAATTTCACATTGTTACTAAATTGATAGAAAATCAACAATTTGTTGCTCAAAAGGAGTGGGAACCCTGATATATTCTTTCTCTTAAGTGACAATGTGTATTTTGTGAGTATAAAAGTCATTCTTGTGATAACTAAAAAACTTCAAAACTGTCTGAAGATTTGTGTGTGTGTGTGTGTGTGTGTGTGTGCACATTACTTTGTTTGTGAACGAGAGAGGAAGAGAGAGTGAAAGACAGGATTTGATAGACGCTGCATCAAAATGAGTGTGACATGCTCTTCTAAGACAAACAGGCCTCTTCATGGCCTGTCCATTAAAACAGGCCAGGCTTTTGAAAGACCACCACTAGGGGTCATGACCCCAAGCAGAAACTGTCAATCTCATTGGTTCGGAGGAGGGTACGTATGTCTACAGATTTACTCAAACACTCAATGGGTATACAGACAGATTTGATGACACACATTAAGAGTATTTTATATTTATTTCCCTCATTCAAACACATCTACAAACTGCCGGTTTTCTCAGGAAATCACCACATCTGGAAATCAGGTTTTCTTTTTTAATATTATCATTATTATTTACCTGGTTATGTGAATTAGTCCTTTAGCCTTTTTTCCTCTGTGTAGTTGTGATGGTAGTGGTGGGAGGTATTGGCAAACGATTAAACAGGAAGTAGCCCGCTTTCTTTGCACATAATAGGGAAAAAGACGCCCACATATCTTCTTTGTGTTCCTTGTGTGGGTTTATTGTGCGTCTCGCTGGACCTCCGTGTGTCAGTCTCTAAACTCAATGAGTTGTTTAGAAGTAGGGTTTTAAAGAATGCTTATTCTGCGATTGTTAGCGTCCGACAGTATGCGGTTGTCCGATGAGAATGCACGGGCACATACGTAGGTGGTCTTCCTCACTCCCCTGAGTTGCTAGAGACAATTAGCCATGTCTGGAAGAACAGGGTTAAAGCCATCGTACAATAGCAACGGGGTCAATAGAGACAGATTTATTGTGAGGCTTTTCTTAAGACTGAAGACTTAATGGACTTGAATAGCACTCAGAAGGGGAATTGTTTGAAGAATGTGTTTTTGTATGGTGAATATCATGTTATTTTTGTCCCGCTGTGTGTCTTGTCCGGAAGGCATCATGACAACAAAGAAAAACCAAACAGAAAAGTGCTTGCGTGCAAGGCCTAAACGCAGGTCCATGTTTTTAGTAGTCATTTAGCAGGCGCGTTTCTCCCATGCGAAGAATAAAAGTTAAAGAAATTCCATGTCTAGCTATTCCAATCGTCCTCCTTTTTTCTTTTCGGGGTCTTGCTGATCCATCAGGTGGCGAAGCGGACAGAAACGCTACTGTAGCAAGCCGCGATAGCGTGCTGCGCTCCCCAGAAGCCAGATAAACGGGATGCCCGGCTATTATTCGTGTGGCTGTGTGGCGTTTGAAAGGGGTTCTGTTAGGCCCAGTGACTGTGATGTAAATCATTTGGCTTGTCTCTGGGTGAATGTGGCCGCAGTGGACAGCCATTTGGAGCTGTCCCTCAATGGAGAGGCCCTGGACAAAAGAACTCATTTAAATGGCTACTAAAGCCTTTCAGCGCAGGGAGAATTGACAACATTCTTTCACATCATTACTGAGGGGGAGGTTATGGGGTAGCTTGCGGTGGAGGGGTGTGCAGCACCGTTCCCTTAATGGCAAACTCGTCAGCTGTGTTTGGCAGCTGTCATCATCCCCGTCTGTTTTTCTGATGACAGGTCTTTCTTTTTCAAATGTATTTTTATATCTTATCTCTCTAGTTGTTTTTCTCCACGGCCTCGTGCTTTCCTTTTCCCATTTCTCTTTCTGTCTCCACACTGTTTTCTGCTCTCAGGGGCCCCGAAAACGTCCCCAGAGCCCCTTTTCTTTCCTCGAGCTGCTCTGTTCAGTTCATTAATCTTTCATTGGGAATATGGCAGAGCGGAACGCCCCCAATGCTGGAAGTGGCCCCACTCTCTGTGCCTGTTTAGAGGCCCTGGATGGACACTTCAACCTCTCAGTCCTGGGCCCTGGTGTCCTTTCTATTCTCAAAGTTCCGATATTTTAGTCCTGCCAAAAGGATGGCTCACCTCTGCTTTTATAAAACATGTCCTGACATTCAGCACCATTGTTTTTTTTAACAACATCTCAAGTGCTGGATTTAATTTGGCACGTTTTAAATAAAGACAGTGGCCCCTATGTGCCCTTTTCCGAATGTGCTGCGGTACATGCACAGCTGTCAATCAGACGCTCAGGCGCCTCAAAACCCACATGTATGCGAACAGCTCATGGTGTGAGATGTTTTCCTGTCAGTCGGCTCAGTTTGCGCCGATTTATGCAGCGTCTACGGAAGCAAATCCCAGTCCACGTGTGGCCCGTCAAATCTACGGCACGGCAGTAATCTGGTTAGGTCGCGTGTACTGGGAATACACTAATGCCAGGCCATGCCTCAGCACCCCTCTGCTCGGCTGTAATCTTGGGTAATTGAAAATGGGGCCTGTGCCACTTAAGAACACAAAGAGCAGATTACATAGCTAAAACCAATTTGACCAAAATGCAGAAATGGATTTTCTCTCTTCCCCTCCACCCCTCCTCTACTATCTTTTATAATGCAAACCCTTTCCAAAACCAGACCCTGAAGGAAGAGGAAGGGGTGGGAGCACGAGATGTGGGTATAGCCCAGAAAAAAAAGGAGGGAGAGCGAGTCTGTGCTTAGATTGGCTGTCATTTGGTTTATTAGGTGGTTTTTGTGATTGTTTGTTTGGTCAGAGACACGTAATGCAATCAGGCACTGTGTCTTTTATGTATCCAGTGACTGTTGAATCAATAATGTGCACGTCTGAAAGTGTTTTTAATTACAAACCACACTGTTCTGAGAATGGGCTTGTGGTTTGTGATGGACGCAGAGTTGAAATGGAGGCGCCGGTGTGTTTCTGCCTCAACCCAAACATGTATTAACAGCTTCTTCTTTTTCTTCCCACCCCCTTCCCTCTCTTTTTCTGTTTCTTGCCAGTCTAATAAGGTCCCCGTGGTACAGCACCCTCACCATGTGCACCCGCTCACACCTCTGATCACCTACAGCAATGAGCACTTCACACCTGGGAACCCCCCTCCACATCTACAGGCAGATGTGGACCCCAAAACAGGTACATATGCATGCACGTCTTCCTTTACATTCATGAATTTCAAAACAGGCAGGACGAAACCCAAGGCTAACCTTCAAGCCTGGTTAACTAACGCACGGCGCTGTCACGGTTACACTGTGTGATCTCACCGGTCTGCATTCACAGCTACCTGGTAAGATGCATCCGAGCGTTTCGGAGTCATCTTGGCTCAGGGCCAAGGTTGCACCCCTCCTTTTGTATGCATGTTGAGATGGAGCTGTTGACCTGGGTCGGTTAAGCCTGTGGAGCCACTTGACTTCTGGGAGATGTAGCCCTGTTCCTTAACTGCGGGATCCTGAACCAATTCTTGTTCTGATTCTGAGAAACAAAATCTCAATTTTATGCCCCCTTTTGATGACACACAAATAGGACAATTGTGAAATCTATATTTCCCAGCCAGGATGAAAACTGTATGAGCAGGAGGTTTACTAGGAAACTCGATTTGAAGGCTTATGTTGTATCTGTCAGGATTCTTATCTCAAAACAAAAAGATTTCTGTTCAGGTGTGATATAATGTCATTTGGTGGTATGTTTCAGAATCAGATTATCACACATAGAGGCATTTTCCTCTTCTGCAACACTATACAGTCGATCAGCTGCTCTTCAAAGCTGTTGACAACCTGCATGTTGATTTTACAGAGGCTTTTTCTGCTCTCATAACAGACCTTATCACTAAGGGCCTCTTTAAGAACTCAGAGACTGTTTAATGTGCTGCTTAATGGCTCGCTTAATTGAGTTTAGAATTTAATTAATTAACAAATTGTATTAAGACCGCTGTACGCAGTGCCAATGTGCTGTGGAGGCATTGTTTTCCTTGTTCTGTGGTGTTAACATTAGCCAGCGGTATCGAGCAGAATTTTTACACTTGTTTTAGTCGTTTACCTTTAGAATGACTACTTTTGGGCAGTTTTATTTTTACAAAATTAGATTTAGTAGATTTTGAGGCAAAATAGCATCAAGTAGACAAAATTGGAAGTACGTTGAGTCCGTCCAAAGTCAGCTAGCTTGTTAGCTAGATGTTTTTTTTTGTCATTCACATTGTTCACAACTTATGCTATTGTAAACCACTGAATTCTTATTTAGGGTTGTTTTAAACCTTCTACCCACCTCATGTAATGTTAATAATGTGGTTAATTGGCCGTTAAACTCTAAAACCAACATTGGGACTGTTTCCACACTTGAACAGACATCCACTGCTAATGTGTCAGTCTCTCTTAACACATGCTGCAGTGTTTGCGTTGTTGACTTGTGAACCTCAATTATCGCCCGTTGTTAATCCTCTGATTCGATAGACAAATGTGACAGGGCTCTGTATTTTTTCTCCTCTCCCCCGTGTGCCATACAACATCGTGGCTGCCTCCACAAGCTTTGATCAGAACGTGTGATTTAGAGCTGTGCATGTGAGCTCAACCTCCTCCCTCTCCCACCTCCCTCTGATGTTGACTTTGTTCAATTGTGTATCTCACAAAGGATAAATTTAACACTTAAACTTCATCTGGGAATTTCTGTGTCAGGACAAGAGCAGAAACATTTTCACACTGTTCACATACATATCTCTCTCCCTCTCCTCATTCTCTTCTCTGCATTTTTTATATTTCTCTTGCAGGAATCCCAAGGCCTCCACATCCTTCAGATATATCCTCCTACTACCCCCTGTCACCTGGCCAGATTCCCCATCCGTTAGGATGGTTAGTACCACAGTAAGCAGCCCAATTTTATTTGTCTTCTTTCATCTTTGTGATGCTTGATGATGTACAGTGGGGTCCAAAGTCTGAGATCTTAAAAATGCTTTTTTAATTATTTGCTATTTAATATGTATTTTTAATATCAATACATTTAAATCTTAAAGAAAATATTTAATTAAAATAAAATATTAGTTTTATCAGCGCTTATTTTTTTTACAGGTTTCAGTTTGATTATGAATCACAGATCCCAGATTTTTATTGAGGAATCTGACTTTTGGCCACCACTTTATATATTATGACTTATTTAAGACTGCATTTGTTCAAATATGTTGCGTTTTGCCATTGTGTATCTTATATTCGCCAGGCCTCCGTCCGCCTTGCTGTGGGCCTCTGGGTATTTAAGATGCAGTTTGAGACTTCGGCCATCACAGAACACAAAAACTAACTCTTAACCCTCTGTACAGTTTATACATTCTGGAAAGGCACCGCTGGGGCCCACAGCAATGTACCCATGGCTTTCTTCATCCCCTAAACTCTAAATTGCCTCTTTGTGGCAAATGCTATTTTGCATGTCTCTGTATTGTCCAATTAGAGTAATGAACTGTGATTGCCAGTATTTTACCCACAATTCCACACGGGGGCTCTCCCCTGGTAACTCTTGTCAACACTTGTTAATATGACAAAAGGCTACAAATTAAGCTCTGTTAATTTAATGTTTTCTCACCGCGATCTAAATACCGAGAGAGGCCCCAAGCGCAGCCACGGCCCTTTGATTCTCTGCACTTTATTTTGGTATAAATTTACATTCATTATTGTTTGTCTTTGGATGTGTAGACCTCAATTAGCGTGATGGCTCCATTAAAGGGGCCGGTGCTTCGTCTTTAATTAGCACAACAAAACACCTAGTTTCAGCTCAGGGAAGAGGGGCCTCCATCGACACCAAGCGCGGGGTTATGAAATTTAATTAGCCATTCCTATCAGATTTGTGGCATTCAAATTGTTCAGAGTTTGCTTCCCTTTGATCTGCGCTCTGCAATCCCCTAGATTTTTGTTCTGATCAAATGAGAATAAAGCCGCCTGCATAGAGAGTGCTTTTTTCTCTTTTTTCATCCCTTCCTTTACCTCTCTTCCTTTCTTCTTTTCCTAGGCAAGGTCAACCAGTTTACCCAATCACAACGGGAGGTTTCAGACACCCCTACCCAACTGCCCTCACTGTCAATGCGTCCATGTCAAGGTGAGTTGAGCCTTGGGACAGCCGACTCGCTGAGAACGCGAGCGTGTCAAAACCCTTGCAAACTTCTCCCTTAAGGAGAGACAGCTCTCGCCTCAGTGTTCAAAAAGACGGTCCCGTGCGATCCGCTACGTATTAAAATATTAATTATTGTTATAATTTTATAATGAGACCCCTAAAGAACGTTTACCCCAACTGAATGGCAGAGAACGAGAGGACTGTCAGTTTAACTACGGTCACATGCAGAAGTAAAACGCTGCAGATTTCGGGGGCCGTCTTTGGACTCTGAGCGAGAGCTTTGTGTGGCCCGTTGGGGTCTGGTTCAAGTGCCGATTTGGACGCAAATGTCCCCAGGAGAGCACTAATGTTGTGTGTGTGGGGGGATTGTGGGATATGCATGTGAGCGTTTGTTTGTTTTAACTGTCACAGTGATTGCTCCCTCGTGACTGTTACTCATCTGTTATGTGAGAAGTGGGAGGTGTTTGCTGTAGATGACAAATCTCTGCTTGCTTTGTAGCTTTTATGTAATTTAAACACAAAAGTGAGATGCAAACAGCTTCATTTGGTGGTCACCTTCTTCTACATTTACTCAGCCTTTCCCCCCTAATCGGAAACATATGATACTTTTTTCGCAATGATGATGAATGTGAAGATGATGATGATGATGGTGGTAGTGCTGAGACTAGCCAGAGAGGCATAGAGGCAGATCTGGTTTATAGTTTCGAGAAATGGAGCCCAACTCAAGCCCAGCCTGTGTCTCCAGACAGGGACAAACTCTTGTTTAATTGCAGAGTGATTGGAAAAGCAGCTCTGGAGGCCTGGCGAGCTTAGACCAGAGGACATTGATGGATAAATGTGAGCAGGGAGGGGTTTTGTGTGCCTTAAACACTGGGTTTGAGTATTTTTGAGGGGAGAAAAGCTTTGGAGAAGATACTCAAAACTCAAAGAAATGTCCCATGCAGTGTTTCTGTTCAGGACATTAGGATGTTTAACATGCTCAAACATTGGGCCCTCATTCATGAAACACGAGTGGAAACAAATCTGTGTGATTTGTGCAAAATTTGTGTCATTCTTACGTAAATCGTTTCATTAATATGAAAAATTTACTCTTAATAGTTTGATGACCAGTTCATCCATTAAAAAAGCAGAAACGAATTATGCTTGCGTAATTGTACATTTTTGTGTACAAAGTATAATTATGAACAATTTATACATGAAATAAAAAAAATATTTAATCAAAAATGAGAATGAGTTTTTGTATGAATCATTCGTAAAAATTCTCATTGATGCAACAAATCTAGTAAAGTTCACTTTTACGTACATTGACAAATTTATGCACAAATGGTTTTACGAATGATTCATTCATGAAATGAGCAGAACAAATTTCAGTAAAATCTTAAAAGAAAAACAACATATTAAATGCAAATAAAAAAATACCTAAGAATAGCTTATGAACAGTTTATTCTTGAACCGCAAATTACTTCATGAAACATGAGCAGAACAAATTTCTTCGTAAGTAAATCATAAAACAAAGTAAATTATCTCAGTGAATGCAGCAAATTTACACAAGAATGTTTAAACAAACAATTAACATTGATTCTGCTTGCGTGAGTAAATGAGGGCCAGTCTCGCACTTGCATCTAGTATATTTTCATCGTCCTCACACAGTTTAAAGTGGTCAGGCCAAACATAACAGCTCTGAAACACAATATTTAGCTCTGCAGTGATGATCAGAGTGCATTGGCAGCTGCTCTGCTTATGAGCACAGGGTCTTTGCAGCTGGTCCCGACTCTTAAAGGTCCAGTTTTATTAACAGCTGGCTCTGAAACCAAGGCTTCACACATTTGACACCAACAGCTTTCACCCCGTGTGTGTTTTGAGGTCTCGGCTCCATAGAGAAGTCGTTTGTACCCTGCCAAGGCCTGAAATGAGCCCATTCTGCCTGCTTTGCCATCAGGCGCCCGCGCGGGTCTGCAGCCTCTGCTCCGGCGCTGGACCTTCACTTAAGTGACAGCTGATTCTGTTCTAATGAGGCCTTTATATTGTGATCATCCTATTTCCAGTGCAGGCTAATTTAATCTTCTGAATGGGGGCTAGGGGGATTGGGGATGTGCTGGGGAAGAGCTAATGCGTTTTGATAATCTGTAATTGAATTAGCATAGATTAATAAGTGGTGGTCTTGTGTCTCTGCGGAGGGAAGGTGCTTTAGCATGTTTGTGTCAAAACCGGCAGCGTCCGCTGTCACCGGCCTCCTGCGCAAAATAATGAGCACCAGGAAAAAAGGTTTCATTAATTGTGTTTATGGTTTTTCTGTGAATAAAGAGGGCGAGAGAGAGGGAGGGGGAAGTCTTGCTTTGCCTTCTTTCACAGTCAGTGGACGAGAACTCCAGGAGGCCTCGGGATTAAGAGACGCCCATATGTTGCTCTCCTGTGCCTGTCTTCGGCTCAGAGAGATTCTGATGGCCCTATCTGCCACCATTTATTATGCAGTTAGCACACAGGGCTTCATGTAGCGATCTGCTTTTCACCCAGGTAACACTTCAGCCTCCTAAAAAATACATTTCAGATCACGAACGGTGCGGACTCGGATCCGGCAAATGAGCTACATAGTTTTGATAATGGGGTTGGAGTCGAACAGGTGTATCGGCCGTCCCGGGTGACAGGGGGAGGAAGTGTAGGCCCCTCGGCCCCTGCCCGTTCCTGCCCTTTGATATGTTCCTCCGCTCCCATCCTTTCTTTTTCGGTGGAGGAAGAGAAAGCGAATGACAGACAGAGCGCACCGGCGGGGTCATTATACATTAAACAGGCACCGAGGCCATCGCTACGATTGGCAATTAAATGGCACTCACTGACACTCGGCTGGTGTGGAAGAAGATTGAGACATTGGACCCTGCAGGGGCCCTTCTCGGCACACCTCTCTGTCTCGCTCTTCCCTCAGCAGGGCTAAATTGGTGGCAGGCTCTGCTGCGTGCTGATGAGCGGAATGATGCCCTGCGCTTCAAAGGGATGGCCGTCATGTTTAAACCATAACCTGGGCCTCGCTATGGCAACAGCGGCACGGGTGGGGGCGGCGCTGATGGGACAGTCAGGGGGAAAAGGAGGGAAAAATTGGACGGCGGAACAGAGGAAATTTTAACAAGTATGCAAGGACAGAAAGAGAAAGAAAAAAGGTGGGGGCTAATGATCACGCCGCTGCAGCCACAATGCCGGTCCCCCCTCGGTAGAAGCGGACGGGCGGCCTGGATGACATGGCACAAACACAAATGTGTCAGGGATGAAGGGAAGAGAGAATAGGAGAAGAGAGATTGGGGGAAACACAGTCCCCAGAGAGAACCTCCAACAGAAACTAGTTGTTCCTTGTGAGTTTACGCTCATCATTATATTCTGGCTCCAAGCCATAAAGCCACACTCAAGCAGATAATGAGCTGTTTGAAAAAAAGAATTATTCCTTCTCTCTTTTTTTTTTTTCATCATCCTTCATTCTTTCTCTCAGATTTGTGTACGGCCATGCACAACTGGGACGCACTACACCACACACACACACACACACACACACACACACACACACACTCAGGCACAGATATGTTTATTTGTACACTCAGGAATTCTGCGTTCCTACAGATCTTTATATAATGCTGGGGGATGATATTATAGATAAATTCTTCAATCAGCCAGGGGACATTTTAGTTTATGTTTTAAGGAAAATAATCAAATTGCAAATAAATGAGAAGAAAATGACCACCCTAAATGGTCTTGAAATGACCACACTAATCAAAAATATTATTTTGAATCAGAAAAAATGCTTATGAAAACGATTTGACCCTATTTAATTTATTCATAAATGTTTGTGGTATGTGAGTCATCAAAACACATTGTTCATAATATTTTTTCTTTTGTCAAAATTAAGTGTTTTCTCCACCGCTGAAAAAAGTCCATGTGGGTGGAAGAAAATAAAATTAAACAATAACATTATATCCCACTCAAATCCCAGTCAAATCGAAATATTTTGATGTACCTTAATGTTTTTTTTGTTTTGTTTTTGGTCTTATTTATAATGAATTATCATGTGTGTTGTTTTGAAGAAAACAGTTATCAAAAATTATCAAAATGTAACAATTTCTCTAGTTTCTCTAAGACTGTGCGGGTGGAAAAAAAAATGATATCCAAGAATATTATAGCCCACTTTTTGTTAAAGACAATATAAAAAATAATATTTTGATCATTACTATTCATTATTGTGGTCAGATTATCAGTGCATGTTATTCTGAAGAAAAAATGTTTCATATCAAAACTCTGCAATTTCTCTGCCTCTGAAATGACTTTTTTGTTTTGCTAACGTGGCTGTGGGGAAAAATTATATTAAGAATATTAACCAGTAATTTAATCGTAGCCCACTTTTACGATGCAATCAAATCATCATGTATAAATTTATATTCTTCCCAAAATTCACTCCATCTGTTTTGTTTGATTTCGAAATGCATTGCATTTTGGAACTAAAATGCTTTTTGTTTCATGTCGTTGAGTTCTAGATTTTGGATTTGTCTAGATCTATTGCCGTTTCCCTTTTCCCACATAACAGATGTATTAGTTTACTGCTGCTTTGTCTTTATAGCCAGTGATGTGTCAAGTCTTTAGCTCATAGTCAGTGCTTAGCTCTGTGAATGTGTGTGTTCATCCATCATTTCACCCGTGTCCACTCTGACGATTTACACAGTCTTTTCTCCTCCAGGTTCCCTCCTCATATGGTGCCCCCCCACCACAGTTTGCACACCACAGGGATCCCCCACCCAGCCATCGTCTCATCCAACGTCAAGCAGGAGTCCTCTCACAGTGACATTGGCTCGTGAGTTCACTTTACACTTTTCAGTTCTCTATTAATCCAATGTCGTCACAAGCTGGTATGCACACGCTAACATCTGATCCCTCCCATTTGCAGGAAACATCAGGATGCGAAAAAAGAGGAGGAAAAGAAGAAGCAGCCACACATAAAGAAACCTCTGAACGCGTTCATGCTTTACATGAAGGAAATGAGAGCCAAAGTGGTGGCAGAATGCACACTGAAAGAGAGCGCAGCTATCAACCAGATCCTAGGCCGAAGGGTGAGCGTTTCAAACGCACCATGCAAAGTAGCAGCAGACTGTCTCAACTACTAAGACCACAGATTGCAGTGTTGTCGGCGGTGGAAAAACACTGCTTATTCACGTTTCTATTTCTGTGTAACTGTAATCTTGCTCAATGTTGCTACTCTCATTTTAATGAGAGTGGTTGGAAACACTTCCGTGTTGTTTGAGCCTAAAATATCAGTGGTCTCTCCTTCTGTGATGGCCGCAGTTTTGACGGATGTGTGTGTGTGTGTGTTTCTATATGTGCAGTGGCATGCTCTGTCTCGAGAGGAGCAGGCCAAATACTACGAGTTAGCCAGGAAAGAACGACAGCTTCACATGCAGCTGTACCCCGGGTGGTCGGCAAGAGACAACTATGTAAGTTTTTAAGTTTTCAACAAGTAACAATTGTTTATTCCCTCCCCAGGGGCCGCAGAGCAGTTTAAAGCCATCTACATGAGTATTGACAATCACCCAACAGCCTTTGGAGAAAACTAAAGCACACAGACCTTGTTTTAGGTAGCTGGGCTTCCCCAAACCAGTCTAAAACCAGTAAAACAGACCAGCCTAATCAGCTAAGCCAAGCTGGAAGACTTTTAAGTCCATCCACTGTACGTGTGCTTTTCCTCAGTGCAGTCAGATCTAGTTCTTTCCACTGCTTTCATTAGTATTCCACTGGTTCACCTAAAAAGAGAAAGGCGAGCTGAGATCAGAGTAATTAAATAACCACAGGGCCTAAACGCCTCGCAGCTTTGATGAAAGAGGACATCTCTCTCCGCCGCCAGAAATGGGGAACGAGCGCACCGTTTACAGTTTCGCCGGAGTTTCGTGCCTGACAAACGGCCCCACCGCCCAGCCTGTCAACTCTCCTTGGAGTCTGACCATGTTTCTTGACTCGCCTAGTCAAAGTTCCTCAACTGGAGCATGATAATCGCTCTGTCCGGGCCCGACCTCGGCCTCAACGCAATCACGAACACGTCCGGCGGAACCGTAGCCCGTTTTCGAGAAGGACAAATGCAAAAGTTCTCTCGCTCTGCTCTTCCCCTCCAGTAAACCGAGCCGCTCAAAGAAACCTCAAGAGCTTCCAATCGTTTCACAATGAAAGGAAAACTAAGCAGCAGCGAGACAACAAGGAATAAACAAAAGGAGAGCAATAGAAAGATAGGGAAAGTTCTGTTTTGTCCTGCAGTGCATTTCAAACCTTCAGGCTCTTACATGAATAAATAAATCAGTGAAAACATTGGGCTCTCTTGTTCATTTCATGTCTTGGTCTTTTCTGCAATATAATAACTAAGGTTCCTGTCTATTTCTCTTTTTCTGGCGGGTAACTATCAGGGGAAAAAGAAGAAGAGAAAAAGGGAAAAGCAGGCAGGAGAGGGCAATGGTAAGTGAGCTGCAATTATCTCTCATATTAAAGTAGACCCATCATCTGTCACAAGTGTGACATCTCAAAGATAAAAGTCCAGCCTTTTTTTTTCTTATCTCTTTTTTGTGCCTGCCTCATTTTGTATATAGCTATGCTACCCAATGCAATATTTACACGATAGACTGCTTGTTATCCCCCTCCCCTCCCCTTGCCCCATGTCGAGCATTAATAACATTGAATATGCATGACCCCCACCACCTCCTCCCCTCCCACCAGCTGCCCCCCACCCCTTGCCCAGCCCCCCTCCAGCATTTATCGTACTGTGATATGTATGTTTTGAGAGTGTGAGAGTTAATCACCCTTGTGACTGAGTGCCAGCCTCCGAATGTGCCGCCCATGCTTGTGTTACTGTGCTTATTTGGTTGTAACTTTGGGCTGTGCCTGCTGCATGCTTTTTATATACCTGTTTATGTAGTCATAATATAAAAAAGATTTTTGTTTGGTTGGTTGGTTGTTTGTTTAAATTCACCCACATCTTTCAATTAAGGAGGTTTGCTGATTACATTGATTTGATTCACTTGACCGTTCTTCTTTATGATGCTGATTACTGTGAGATATTGTCCAGGAAGTATGCAGAGTAATGTATTTGCGGTCTCTCTCCACCATGGACACCTTTTGAAGGCCTCTGTATCTTGTTCTTTTTTTTCCAGAACACAGAGAATATTTTCCAAACCCTTGCCTTTCACTCCCTCCGATTACAGGTGCTAATGTCATTTTGAGTCTTAAATTACTAACTTGCTTTTTTCCCCTTTTTTTGGTTCTTTATGTATTTGTTTATTTGTGCTTGTGCAGTATATAAAATATATAATGATCTTTCTTTAATGAATAATGCCACGTATTTGCTTCACATATCTTTTATTTGCTAAGCTCAGTTATTCTCTTGAAGAATATGTTGCTTTATTTTGCTCCTTTTCAGTCGTTTCCTTTGCTCCATTTTTCATTATACACATACTTTCATCAAAGGATGCTTCTGTGTTAAAAGTCATATGTTATTATGTAAAGAATCCCCGATTTGTTAAACTCTAAGCATGCAGCTGCGGTATGTTTATAGGAAATACCTCTTTATGCTAAGAATAACCAGAGATGTTGTTATCAGGGTAAACCTCCTTAATCTACTGCCTTCAGTAGCTGCCCCTGTGCCTCCAGCATGATTGCGGGCTCTGCCCTCTCTCCTCTTGATCTGCTCCGCTTACAACCTGCCTTCATCCTCCTCAAACACCCATCTACCCATGACTTTGCCCTGGTGCTGAGGTGGGCTGTTCGAGGGGATGAACGTGGACCAGGCCTGATTATGAAGCAGCTTCGTAGTGTCTCCCTGGCTTAAACTAATGCTCCGCCTCCCTCCTATAGCTCCTCCCTGCTCCTGCTACCTCAACAACCTGTCCCTATCACCTCCTCTAGTCTAGAACAGCCAGAGAATGGCCGGCAGACATGTATCCATATCTGCTGCATCCCGCAACGCTTGCCTTTTAACGAACAAGCATTTATTTACCCATAAAGAGCCTTGGTTATGAAAGGCATGCACTGTGTGCTGATGTATTGATTTCTGTCATCATTTATTTTCATATTTGTTTCATGCCGTTTTTAATTTCTAATTGTTTGTATTACTAACAAAATATGGTCAATTGCTACTATTTAAATTGATGTGTAGGGGAAAAAATACTTTTATAGAGCTCGTCAGATTCATTGGATTCAATTTATCTCTCTTTCCGCTCTCTTTTCTGATTTCATCTCTCCTCCGCTGGCTTCCTCTTCCCTTCTTCGTCACGTCAGATCTGAGCGCCCCAAAGAAGTGTCGCGCACGCTTCGGGCTCGACCAGCAGAATAACTGGTGTGGCCCATGCAGGTGTGTATTTGGTGTGCCGGCAGGTGTGCTAGAGCAGGTGACAGCTGGGGAACTCTCTCGTTGGTACCTCCTCCCACTTTTCTGGCTCTCTCAGCCTCGCATTCTCTCCACGCCACTTCCTCTGCCAATCAGCTTCTGCAAATCTGGGCGATGGGTTTTGTTTTTCATTGCTAGGTGGGGCGGAAGGGTTGTTTGTGTGGTTATTTTTGTGTGAGTGTGTGGAAAAGGAGTTTGTGTAGTACTCCTTTTTGAATGGAATTGAAAAGAGACGGGGGTTAAATAAAAAGGCGGGGTTTATTTCCCTCTGTTAAGGGGGAGGGGTGTGGCCAGAGGGTTGAGAGGAGCTGGTCATGGTAAGTTTTTTGGGGAGGCACGGTACCAATGTCCACAGCTGAATCATTTGCTCTAGCGCCATGCCTTTTTGTGTCCAATGACATGTGCTTTTTTTTTTTCTTTCTTTGTTGTGTTTTATGTTCCTCTGTGGATAACAGATGCAAATACCCCTAAGAAGTGTCGTGCCTTGTTCGGGCTTGACCAGCTGGGTTTATGGTGCAAACCCTGCAGGTATATTCCCAGCCCCATTCTTGGGGAAAACGTCTAAATCGCGATGATGTTGATTTTAAGATGACAAAAATCAGCTTTTCTTCTTTCGAAACTTTTTCCATGGATTATATTTTCCTACTTCGATCTCTGAGGCCTTGTTACAGTTTATATGTTTTACAAAGACTTGTTTCTGTCCTTTTCTGACTTTAGAAACACTTCAGACGAACTGAAATCCTCGGGCAGAAAATGACAAAAGCATAATAATTACAAAGGCATTGTGGTTCAAATTTCAAGTCAAGCATAAACTTTTGAGTTTTATATTAGTATAATTCAGTATTGCTGGTGTTTCTGCCCAAGGAACTAATCTGCTATTTTGTACTGTTCTGTCCTGGTCACTTCTGTTAGAACTGTGTGATGAAGCCACTTGTTTTGTGGAGGGTAGGGTTGGGGTGATGCCATCTCATCCCCCCTCTCTCTTTTTTTTCCTCCCCTTCTTCTTCCTTCTCCACTCTTCTCTTATAACCCTTTATTCAGTCCCAACCTCTTGTCTTTCTGTTCTAATACAAGCAGTCTTTGAATTGGGAATGTTGATGGTAGGTATTTGTTTCTGCTAAGTAATACCCTTTTCTGTGTCATGCTTGTGCACTCTTTCCTTTTCACCCTTCCATCGTGGACATCAGACGTTGTGCTGTTGTGATACTCCACTGTCCGTTTTCTACTTGCCCAACTGTATCACCTGTTCCACCGATTTCATTATCCTTGCTAGTTTAGAAATCCATCTGATTCTCCAAAATCCACTCCCTTTAGTCTGACCTCCTTCAGGAGCAACAGAAAGCTTCTCAACGTTAGAGCATATGTGAATCTGAGTGTTGGACGTTGGACACAGTTTCCAGAGTTCACGTTTGCCATACCTGACAGTGGAGGTGTAAACTGAAAATGCAAATACTTACATTTTATAACTAAAAAGAAAATTGCTTTAATGCAAAATTTTCCATTAGATGTTTTTTATGAGTTAAATATTGTACGAAAAAGCACAACAGTAATTCATCTTTCTTTTATAGACTGTTGAATCTCTTTGATTTGATTCACTCGTGTCAGTTTTTTTAGAGGAAAAAAATAACTAGCGTTGTTGTTTGTACTTTTAAGTTGAAACCATGCAATATTTTGCAATTTCTTGAAAACTAAACAAAAAGCTATCTTGCTAGCCAGTAACTGTGTAGCTGGAGTTGATGAGGTTGTATTTTTTGTGGGTTAGTGCCGTTCATCAGCACCTCTTGTTATTCAGAGGAACAGCCTGTGCATTTTTTGGGCTGTGCTGAGAGAAACGCTGGTAATTGTGTCTTGATTTAGGGAGCTGTAAGGTTAAAAGACCCCACTCAGCTCTGTTTCCTGAAAGATGCATCTGGAGAAATTCCCTCAGAGACCCATAAATCAATAAGGAACACAGTGAGATACGTAGAATCAATATGGCTCTTAAAAAATGGATATTAGCTTATTTGCCGCTGTTTGACAGGCAGTTAGCACCTTGACAGACCCGAACCGTGTTTCGTAGCTGTACGGCACAGAGTAGAGTAGCAGGAGGATCAAACGAACACATCTCTGCCTCTATTCACCCATCTTTGACCCTGAAGTGCCACCTCTCCTCTGTATTAAGTCTGTTCTTTGCAGATCCCTGCGGCTGCATGTCATGCATGCCCACCATAAATAAAGTGGGTTTAAGTGGCCGTGACAAGATTTCCGTCCTCTTTTTGTCATTTTTCTTCATCATAGTGTGTATCGATCTCCCTGACTGTCTCTCTCAGTGTCTTTTTCGCACTTTCGTCTGAAACCAACACGCATAAGAGCAGGCAGGGGTATGACTTGAGAAACAATCCTTACCTGGCTGTTATTTTCATGAAGACGTTGGCGGTTAATTGAACCCGGTTCTCCCGCAACTCTCTAGCTCCCCCTGTCTTTGATTTAATTCCCTTTTATTTTACTCTCTGTATTTGTTGCTCTTTCTTTTCTCTTTTTGGAGTTAGCCTCGGCTGCATCACTGAGCTCGCCCTTTAGGCAGGATAAAGAGAGTTTTTGGGGAGGAAGGGGGGTTGGTCAGGTCAGGTAGGGCAAGGTACACTGAGGTTTTCCCTCTCTCTCTCTGTTTCTCGTGCTTTCTCTCACCCTATCACTTCTCGTCTCTCTCTCTCTCTCTCTCACTCACTCTCTCTCTCTACCCCTACCTCACGGCGCGCTGGCTTGGCGCTGGTGAGATGTGGCTGGCTGGAATGGCTGGCCGTAGGCGTAGCAGACGAGGGAGGGTCCTGACCCGAGCAGAAATGCAAACATGGCACCATGACCTCTGTGCAGAGCGCTCACACACATGTCTTAGGGGCAAGCTGAGAGTAGCGCTTCCTCTCTAACCTCTTACCCCACCATCTGAACTTCCCCTGAAGGAACGCGAGGAAAAAGACAGGAAAAAAGAAGGGAGAAAGAGGAGTGTAATAATTCAAGCTGATGTGTAAACCGGATGGATCCCCTCGCGGTTTGCGAAACCGGGGTGGAGTTCTTTTGTTTGGAGTTGTGTTGCGCCGCCGAAGGAAAACAAAGAGAGATGTAGGCCTCACCTCTTTCATCATCCTCCTTCCTCATTCCATCTGTTGTCTTCCTCTTGTCCTCCCACTGTCCTGTCCTCTCTGCATGTAATCGTGTGACACCGTGTGAGAGCGAGATGCCTCTGACCCTAATCTCGTCCGGCTCTAGCGTCCATTTTCATGCAGAGTCTGAAAGTGGGTCCGCCAAAAGTTGCTAATGAGATCAGCATGGGTGTCCCGACTTTAAGATATGTGCATTTAAATGGACGCTACGGCTCTGTGTGCTTCGCTCTAAGGTTCAGACCGAGAGCTTCAACGTGTCCCCTCTTTTTTTTTTCCTTTAGGAGAAAAAAGAAGTGCATTCGCTACATTCAAGGTGAAGGCAGCTGTGCCAGTCCTCCTTCTTCGGACGGAAGCTTACTAGAGTCCCCCCCATCCTCCCCCTCCATGGTCTCTCCCTCCCCGTCCTCGAAAGAGTCCAAACCACAGACTGAACAAATGCAACCTCTCTCACTGACTATGAAACCGCCCCCCCTGCTCTTGTCGTCCCAACACCAACACATCTCCATGGCTCCACCTCCACCTTTAGCTCTGTTGGACAACTCCGGGGCGGGCAAAACGTCCGGCTCGGCACACAACGGCTCCTTGGACACCTCAGACGTGTCGTCGTCCCGACCTACAGGCTCCGCCTCCTCCAGGCCCACATCGGCGTGTCATTCCCACTCTATGCTGCCCAGCTCCGCCACGACGCAACCCCTTTCGCTCGTAATCAAGTCAATAGACTAGCTTCGTTGTTTTTTTTAAACCAGCTTTCTCTGTCTGTCTGTCCGTCTGTCGCGCGTCTTGTCTTTTTTCATTCTGCGTTCTGATTCTCTTGTTTTTTCTGTGCGATATGGCTTTGAAAATTTCGTTAATTCTTTATCAGAGTTCATTGGTCAATATTTGACCTGTCATTATCTAAAAAAATGAAATTATTATGATTAAATATTGATAATTAAATACACTAAGTTGTAGAGTATAGCTTTGTGAATCTGCCAAATTTTTTATGAATTTTTTGGGTTCGTTATTGTTCATGTTTTGCTTTTTGTTTTACAGCTGTACAACAGAAAAATGCATAATTATGTAGTTTTACATAGACATGTTTAAAGACAGATATACAAAGTAGGTGAGGATTCGGTGAGCCCTTTTCTCAAAGAATTGGTTCTCCTTCATTATTTGTATTAAATACGAGCTTGTGAACCAATCATTTTACAGCTGTCCAAAACTCAGAGGGCACGAGGACCGTGGAGACACCTCTCCGACTGAGGAACAACTTTAATCGTGATGTTACTTGTTCTTGTTTAAATGTACAGAAATATGGGGGGTTACTGTGTTAATATGCATTGTTCCATTGCGTTGTCCGTTTTACCTTTCTTTTTCGTTGTTGTTTACCAGGGGGAGGGAGGTTGACTCGGGTTGGGGTGGGTGGACTCGATTGGATGGGTGTTTTGGGGTGGGAGGGTGGGTGGGTTTTGGGATATTCAATACAAACTGTCACAATGCTAGGACCAGTAGTATTTATTGCTTTAGAGATTGCTTGTCGTATCTTGTATGTTGTCCCTTTTTGAAATCTTTTCATTTTCTTAATACATTGTACAAATATTCTTTCTTAACGTAAGCAACTTATATATATATATATAAATGATCCATTTTTACAAGGAGGTTTTGAAGTTTCAAATGTTTTATTGTTTTGACATGAATTTTATTTTTATTTTTATTTTTTTGTTATTTTCTTGAAAACCAGGATTCCACCTAAACTACAGTGTAGATTCTCAAAAAAAAAACTAAAAAAGCAAAAACGCAAAAAACAACAACAACGAACAGACGTATGCACAACTTCATTTCTAGAAACATATCTATAAGCCATTTTACAATAGGTGAAAAGGAAACTTGAAATGGGGACGGTGTGTTTCATGTCTTCAGTAGTCGAATTTCGTCTCAAGCCCTTCTTTTCTATTGCACAGTCTCATCTCCGCCGGACTGTAGAATCGTGTACAGATTTTTTCCCGTGCCAAAATTTGTGATAATTTCTGCTCCACCTTTTATGACGCTGTAGGTTCTTTCGTTGTCCAATGTTTGTTTTTTTCTTTTCTTTTTCCACCATAATTTGCTGTGACGTTACATAGATTGCTATGTATGTAGTATAAATGTTGCTATAACAAATGTGTTTGGTAGCAGATTGTCAAATAATAAAATTTAAACTTAATAAAAGACGGACGTCATTCTGTATAAACCCTGCAGGGCCAAATTATGTATATTAGGAGGTTCATAAAAAACTATTAAATACTACAAAAAAACACAAACTGCCACTTTTAAGTACACTACTACATATAGGTAGATAGAAAAAAATAGGCATGTTGATGTTGCAAGAAGCTGTAAAAAAGCTACAAGAGAATCATTCATTCGGTGCCATTGTAGTTGACATGACGCAACTGTAACCCGTCGATTACTTCTCTGGTTTATTAAGATGCTAATGATGAATAGTTTGAATGTTTCCTTAACGGCTGTGATGTTCCTGTTCTCTTTTATGCTCTTATATTTTTTTTATTTTGGTTTGTTTTTATTTCATTTTTTTTTGTTTTGTTTTGTTTTCCGTTTTGTTTTCCATTATTTGAAATGGTTCCCAAAAACCATGTTTTGTAATGAATAAATGTTAATGCTGTACAGTCTCTGTAGCATGCAGTTCTGTATTAATAAAAGCGAGTTAGTATGTGAACTTGCCTTCTGTCGTCTAATGCCTTTCATTTGAATAAAATTGGCTGGGGGAAAAAAAACAAATACATATATATATATATATATATATATATTATTTTTTTATTAATAGTCTAATTTAAAATATTCAGATATTTATTGATTTCAGTCACTAATTAATTTTATTTTGTTTGGATTTAAGTAATATTACAATATTTTGAATGTTTCTCTATCAGGTGGCATTACCATAACATCTGGGCCCAAACAACTGTTTAAATAATCAATAATATTTGTCAAAAACCATAGTATATGGTTGTTGTTTAAAAAAAAAATATTTTAGAAAATGGAGTCAACAGCACTATAATAAAAGTCAGCATTTGACAATTACAATCCATATTTTTTCAATAATTTAAAATGCTTATTAAATGCCTAAGAACCAGGGTTGGAACCAGCACACTGGTCACACGCTGGTTTCTTTAAAAAAAAGTGTTATCTAAATGAAGGTTGCACGCTCTGGCTCTGATAAGAATTACAGACAGCAGTAATGATGATTAATGCTAATGAAACTGTGCCAGATCAACCTGAAGTTAGAAGATCCCTATGTTATACTGTCTACAGCTGGTTTCACTCAGGCTGGAATTCAGCAGAAGCCCATGCCAGGATCCATTACTTTAACTAGGCAAAATAAATCAGTTATTTGCTTGTGGGTTTAAAAGTAATCAGAACTGGTATTTCATATTACAAAAAATATGTTTTAATCGATTTCCATAAATTGGGTAACACAGAGACCTCTAGAGTAATGTTACATGTTCTTGCACCTTATTTTCTTTAATTTGGCAAATCAAAAAAAGTCATGGTCCAGTTGTTACACACCAGTAGTTAAAGATGCTGTCATGTTTTTTGAAACAGAACAAGCATATGAGCCACTGATATATTCTATACAACAAAACATCCAGACCTTGCTGCCTATTAAACAGACATTGTTATTTTCTGATGTAACTGCAGTATCTTGTTACTCATATCCAGTGATGTCTGTTAGAAGAAGAGTTGCGTGTCTGGATAAGGATCATTTAGCCAACAATCAAAGTCCATATGCTTTGAATCGCTATATAAAGAATAACAGACATTTTATTTATTCTGCTGCTTTATGTTTATGTCGCTGTTGTGTCTCAAATCCAAACGTTGCCTGTTCAATCCAGAAAAGCAATGCTTCTTTTTTTTTCTTTTCGAGGACATTCTGAATCATCTCGGTCTGAATGGATGTAAACAAACTTAAGACATCAGTCGATTCAGACCACTGTTCAACAATACTGTCTAAAGCTTCACCTTACAAGAACATCAACAATCCTTCAGCATTGTTCCCAAAGGTCAAAAGATCAACTGAACAGCACCTCTGTGCTTGTCCACCATGCTGAGGGAAGTACAAATGCATGTAAAATATAGTTAAAAAGATTTTTATTAGATTTTCATTTTTAAAAAATTGCATTTAAATATGTATGAACGAAGTAAACTAAATGCAGCTATTGCTTGTCTAGTATAAAGTACAAGAGTATACAGGAAGGTCACAGATGGAGACACTGTTTTTTGTTGTTGTTGGTGTTTTTTTTTGAAAAAAAAAAAATGAAATGGTTTGGTTGGCCTTTTTAAACCAAGAGAAAAATATGAGGTTACACTTTCCTAATCGTTCAGTTCTTTGGGCACCTTGTTTTTTAGAATATTCAATAGGAAAAACCCTCAGCACTCAGAATTATTCATGTTTTTGGATCCATATTTTATAAGCAGTTGTACTTCAGCGTGGCTTTTAGAAATATTTTGGTGTGTAGTGTCAGCTGCTGCTAAATAATATTTGGTATAGTCATGAGACCACACATATATATTTATCTCAATCGGTTTTATTGCGATAGGAATAACACTTTATTTATATACACATGGATTTTGAAATTCACATTGTGGCTTGTGGACTTTTCATAGTGTATCATTAAAAACTGATTTATTTAAATTATGTGTTCTGCAATCCATTGCATGTTTATTTAGACAAAACCCCAACGTGACATTGTGCGTTTATCAAAACGCTGAATTCTTGCTCATCAAAACGCTAATTCACACCGACACTTTATTTGGACTATGTTTAGTTGGCCAACACAGTCCCTATCCACTTTCTTTTAAGCACACTCCTCTGAAAACAGCCTGTCCAAGGCTGATAAAGAAGGCTTTTATTGCTAAAGGATGCACTCAGGGTGGATCCATTTACCAAACTACCAAATCTGAAGTCATTTCAGTCTGCTTTAGTACACATCTCCACTATATGTGTTTGTGCTGAATTGCTGTGTGATGTTGTGTTAGGATTCCCTCTTAACCTTGGAAGGACCATCAATTCACCTTTTGATTCCATTATTACAATTCAGCGAATTTTCTTTCACGTCATATACACTGTTTGAGTGTTTTGTATTTTCTCTAAATTAGATGCTGTATTCTTCTCTTTTCTCCCTGTGAATGACAGCGATCTGTTGAAGATCTGTCTGAGAGGATGTCAAGCAGACTTATTCTTGTTCAAAGAAACATTGCCTGAGAGACCAAAGGGGTCAAATAGGTTCTGGACGGATATATTTAGTGTTGTTAGTGTTCTCAGAAACCTTATCTTGTGTATTTATTTTACATATAAATATTTACACAAATGATGCATGTTGTCAACTGACATGTATACTTTATTATTATCATTATTATTGTTTTTCTTTCTAGACATTTTTCTGGTTATGATATGGTATGATTTCATTTTCTCCAGTTAATTCCAGATATTTTAGTTATCTAATTTTAAATATTAATTTGATTGTCAGTGTTTAATTAAGCAATAGTTAATTCAACATTGAAATTGTTTACTGTCATTATTTACTGACCCTCTTGTTTACATTTTTTATGTAGAATTGTTTTTTTTTGGACAACAGACATGATTTAAAAACAATAACTAAAAGATCACAAAAGAAATGAAAAAATATTTCATTATCAATTCATAATTTTCCTATATGTTTACTTAAGGAATAGTTAATTCAACAGTTATATTTCTGTCATTGTTTACATTTTTTTTTTTTTAGCTTCACACAAAAGATTAGAAAAATATTTCTTAAATATTGAGTGTCAATCTATGATTCTCATGTATTGTTTATTTAAGGAATAGTTAATTCAACAATTACATTTCTGTTATTAATGTTACTTACATTTTGTACATGTATTTTTTGGACAACAGTTTTTTTTATTCAAAATATCTAAATTTCAGATACAGTATGTCATCACAGAAAATTTGAAAATAATATTTCTCAAATATTCAGTGTCAATTTATAATTTTTATATAGTGTTTAATTCAGGCATAATTACATTTCTGTCATTGTTTATTGTTGTTTACATTTTTTTGCTTGATTTAAAAAAGATTTTAAAATATATAATTTCATATATGGTGTCACACAAAAGATTTATTTCTCAAATATTCCGTGTCAATGTATGATTTTTTATGTAGTGTTTAATCAAGGAATAGTTCATCCAAATAAATTCATTTGAATTTCTGTCATTGTTTAATGTTGTCTACATTTTTTATGTAGAATTTTTTCCACCACAGACGAGCTTTGGAACAACATAAGGGTGAGTAGACGGAATAAAATGTCTTTAATTTGCCATTTGATACTAATTATCATTTGTGTTTGGGATCTGTATTGTATATTGTTGTAGGCTCTGAAGTGCTATCACTAAACCACATGACCTTACTCCTTATGTAAGCTTGCATGCCCTTTGCAAATGTAGCCTGTGATGAACATGCCAAGCACATGTACTATAAGAAACAACCTCCTGCTCCTCCATGCTTCATCAATTCTGAAGGTTGGTTTTCAGTGTAAACAGATACCATACAATAGTAAAGAAAAGACAGCAGCAGTGTATATTTTGTGGCATGAGAAATGGGAATGATGTTATGGAGTGGTCCGCTGCTCTCCTCTGTGGCAGGTATGACATGGACATGTTGGTTAATAAATCATGACCAGGTCAAGGGGGAAGTAGATCAAGCGCAGGAGAGAGGAAAAAAGGGGGAAATGAAAAAGAGGAAAAGGAGAGAAATAGGAAGAGGTGATCATAATGAGTGGCTTCCTACTGTCACTTCATCTGGTTGTCGCCTCAAGCTGTCAGTACTTCCTGGGAGACTCGATACTTTTTAAGCTCGAGGAAGGAAGAAAAAAGTTGAGTGTATATGTGTGTTTGAGAGAAGAGACAGAGACAGTGCCGGAATCCCACAGAGGCACTGTGTACTTTGGTAATGAGATGAGTGTTGCTGGTGGCCCGAATCTGCTGGATGACAGGACAGCTTTGGGTGGAGGAACAGATGAGAAATGGACTGACAGCAGAATGGTAATTCTGAGCTGAGGGGCTTGTGATGGTGCCTTCACTGCTGCCGTGATTATGCGTCACACTTTACAATCAAATGCAAAACATCACAACGAAGGAAATGCACAGGGATATAAAGTGAAGTTTCAACTTCAGGCTTCCATATTTCACACCTCGGGCACTTATTACGACAAAAATATGCATTTCATATTTACATGATTAGGTGCCGGAATTGTGTGTCACCCATAAATGGCATCATTTTGAGATTATTGTCTCATTCCAAACCTGTTTGGCTTTCTTTGTTCTGTGGAACACAAAAGAAGAGGCTTTGAAGAATGTTCATGCTGTTTTTTTCATACAGTCAAAGTGAATGGGGACCATGGGTTGACCCTAAAAAAAAGACTAAAAATATCATAACACTGGTCTATATGACTTGTGCACTGGATTTCTAGTCTTCTGACACCATATGAAAGCTTTGTGTAAGAAAGAGAAATTTAGGTCGTTATACTGAAAATACTGCCCGACAGCCTTAATCATGCTTTATTTTCATTGCATGGAAAAGAGCAACTTGGACATTCAAAATAAATAAATAATAAAAGATAGATAGATAGATAGATATGTAATTTGATATCGATATTCAATAATACAATATTGCAATACATATTATATACTATTAATAGGGGAAGGAAAGTGAACACAACTTATTTATTTACAAGTAAATCATTTTTCACATTAATTTAGGACCCCATAAAATCAGTTATATTTTATGATTTCTGAATTTTATGATTTAATAGAAATGTATCATCAAAAATGGTTTCTAATGAAGTCTATTTAAGCAATATTTTAAAATGTAATCAAATTAAAATTAATTTACAACAAAACATTGCATTTACATTTTTTGTCACATAAGGTTCTAAAACATGGATGAAAACTATCTTGGTTGTATGATATATGATATGATCTATAATATGATATGATATGATATGATATGATATATGGTGATGATTTTATTTCCCAGAACAAAATGACATTGAGACCCCCCCCCCTCAAAAAAAAAAAGTGAATATTTTTGGAGAACTATCCCTTTAAGAAATATACCTCAGGTATCTAATCATATAAATATGAAATGCATAACAGACTTTTCATTTTTTAATGAACTATTCCTTTAGATGATTTATTTTACCATTCAATGCTTATTTTAAATGCTTTATATGCCAACGTTAATTTTCAAAGACATGCTTTTGGTTCAGTACAAAGCACTATATGATCCTGAGGAACAGCATAAAAATGGTGTACTCATTTATATATTTAAAAAAAAAACAGTTACATGATGTAGACATAATAAATCACAGAAACATGTGTGCTCGGTAAACTAGCGTACGGTGTAGAAGCAATAAAGCGCTGCTTTGATAGTTAGAGGAAGGGGAGTCAGGCGTATAGGAGGTGGCATGTGTTGCTTGATACGCTGGGAGTTTTTGAAAGGGCTGTGAGTGTGTGTGACTGCAGTGGCCCGGCTGCAGTCCTAATGATGGCAGTATGTTGTGAGCTAACTACCCTCACTGTGCTACGAGCCCTCGGGCTAATGCCACATCTCTCCGTCAAGGCCTTCCTTCATCCTGATTTACTCAACCTTTCCGAAGACACACACACACACACACACACACACACACACAGAGATGACAAATAATTCATATTATGTTGAGCTGAAAGTTTGCAATAGAGCCTCATTAGACGGGTTTCGTAGAGGAGTGACATTCTTGGCTTCCGCTGCTTGGTCAGGGTTTTTAAAGCAGGGACTTTAAAAAAAAAATAATAATCAAATATATAAATAAATGGTAAACAGCAGTTTCTCTTTTCCACTATAGGGAATAGCTGATTTGATTCCAAGGTTGTACGATGACATCTGAAGCGCCTCATTGTGGAGCGCTGATGTCATGCTGAGGTAAGTCCCACCAACTTGATTTGAGTGAATGGAGTCTAAACATGGATGAAGCCCAGTGTCCCAGCAGAAGATTGTTTGGGAGAAATTTTTATGAATTAAGCGAAAAAACCACCATGGCATTTTTCTTAACAGCGAAAAGAAATGATGCAATCTATGTATAACATTACCTTCCACCGTGAACCAAAAGCACACAGACATCATAAGGATGCTGATAATGCACCGATTTTATTTTTAGTCCATTCACTGAAAATTACATGAAAAGATTTCTCGGACAGACTGAAACATTATTCGACACTTCCAAGCGCGTCCCTCGTGCATCATTTGCTTGATAGGTTTGTTTGGCGTAATGAAGTTACTGTCACTTGAATCCTAAACATACATATTGAGTTTGATCTCTCACTTAGTCTGGATTGATTTTTCTCTTAGCACCATGGTCCAGTGCCTTGCTTCAATTGAAGAGGCGAAAATGAGGCTCTTTGATTTTATCTGCAAAATTAAAGAAGATTGAGGAAGGTGGGTACTGGTGCTCTGGGTCGCGAGAGAGTACGACCGCCTCCCTTTGATGTGTTACTCATTTATCTGTGTGTCAACAAAGAGTGAAACGGAGGAATTGTGAGAGTTTGGAGAATGGCAATCATGCATTTCAAACCTGCTCAGCTTAGAGCAAGCCCACCAGGCATGTGGCTGGGTGATTTCTGTCCTGCGGGCAAGAAGAGGGATTTTACAACTAGTTTGACTTTTTCAGGGCATGCAGAAAGAAAGGTAGAAAAGTTTTAGAGGGGAAGAAACTGAGGGCTTGTGTACATCTTCCGACTGTCGAGTTGCTCGTGTTTGCTTCGTATAAAGAAATATTTGCTTACATGAGAGATTTAACCATTGTGTTTATGGTCTTACAGTATGAGCACAGCCACCGTTCCAGAATATTATGTTCTGTAATCCTTAAAAAAATTATGTAAACGTCACCTAATACTTTTGTAATATAATTTTGTATTATATTGACAAATTGATGACATCAGTATACCAATAATAAGAGTCAATGTTTTTTTCCCACAATTGTCGTGGCATTGTTAGTGTAATGTTGTCTTATGTTCTTTATAAAACAAAAGAGTGAACTTTTTGTTTGCTGTCAAAAGCACAACAGTGATGGTTGAGCGGAATTGCATAAGCATTACTAAATCTTGCCTCACAGTGGTAGAGACAATTGCTGTGCTGAGTTTGGGAGAGTTTCAGTGGGGTCTGATGATTGCACAGGGTAAGAAGTCTGGCAGTTAGCCATGAAAGGAGAGCTGAGAGTGAAAGCATTAGCAATAGCCCATTAATATGTAATATCTGGGAGACCAGGCATAGTTGCAATAGCTGCTAAGTATCTTATAGGCTATATAATGGCAAGTTCCCATTATAACAACTTACTGTACAGATGTGTGACAAGATGTCCTGCTGTTATTTAATTTCATTTTATAACTTATTTAATTTAATTTTATGCATTTGGCAGACACTTTTATTTTGACATAATGACATACATTTTCATGGAAGCTTATTTCCACTAGGGAATAAAAAAAAGTAATTGCAACAAGTAATTGCTTTTTATTTCACAATTCTGTCATTTTTTTCTGAGATAAAGAGTTGTGAGAAAAAAAGGCAGAATTATGAGATATAAATTTACAATTAGCTTTTTTATTTTTTAAGTCTGTGGTGGAAACATTTCTCACATTTCTCTTTTTTTCATAAATATGTATATAAATGAACCACACAAGGATAAAAGATTAAGACTAGTATCATCAAAGGTCATACATTTCCTGGCAGGTTGTTTCTGGGTAGGTAACATTTTTTTTAATTATATGGCAGAATTCTAACAATTCTCACTAATTTGATTTTTTTCTTGCAGTTGTGAGCTAATTGTGCAATTGTGATAACTTATCACATTTTTCTTCACTGACATTTCTTCTCAGAATTGCTAGCGTAATGTATATCTCACAATTATGAGTTTATATCTCTCAATTCTTCTCAGTCAGAGAGATATAAAGTTGCCTTTTTTATTCCATGGTGGAAATAAGCTTCCATACATTATATTATGTATTTTAAATGATAATTATATAACAATTCTGGTCAATGAAGAATATTTATTAATAATAATTGACTTTTTTTTAAAAAAAATGCAGATAACTGCTAATTTCTATAATATTTTCTCTAAAATAAACTCAAAATAATAATAATAATTTTTTATTATAATAATAAAATCATTTTAAATGATATAAGTGAATTTATTAGATTTAGGCATCACAACAAAAATCTAAATGATAAAGTTTGCTTCAGAAATGTTATTTCACTTAACAGTCTGAAAATCATTTTTATCAATCCGAGCATGCGAGAGAGGGAAAGGGGGGTGGGGGGTGGCCTGGGGGGAACATTAATCTGTAAGTGGTCAATAATGCCCACTCCTCTTCACCCTCTACACATGACTGACAGATGTAAAATAAAGCTACATGACTCCAGGGAATATGTTATTGACTCATGCTCTTGGTAAAGAAGCTGTTGAGTGGCTAAATTAATTTCCTCTTCAGTCTGACAATGGTTATGTGTTATTATTGTAAAAGGGCATGTAGTTGTTAACCCCCGAGGTGTATCTCCTCTTGTTGAGCTGCCTAGTTCTCACACAAGCTAACCAAATTCCTCCACAAACCTGGATTCTGTTTTGTGCCCTGTAACAGAATGCAGCTTTCTCCCTTTTTGCTCCTTTTTTGTCTGATTAGTCTGCTGAAGAGTTGTTTTGAATCTTGGAAGTCTGCACTCTAACTCAAAGAACAATGTTTGTTTTTTGTTTTTTTTGTTTAGTTTTTTTTCGCTGAGAAACTGTAATTCTCTCAGTCAGGGGGCCTAGTATAAACAGACATCCCTGGCTTTAATTTTGGGATCTAACAATTCCTCATTAGCTGCTTCTTGATCTCACTAGAGTGGCTCTCGCCAGCCTCTGCCGTGTTCCTTCCCTCCCTTGATTCATTGTGGTGACAAAAGTCCTCCTACACGTTGTAACAGGGTGTGATCGCTTTCACAGAGCTACACAGGAGCCGTCAGCAGTAATCTCTTTGCTCTGCCTCTCTCTGTCTGATTCCACACTCACCGCGCCGTGAACATTCTAATTGTCTCTCAGTGTCTGTCGCGCTGTGCTGCATGAAAGTAACGTGGCGCCAAAAAGTTAAAGTTACCCAAAAGTGAAAATAATGAAATGAATAGAAAGAATAACAATAAAATACAAATAAAAACATTTTGTTGAATATCTTATCAAGTGATCTTTAACATAATATTCTTCCGTTTAAAAAATGAAATCCTAATTTAAAGTTTGTTTGATTTTTAAATATATAACATTTTTGGAAACTTATTTTAAATGTATTTTTATTGATACAGTATGTGCTACTCAACAGGTCTTTCGGATCAGTGTTATTTTAGTATCACTGAGATTACTATTATACTATTATGTTTTGAATGTTTAGATTTTCCATTTTCTTTTTAAGTTAAAGTTGGTAATTTTGTTGTGTTTTTTTTTTTTTTGTGTGTGTGTGTGTGTGTGTGTATATATATATAAACAAAGCTAAACACATTTTTTTGGTATTTTAGTACATCAAGTTAATGTTAAAACTAACTAAAATAAGCAGTTTTTATTGTTCATTTTATTTCTGTTAACATTTATTTAATTTAGAGTAATGGAAATATATTTTAATGGTTTTGATTTTAGTTTGACAGTTATAGTTTTAGTTAACTATCATAACCGTGGCTAGCATGGCCCAATTAACCTAGTAGATGCCATAGCTAAAAAGTTACAGAAAAGTGTAAAATAGATTTTTTTTTCAAGCAACATATCAATAATTCTCAAATATTATATGTATAGTATTTTATAACTGTATAATACAATTTTAAAATATGTTTTACCAGCACCTTATTCGTATTTGAATGGCTCTTATAAGCGTGAAGTAGCCAAAAAAATAAAATAATGTGTGCAAGTCTATAAGGGCATTCTTTATGCCATAATTTTTACACACTAGGGAGGACCGGCTTATATTTTTGTGTGACATGTTTTGAACATAATGCATTGTCAAATAATTCACAATATGGGGTGTGTGACACAGACACGCTCTCAATATTCAAATGCAGCGTGGCTCATAAACCTGGCCACCTCGACAGTCTGTTCTCCATCAATCAGAGGCTGTCCCCATCGCTTGGCACCCATATGAATATATGAACGCATGACTGCCACAAACTCTCATAAGACAGTGACACAAAAGCAAGCACAACTCAGTTTTCTTTTTTGGATGGGAAAGAACGAATACATATTTTAAAGTTGTAATGATAATGCCAGTTTAAATATAGGCCTATAAGAATTTGGAAATGTCTCTCACTGGATTCACTAACGGCGTCGCCCTACTGCTGTTGTATTACACACAGAAACTAATGGCATGAAACAAATACTCGCATCTCCCCAGTGAAATGAACAGAATGGAGGACATTGGATCATATGGAAAGAATGAAGAATATTTAGGAGAAATGACAGGTGTGTGTCAGGGGGAATGTTTATTTATCATGCCCAGTGCTCCTCAGATAGAGATGGATGGCGTGGAGCAGAGGCTGATGGGTAGAGACGGGGGTCTCAACGTGTGGTCCTCTCCATGAATTAGATTCAAAGGGAAAGGAAGCATAACAAGCTGGAAAAATCAATGGTAAACAAAGCGAGAAGGAAAAAGGAGACTCAACTTTTAGGCATACATGATCAGCACATTGGCCAAATGATGTCATCCATCAGAGTGGACACAGCAATTTGCCATCTATTTCCTCATCCATCAAACCTGATGTGCGTGAGTCTGTGCGTGTTTGGGGGTGTGGGTGTTTGCACAGGGTATAGAGGCAGTTTTGGGAGTGAAAAAGAGGATATAAAAAGGACCGACAGTATTTTTAGATGTCAATATGTGTTGATTGATGTGCTTTAACCCACATTGCAAATAAAGATAAATACATATATCCCACAACCCTGTCCTCAAACACTTACCTTCTTGTTGTTCTTCAATCTTCATAGATCCCTCATTGTTTGAACACAATGTCTGCACTAAGGAAATAAGATTTATTAATGAGTGACTCTCAGTACAACAAACAATATGTCAGCTTATCAGCAGTTTACTGTTACTGTATGTAGTTTTCCTTTCCTTTATTTCAACAAGCACTGCATAAAATCATTGTCAAGCTTCTGGTTTCAGTGCTATTGATTATCCTTGTCTCAACTCTGTAGCCATAACAAGACTTGATCAATATCTGCAGTAGATAAATAGCCTAGTTCCTGATTGTGGTATAGCTAATGTGATAAATTGGTCCAGGTCCATGCTCTCATTAATGTTAATTAGTTTACGTGACTGTCGCATAAACTAATGCAAAGTAAGTATTCATAGTTAAATTATTATATAACTAAGTATTGTTTAGTCATTAAAAATAGAGTAATATTCGAGAAAGTGCCATGATCTGCGATAAAAAAAAAAAAAAAAAAAAAAAGCGGGAATGGAGACTGTGAGGAGATTACACTAGACCTGGTGCACGAGGCCCAAACTTTTATCTCTCCATAAATCCAGCTTTCATAAAACTTACCTGTGGATATTGTTGAAGTGAAGATATGACGCGCGTTACAAAACAAGATGTTCATCTGGCCCGCCAGCAAAATTATGAATCCTACTATGGCGAAGGAATCTCTTATGAATATTAATTAGGCCGCGCTCACATCATCGGTACCGCGATCATCGGTTGGCTCGATGCCAACATATAATATTATCTAATACTTCCCCCTAGTAATTTCAGTAATTTGCTAGCTGTAATTTAATCTATAAACAGCTTCAGTTTCTCACTACAATGTATCACTATTTAATTTAAATTAAATATAAAATGTATTAAATATAGGCTACACTGATTTGAAAACACTTATTTCGATTTCTTTGGCAGGTAAAAATTATATTCGTATATATTATAGCATAGGCTTATACCACACATACAGTAGTAAATAAATCAGTTTTTTCACAACTTCCCTTACAAAAATTAACCATGGTTTTATTGTAGTAAAAGTGTAGTAACCATTGATTTTTGGCATATTGATTACCATTTGTGTAACCACAGTTTTACTACAAATATCATAGTCAAACTACGGTTAGTGTAGCAAAACCATGGTTAATTTGTGGTTAGCAAGGTTTAAGTATAGTAACCATGTTTTTTTGGTTTTATTTGTAGTAAAGCCATGGTTTATCAATCCATTCATTGAAACTAAATCAGAAATGTTTTTTTATTGTATTGTATTCAAATTAATTTTGAAAAATCTTGAATCTGTAGTAATATTACTGTAATTTTTTTTCTTTTGTAGCTTTAGCAAAGCATAAATATAAATATAATTGTGCATAAAATAGCAAGCAAGCTATCTGGTCTGACCATTATAAAGCAACCACAAACATAACAGTAATATTTTTGCTATTTATGTATTTCAAAAAATAGTTTTCACTATCATGCACTGTTCACCACTGTATAATTTTCAATAAACAGTTTAAATAAAGCATTCTTCTACAACCATGTTTAAACAACACATGCACATAGCAGCTATTGTGCAAGATTTGTGCTGTGCAATGAGGTTGCATGCTTGAACCAACAGCTTAATGTTCCTGCTGGACATGCTGCTGAGAATCTACACACATAGCAATGACCTGTCAATCATTCCTCTAATGCATGCATAGGGAAGGGCTGACGGAAGAGGATTACCCTGCCATAGTGACATTTATCTTAATGGTGAACATAAGCTTAGCAGACATAAAGATGTGTGTTTATCCATATCTGTGCAACCATGTGTACAGCGCAGGGCAGTAGAATGAAATTCAGAGGCCGCACTCCACAAGCAAGAGTGTGAGGCATTTCACAAAACACAGACATAGTACATGTGGTATTATGGATCGAAAAGTCAACAAAGCAGTTAAATTTGGAGTGGTACCAGATTAAAGAAAGAGACAGGTTGGAGGAAAGGTCGCTGTAGGACCTTGGGGTAAATTGTGAAGCATTAGATCCATGAGAGCACACACACACACGCAGTGGAGTGGATATGTTATGGGAATGTAAGTTTATCAGGTTTCAGCGAGGTTCTATAAATTCTTCCTCATGGCGGAGAATTTCCCTTGTGTGCCATCCACCTGTGTGCTCAGTGCCCCAGGGCAGGCACCATACCTCCACACACAAACACAATACATGTGTGTGAAAACACTTTCACATCAGCTGCCTTCATCTTAGTGCTGATCAGGCAGAATTTTGTTTAGGTGAGAAGTGTCTTTTACATATGTGTTACCTCTGTTCTGTTTTGATCAATGCTAAGAAAACATAAATTCAGCCTTTAAAGAACATAAAACATTGAGCAGCACTGCTTAATTATATGACTAATGATATATATATATATATATATATATAAAAGAAATGTAATTACATTTATTATAAAGTGATACCTAGTTTATACTCAAGAAAAGTCTGTAGGTTTAACAATGGACAAAACCAGCTTTTATTCAACATTTGAATTGGTTAAATGTAATGTATAACAGGTTGTTGAATAAACAGTCAAATGTATAACACAACACACTTAAAGTATGAATTGTAGCATATATATAAATGAAAATAGCAGTTGAGTGACATGCATCTTTACTGTTTAAATATACTTTTCACTATATTTGACACTGATCCAATATAAGGGCTGAATTTGTGAATTGACTTTATACATCAAAAATAAAGGCAAATGCACATTGCTTTTATGCGTACACAAACGTTTAGGGTCAGCATTTGTTTATTTTATTTTTGTTTATTAAGAAATAACACTTTTATTCATCAAGGTTGCATTAAATTGAACAAAAGTGACAAATTGTATGTTACAATATGAATGTTTTTGCTATTTTAAATAAATGCTGTTCATTTGATCAAAGAATCCTGAAAAAGTATTAAACAAATAATAAGAAATGTTTCTTGACCATCAGCACATTAGCATATTAGAATGATTTCTGAAAAATCATGTGACACTGAAGACTGGAGTAATGACTGCTGAAAAAGCATATTCAGTTTTAAGTACAATACAATACAATAAAAACAGTTA
Organism: Schizothorax lantsangensis; assembly: GCA_027422415.1. Lineage (NCBI taxonomy): Eukaryota > Metazoa > Chordata > Actinopteri > Cypriniformes > Cyprinidae > Schizothorax > Schizothorax lantsangensis. The sequence continues at coordinate 23,072,490 of CM049860.1, read as the reverse complement.
TTTAAAATTGCAATAATATTTCACAATATTACTGTTTTACCGTGTTTTTGAATAAATAAATGCAGCTTTGGTGAACATACAAGACTTCTTTCAAAATCATTTAAAAAAAAATCTTACCCAGAAGTGTCGCCACCAAGCAATTGTTTGTAAACAGTAACAATGTACCATTTTTTGTTTATTTTCCTCCCTGATATAATACATGTCTTTTTCCTCTCTTTAAGAGCAAACACTGAACTGAACAGCTAATGTCAGTGTGAACACCTCGACAGAGGGACAAGAACGATGTCATCACTCTGCAACCCACATCACTCCTCCATGAACTTCTGTCTTTCTTTACCGCCACAGCACAAAAAGAGCAATTGAGCTCCCTTCTGCCACAGGTCAAAGGCCAATGTCTGCCTGTCAGGAGAAAACGGGCTCGGGGCAACAGGTTAGATCAGAAGCTGTGGCCTGTTGATTGGGTGAGGTATGATCAGCTCTGGCGAATTGTGCTGGAGGGGTGAGAACAACTGGTGTGACAGCACGCGGGCGATGAGCTGTGAGGGAATAAGAGCTGACATGAGGAGATTCAGGGTGGGTGAGTCTTTCTGTCACTACCTGACACAATGACACTGAGGAGAGACACACAGAGAGAGGGAAGACGGAGCGATTGAGAGACAGAGTGTCAAAGAGCATGTTAGGAAAGGAAAGAGAACTACTTCAACAGGCGGAGAGAAGAATAATAGAATGAGAGAAAGAAATGGAAAATCAGTTGACCTGAAATGTTTGTCACAGACATTACAATTTTTTGTTAGACCTACACCTGTCTGACTGTTAAGTGGATAGTTTCTGTTTGTAAAATTTTGTTCCAAACCCAAAAGACAATATTTAGCAGCTTTTTTTGCACATAACAAAAGTCGAAAAAAGGTTTAAATGAGGAAATGGATCAATTTCTGAATGAATATTCTCTTTAAATTAGCTTTTGTCTCATCTCAAATAGCCAAATTAAACATTATTATGAGGTCAAGGTAATAAAGAAACAATATTGTTAGTATAGTAAGCAATATTGAAAGTATATACAAACACACACACTTTTATTCAGCAAGGATGCAATAAATTGATCAAAAGTGACAGTAAAGACATTTACAATTCTAATAAATAAATGAGCAATTAAATAAATGCTGTTCTTTTGAACTTTCTATAAATCAAATAATTATTTAAAAAGTATATCCACAAAAATAAGCAGCACAACTCATCATCACTCAAAAATTCATACAATCAGTAAATTGTAGCAACATGATTTTACATTAACTTAACTGAATTCAACTTTCAACTCTATTTTTAAGTCAGTTTAATAGAATTTTGGTTCAACTAAGGCAGCAGCTGATTTTTTACAGTCCAACATCAATAATAATAATAAGAAATGTTTTTAAGCACCAAATCAGCATATGTGAATGATTTCTGAAGGATCATGTGACTCTGAGGATAAATTTGCGTTTGTCTAATCACGATTAGCCAAAATAAACATGAATATGAGGTCAAGACAATAAAGAAACAGTATTGTTTTCATTCTGAAGCACTAGGGAGGATTAAAGTAAATCAAATTGTGAGACAAGCTTACAAAAACAATATTCAAAATGATGCTAAACTCTCATAATAAAAGAATGCGGTGCCTTGAAGGATAAATAAACCTTATTGAGTCTGATAAAATCCCTTTACTTTTCAGTTGTCTATTCATTGATAGAGCAACCACTGATCCATGTATGTTCACAATGCACCAAAAAATAAATAAAATCCAGACATATTTTTATAGCAAAGTGCATTCAAACAGACTCTATTCTCCCTAGCTGCTTTATGTTTGCTTCTCTCCAGGTTTACCTCTTTTTTTTATTTATTTTTTTCAGTCCATTTTTCTCCACTCCTGAAGTTTGTCAATATGTGCTTGACCTCTATGGGCGAACCATTTTCTGTGATGTTGAACCCAGCAATAGCCTTGAAAACAGCTTTAAATTAAACAAGGGAGAACACAGATTGTTGTATAATTTATCCGGACCTCCCGCCGAGATTCCTCAGTTCAGTTACGTTACTGTCTAGATTGGAATTTCCTTTTTTCTTGTGTTTGTGCGATACACAATGTGGATCCTGGCAGGGCCCTGTAAATTACCTCTTTAAACATTCATTTGGCTTAAGCAAGAAGAGAAGGAGAAAAAGCTCTTGATTTCATATACAATGAATAAGTTAATAAAAAGGGATTTTTTCCATACACACTTTTTTCTTTTTTTCCCCCTCTCATCATTCCCTCAGAAATCAAAAATATGTCTGAGGGAAAGAAAAAAAAACGCACGCCCAAGAATGTACGCGTGCACAGACATACAACAACAACAAAAAAGAGAGGGAGAGGAGAAAGAGAAAAGGGAAGGAGGATGAGCAGGCAATGATGTGCCTCACAGGCTCCCAAAATATCCAGCGCGGGAGCCGTGCGAGGCGGCCCGCAGTCCCCTGAGAGCCCGCGCCGCTATCATTAGCGAGGGAGACGGCAAGCTCAAGTGGCATACAAACTTCAGCAAAACGTCAAGTGAGAAGAGCACGCCACTGCCGAGCTGGCAAACTCCACCAAATTAATACTGCTGAAAATAAAAGGCAGGACAACTTTCAACCAGCCAGTGAGGCAGAGTGAAAGAGAAATGTGAGAAGTATGAGAACGGATGAAAGGCACGGGGAAGAAAGTATGGGTCTGTGCTGGGTTCGCACATAAGAGACACGTTCATTTTGGAGATCTGTGCCGGAGCTTTTCTCTACCTCAGCGACTTGGCTGGCGTTTGAAGGGAAGAGACATTGAGGATGGGCGCTTTCCTGATGAGGTCATCAGCAGGGCTCGGAAACAGAAAACTTTGTGGCGCTCGAGTTTGGCTATTAGTATTCCGCCGGAAATAAATGAATCCCAAACGGAAATCTCACACTGTGGAAGCTTTCAGCAAAAGAAAACACAAATGTACATTCAGCATAACGTGACGCTTTGGAAGAAAGTAATGCTTCCAAATACAAATGCTCTTAAACCTCAAACCACAATCAAATATACCTGTTTTTACTTCAAAAATACTGAGACTCAAAACTGTATCAAAGCAACGGCTTTGGCTAAAAATTTACAAAATGTCACAGCTTGCTAAAATAAATCACTCAACAAGGTCACTGCCTACTGACACCATTACTAAAACCTTTTGGACAAATTTGGTCATTTTCAGTGTTTGACATTATCATTTTTTCTTAATTCCTCGGCAAGACTAAGCAAGATAAACTATTCTAAATCATTTTCTGCATAGCCTAATGAACCTTTACACTGTTTTACAGAGCTGCTCTGAGATGAACATACTGACGGCCTTCTAGTTTGCTGGGAAGGAGGTCATAGGAACTGTGCTGTAGGCCTTTAAAAGTGTATTTTCAGGTGTTTTACAGGGGGTCAGTGAGGTGAAGGAACAGCCCAGGATCAAGAAACTATAGAGAGTGTCAGAGAGCAGCTCTGACATGAATATATCCAGATTTCAGCATCTCAATAAAGCCAAAAGTCAAAGCTTATGCACTTATACTTGAACAGTGGTGGAATTTATAACCCTGAAACCCAGCATTGCAATTTTGTAACATTTTTCACCCAAAATCAAAATATGCCTAAAAAACATTAAAAGTGATGTTAGTTTTCCATGATTGGTCAAAGACGTGCATAACCTCTGCAGCATAGACACACAACCGCCACTGGAATGGAACTGCCCTTTTCCAGCCCAGCAGCGAGCGGCGACAGCATAATCATGGATGTTAAATGACTGGTTGAGAGATGCTGCAGAATTTAGGCTAAAGCTCTGTACAATTCAGAGCCATAATTACCAGTTAGGTTTAAATAAACAAACAGGACTCCGACTGACCGCTCTTTCAGGAACATTTTGGCTGGTGGTGCAGGTGATTTCTCTGATCTGAATAACATTTCTAAGGCTGCATGGATAAAGTCTCCTAGATATACATTTGCATGTCACGGAAAATAATTAATTAATATATAAGTGCTGTTTTATGTAAACATCTATCATTAATTATAACAACCCTCTACTCTGCCTGCAATATTTTGATGAATGCATGCCTTTATAAACCTGAGAGGCTATTTTAAAGGAGCTTTTTTCTCAAGGGATGGAAACGGTTTACTAGAAATACATATGTCAACGAACCCAACAATTTCCCCATTTTTTTATTTTTTTACTCATGATTCCTTGAAAACCAACTGAAGGAGCCAATGGCCTGACCAAAGCTACAGCATGCACTAAACTGAGACTGTGTCAAGATTTTTTCTCCGCACGCCAAATATAGAACCGAGAATAGGATGAACGCCAGTGGAGAAACTCTGCAACAGTGACGCTTTCTCCGAAACATATCTGTGGATCTGCACCACACCGCCACTAAAGACTCTGAACACAGCCTTTCTAGAAAATTACATGTACAATGAGGCGGTTAAGTTGAGACAGCTCTGTTTTTGTGGTTGGTGGGGAGGATCAGTTTTGCTCCTGAAGTGAAAAAAAATGTAAAAAGTCATTCTTAGAGGTGCCACTGCCACATTGTAAGTAAATACACTGATTACATGCATCATTTATTCACAGCGGTGGCACACACACAGTTATTTTTTACATACGCTTGAGACCAACACAGCTCATGTTTGCTCGATCCGGGCTAAAAAAAAACAGTTTATTGTTAAATGCAACTGCCTTTTTTTCACCACCAAAGCCTTCGGTGGATAGCAGCAACGTTAAGTAAAAACCAGGGCTTTTGACATTAAAGAGATCAGTTTAGCGCTATCTTGGTCTGAGATGCAGTCTGCTGTTTATTGTTTTAAGTAGTTTCTCTCACACATGGGTGATACACAGATCCTTTCAACACAAGTGATGCCACATCAAATGCTTCTATTAGCTAACCTCAACAGGATCGGGCAGGAAATGTACGATTAAACAATTCAGCTTCACAATAGTCTGCAAACCCAACAGAATTATTAAACACCTACTGGAGATAACCACGCACTATTTATATCTTCCAAAGATGTGGTTGTTTTTTGTTTGAGAGGAGTTATATTTTTATTTCAACTGCATTTGCGTGTGAATGCAGTCCGTCTACTATTTTAGTCTGCGAATAAACACAAAATTGTGATTTTTGATTTTGACATAAAGCACCAAAGACTTCACGTGGCCTTAGGAAACTATGCAGAGTTTATAATGGCCTCTCTCGTTCTCTTTTGAAACTTTTATTCATGGCAGCTGTAATTTTTTTTGCAGGACTGCTGGCTGAACCAGGAGTCACTGCTAACTGAAGAAAATATCAAAATCAAAGTCCCCTTCAGTTCCGTCACATTCACAAACACTGATAATCACTTTCCCCGGCTTTTTCTCCCCACGTGAAACATCTTATTTGCTTTGATTGTGCTGTTTAAATGATTAGCATGGCAGCTCTGCGGAGACGGGGGCTGATGGCGCGCCGAGTGTGTGTGTGTGGGGAGTGTGTGAGCTGTGTCTCCTGCTGAGCTCACCGTACTGGGTTTGAATGGAGATGAGTTCACCCCTGTCACATCACATGCATGTGAATACATATGAACACACACTCCAGCGTACACACACACACACACACACACACACACACACACACACACACACAGAGGAACGCACTGTATGATGTATAGACACAACAACAAACTAGTCTCTTTCTATCTAAAATGCATCTGTGGTTCCATCATCTGTATAGCAGCTATGACCATATCTAATCTCTCTTATATGAGCTAAAGAGCCTTACAGTCTCCATGGTGACAGTGGGCAGCCAACAGCTCAGGAGATGCTCTATACTGTATATAATGACAAGACACACAAGAAATGATGGTGTAAGTTAAGTTTAAGCAGGAGCAGGATTGTACCGTAAAAAGATCTTTTTGTGGTTGTTAATTAAAATGTTTTATAATATAAATAAATACATTTATATTATTGTGAAAAGCTGTTCTTTTCATTATGTGGCAGGGATATATTTCAATTTAATATGTGTAGTCTTTTTTAAATCATCACATATAAAAAAAAATCATTGGCCTCTCTAACGCACATTATTTTTATTTAATTATTGTATTTTTCAGACATTATCAAACCTCAAAACATTTAAGGTTTTGCCAAACTAAGTATTTGTATATAATATTACATTGCTTTAAATTTTGACTTGAAAATGAAGATTTTAAATTTAATACACAAATATTCATGTGCACATCACCAAACAAATAGCTACTTATAACTTAACATTTTATGTAGTGTTTTAAAATCAATAACATAAGGTGCAAATAGTGTGACAAATTTTCCATCACTACAATCTATATCACTAAAACACAAGACAATCTAGTGATTTCATGACCAGAGATGTAAAAAAAACAACAAAAAAAAACAGGAAATGAAAAATTGAAGAATTTCTTTTGATTATTATTATTATTTCAAAGATCTAAGTAAAAAAAAGGAAAGCAAACGAAACAATTATTGCATTGTTAATTAGTTATTAATTTATACACTTGCACTAATATTATATAATAATAATAATATTAACAAATTATTATTATTAGTAGTATTCTATTATATTTAGGGAGAGGTATTCTCTGCAAACCATACTATTATCATGTTCACCTTCAGTAAATTACAGTACAAGATTACATGTAGCCTAAGGCTAAATTAATTAATATATCGCATTTACTGAAAATTAATAATAGCCTATTTTGTAAATAAACATAAAAACAATTATTTTAAAATAATTGCTTTTAATTTTCCTTTTGCATTTATAAGTCACTGTCGTTCGCATTTATCAATAGTTATCTTTTAGAATTTCCCTTTGAAAGGAACTGAAAAGTTTTGGCCTCGCAGATTTCTTTGTGATGTTTCCTAACGGCGTGTTATCGGTGTTTTAAAGGAGTTTGTGTGATACGAGAAGTGCGTGTTTGTCTTGTACTTTACCGCCACCAGGTGTCCGAACGATAGAACGCGCACCTGCAGAGAAACACTGGGAACTCTGTCATCCCACTCCTCTCTGTCCTATATGATGTCCTAACAGTGCATGATGAGTAATACAACTCATAAACCTGCCTATAGACATAAGAACTGCAGCAAACAGCACATAGTGGCATGACAATCTCCCTTGTTTTTCTACACCCGAGCGTCCAGCAATATCAAAGCAAACGCTCACTTGTACAAACACAAATATAGCTCCTGAAGCCAACAGGAACATCTGATTACTGACAAACTGTCTTTCCGTGTTTCCACTTCGCTTCTAATCTAGCTTGGCACCAATGCCTCCATTTATATTTGAGGATAAAGCAACAGAAGGCAGAGCAGCCACCAGATACTACGACTGGAGCCCAGTGTGTCGTGAGATAGGCAGGCCAGCGCTCTCTTCCCATCTTTTCCCTCGTAGCATCCGCACCATGAAAGCCAAATGAAGCGCAGAAAGAAATGAAAGTGTTTCTTTTCCCACCCAATTCCCTGCCAACATCTGTCACTGCCAGTGCTTTGCATTCGTGGTTTGTGTTTGTTTTTTGCTCTCTGTGTGCACAAGTGGGTGTGTGTGTGCATAATTGTGCCTGTGTGCTGTCCTGCATCCTTGTTTACCGTTCTCTATGTTGATTGCCCCTGACAGGTGTAACACTTCCTCTCTCTCTCTCTCTCTCTCCCACCACCTGTCCATCTCTGCTTCAGCTACACGCTGTCTATCACCGTCCAGCCTGGCCTCACTAAAATAATGAATCCCTCTGATAAGCGTATGTGAGCGGCAGACTCCGCTTCATATTACTGACACCATCCCTCGACGCAGACACCATCCCTGAGGCCTTTACCACGAATGAGCTTTGTAAAGAGCATGTCTCGCTTTTCATGCCTCTGGCGCTCACACACCTACAGCTACTCTGGGAACCGGCAGCTGAAAGTATGAGGGTAGAGAAAGAAGAGAGAAACTAGGAAAAAAGAAAGAAGAAAACACAAAGGTAAAGAAAGAAAAGACACCCGAAGAAGTGAACGCGTGAAGGTAACGGAAGACTAAACGCGCTAAACTTGCCGCTTCCAATCTCGCGCCGCAGTCAGATCTATAAATCATCGCCGGTCATCTGTGTTCTATCAATGAAGCGATCGTCGGTAGATGGACAGACCTGGCCTGTTCCAGCAATCAAAACGTTTCCAACATTTGAAAAATCCATTATCTCCGAAATCAGATCCAATAAGCAGAAAAAGTGGACCCCGAGATCATGGATGAAGCGAGGGGTGACTATAAATTTAAAACACCACCGTATTTTTTCCAGTGAGTGTCTAACCATGTGCAAAAGAACAATTTTCGAAGCTTAGTAAGTGTTTGATCCCAGCCTGCCCTAAACCCAGATTAATATTAGCTTTAATACATTTGTAACGTGTTTTAACGATGTTCAAATAGCCTAGAATATTCCTAATTTAAATAATTAATATAGGCAAACTTCTTTTTATTTAGCGAGTATAGCTTTATAATTTTATTAGGCTACACGCTCAACAAATAGCCTAAATTGCTAGGCTATACCCTAAAATGATTTTTCGAAGTTGTAGGCTAATTAAAACAAATATTATTGGAGTTTGATTATTTCAGGTTTTCTACTTTAAAATGTAGCTAACGTTTTAATTCAGTTTGTTATTTTTATTTTAATTATAAAATTTAGCCTAGGCTACTATCAATTTCTCATTTAAAAATGTTTCTACACTTTTTTCAGTGTACAGTAGCCTAAGTGGACATATAGCTAATATTTGAGATACCATTATTTTATCATTTTACCTGCATATTCTCTCAAAGTTTTCGCTTAAAATAGTCAAATACATCGTGTAAAATCGCCCTCGTTGAAAACTGCAACTAGGCCTATATTCTATAAACATCATCTGTAGCCTATTTAATACAAAATATAGTCATTTTACTAGTAGGCTTAGGCTATAATCGTGAGCTGCGTCCATAATCTGACTTTTTTTTTCGAATAATAGCCTACTTAGTGACTGTTAAAAAAGTATTCTATAGCCTACACAATGAATGTGTGATTTTATGAATGTAGTCCGGTTGCGCTACATTCGTCGTGTTGTCAGTGTCATGTGACCCACCAGAGTCAGTCGTGTCGCTTCAGATCCATTCACAAATCATCTCCCGTTGCCTCATTGAATATAGTACAGTGTCCATTGGATATGTACTTCAGAAATCCATCCAGATATTGTGTGCTTATGGCTACTATTTTATAAATATGAATTTTAGGTGCACCCCATTTTGCGTAGCCTACTATGCACCGTTCTATCCCATTTTATTGTAGGCTATAAATAGTGAGTAACCTGTTTGCACTGAAAATCCATAAAAGAAAAAAATGCACTTCAAATAGTTGATGCACTTATTTAACTGAAAAACCAAAGTGTGTAATGTTGGATATTTCATGCACTCAACTGTCACAGCTTTCCTTGTGTAATGAAAGTGGAGAGGCTATCAGACTCCATTCCATTGGATGACAAAATAAGCTTATAAAGTAGACAGTAAACTAGATGGTAGATTATATAGTGCACAGTGTATAGTATGCAATTTGGGACACAACGGTCCTACTCTCTGATCAGTGCCCTTGGAATCATCCTAACCCCTGTTACGGCGCTCCTGATATGAAATTTGGACATAGTACATCCACCATGTTGTCACTGTCATGTGACCTACCAGTGTCAGTTGTGTAGCAAATCCACTCCCGTGGCCTCATGGGATTGTAAAGTGTTCATCAGATGCACTGCACAACTTCAGAATCTCACCTGGGTATTGTTTTATGACTGCTATGAATTAGGACATACTACTTGTCTCACATGTCCTACTGTTTTTCACCAATTAGTAGATTCAAAATTGTCTGCAAAACACTGAAAAATTGGTGTATGTGTACTTGAATCAATTTTCACTCGGAAACCTGTAAATTTCACAAACAATTACGAAGAAACGGCAAGTAACACATTAATTAAGCATAACATTTTGAAGTATAAATTGAAGGGTGAAATAGTATTTTCTTGTAAAATGTAATGCAATAATCTTTATTTTATTTACAACTTGAGAAAATATTTTTTTACAGTGTACCTGGAGAATGTGCAGTCTTGGATATGAAATCTGGAGGGAAATTCGTCAGAAAATCTCATCGCCATGAATTAAGAATTCATTCCCACAACTTATTAACTGTTTCCCTTGTTTTAGTCAAATCACGGTTTACCTAAAATGAGGGAACAAATTAATAAATTACGGGAATGAATTAGTACAACGTGGCCACATTTTAACTAAAATGAGGGAACAAATTAATAAATTGTGGCAACAAATTCTTAATTTGTTGCCACAATTTCCTTTTTTATCACAAAAAATAGTAACAAATAATAGAAATAGTCATATGAATTGTAATGACTAAATTTAATGAAAAATACTTGACAAATTGAAATATATTCCAAATTCACTTATGATAAATATGCAGGTAGTGCCTGAAACTACTCTTTGGCAGCGAGTTGTTTCAAAGCCTTATGTATGAGCAGAGCTATTCTTCAACCAGCCCTCTCCAGCTCAGACTGTGTCCACTCTAACTGGCCTTTAAACAGAGCCTTTTTCCCTCCCTGACTGCGGCGATCCACGGCTCAGATAAGATCTCTCCATCTGCCCGGCGGCGGGCCATTCGTCCTGCAAGAGCTTTGTCCTGCGTGCTGATAAGGATGTTTTCTCCTACACAGTTCTGAACCGCTACACTAGTATTAATGATTGGAATGCAGTCTGCTTCCACCAGCAGCCGTCAGGGACCGACCTCTGCACTCATAAACAAGTCTAGGTCCTTTTACGTCTCCTCGGTGTATATATGTGTGTTGCGCAGGTGTTTCAGAACATATGTTTAATTCTATTCAAACCGACCTGGCAGCTTTCCAATATCTGCTTTCTTAAGTTCACCGTAAACATGACTATAAAATATCAAAATATTGTCAATTCATAAAACCAAGCGCACACATGAATGTAATCTCCAGAGATACATGCTAAAAGATTATATTAGCTAAGGCAGTGCTAGGGCATACCTTCACATCTTTAGCTGGATAAACAAATCTAAACATCAAGACCTTTGTCACCCTGGTGTTGGGGTTTGGTCTCTACAGGGCCGTATGGTGTGAAATCTGCTACTTAGCCACGGCGTTGCCAACACATCTGCTGTTGGACCCTAGCCAGGTGCGTCCAACTCTCACAAATAAAAAAATAAATAAATGTGTTGTGGGAAAAGAAACAGCTTTGGGTTTACAGAGCCAGTGTAAAATCTCTGGCAGCCAAAACGCAGCCCTGAAGTTGGGGATGGTAAGGCAGTGAGTAGGCAGTGAGAAGTCATAGATCACTGTCAGAGCTCGGCCGAGAATAACTTTTTTGACATGCTTTTTTCATTGGCTCTGCAATGGGAATGCACTTTCTCTCTGTATCGCCCGAACATCTGCAAACTTTTGCTGAGAAGGAACCCAGAGGAAAACATTTACCTAACAGAATACTAATTCTTTCAGGCCCCGGTGTCAGCACTTCGTAAATAACAGCAAGTGTGCGGGGTGGGTTTTTCGCTCAGGCACATGTGGAATAGTTTTTTCAAGGGAAGTCTGGGAGAGCTATCGCTCTGCTACCGCTGTGAGCAGCACATGGTTTAAAAGGGGAACAGCACTCTTACTCATACTGTTCTCTCCCCCCCCCTCTCTCTCTATGTTCTATCTATCCACAGTCAGCCTTTTCTGTTGACTGTAGCTAGTCACAACATAACTCTGTTCTAATGTTTCGTGCCCTGTGCCGAGTTTTACCTGGAGTCAAAAACCAGACTGGATGTGAAAAGCTCAAGTTATTGAAGCAAAGCTGTATCAAAGCAGTGAAATATGAAAGCCGCAATATTAAAGGATCTTAAGTAGATGGTAAATGACAGACTTTAGGAAGGCTGTCAGGCCACAAAGACTTCAAAATCTCAGGCAGACCTGGTGCACAGGTGCTCATATATGAACCATATTTCGAGACAAAATTGTGTACAATAAAGGGTCTCATTTACCCTGTAAAAACTTTTTTCAGGTAACTTAAAAAAATGTGGTCCATGTGGTGACATCTAAATGAATAATTTCTTTCAAGTTAAAAATATTATTTAATATGGCAAAATCAATCTGATTGCATTAGGTTACTCTGATGAAAGTTAAATGTCCGTGTTATTGTATATTTCATTGTATTTTTCAATGTTATTTATGACAGCAATTAGAATTTAATATCTAATTTAATATATATAAATTGTTCTTGCCTCACCACATTCAACGTGTGTGTGTGCTGTATATATATATATATGTGTGTGTGTGTGTGTGTGTGTTTTATGAGCCACGTAGAAACTACAATTTAAAAAAGTAATCAAATTACATGTTTTTTTTTGTGCCTGGATATTTGTGTGTGTGTGTATACATATCAGTATTATTATCAGTGTTGAAAATAGTGCTGTTTAATATTTTTTTGTTTTGTTTTTTGCTGCAGGATTCTTGATGAATAGAAAAATCAACATTGATTTGAAAAGTAATATTTTTCTAACAATGTAAAAGTCTTAACTGTCACTTTTAATCAGCTTAATGCATCCTTTCTAAGTGTCAATTTCTTATTAAAAAATAATAATAATAAACAAATAATAAATACATTAATTCATTAGAAGGCTAAATAAAAAATGGGTTTCAAACATATTTCACAAATGAATTGCAAACATATGTTAATTTGATATTTGTTACAGCACAGCTACCTTATAAATGCCATCATGCATGAAACACAGTCGCTTGCAATTTTCTATCTTATGAACTCGGCTTCCCAGTTTGAACACAACGTCCACTGGGAAGAGCTCAGAGCCAAATAACGCACGTCACCTAATGACAGCGACTGTGGTTAAGAAATGAATAAGTGACAGAGACACATGCATAATTCAGTGGTTTTAAGGCAGCTTAGTGGAAGTGGATGAACAGCAGCGAGAGAGAAAGATACGTCTGTGTCTGCCTCATCATCCCTTCCTCATCCTCTCCCCTGACATCTCTTTCAGCGCCGAGCCTGATGCAGGCCAGGGACTGCTGCGAACAGGTGAACACGCAGGCACGGGGACCAGCTCATGAATAAATGAATGCAACACACAGCAATAATTTGCATCTTTAAGGAAAAAAAGTGGCACATCAGCGCTTTGTCTGCTGAGAAGTATAGAGGCGTGCTTTTATTAATTATTTTTTTTGAGTGTGTTGTTAGTTTGTTGTTTAATAAAATCTATTTCATTAACAATGGCATGTCATTGGCGATGCTGAATGTTGTCAAGCTGATCACAATGAGTTCTCTCACAATTTTTTCCCTTAATTAGGCTCTCACAGTTCACATCATAATGAATGCTGAAATGCATTTGTCCTTGCCTAATCCCAGGTACTCATTTTTGAGGTTATTATGCAAATCGATAGTGTTTACAAACATGAAAGCTGGCAGTTGGCTTTTGATCTGCGGCAGAAATACCATCGGTTATCGATAGCTAAAGCCCCCTCTGCAGGTGTCATGTCAATAACAGCAGGATCGATAGGGCCTAGTCATGGGGGGATTGGGACAGACGGGTCTCTAAGGAGTATTTAGTCTGTGAAGACTTGGACACATTGCAAATTCAAAGTCAAACCATATTGCTAACTAGCCTTTGGAGCTTGTCTCCAGAAACGCAGCACACACAAATTAAGGCTAATGGTTCTGCTGAACAGATTCTGACTGCTCGGCATGAAATGTCTTGGGAGAGCGTTGCACTATAGACCATCAGTAGCAAATTATAAAAGCAGGCACATTTCCTGGCTGATACGTGCATTTAAATATCACATAACAGAGTCTAACACTCTCTCCTTTTATACTTACCTGCAATATCCCAAATCGCGCTTTGCTTTTTTTTATTCAAATCATACAGTATGTCAGTCTGTCTGAAGATCCACTCATTCTACTCCTTTGCTTGCTGACCCTTGGCTCATAAGCACTCTTTTCCCTTGCTCGAGTTAATGTGTAGGCAATCCCCATAGAGCAAAGGATTGTGGGTCAGAGGCAAAGTCAAGAATGAGAGCGTGATGATGTTGCAGGGGGTATTTAGAGAGAACGCACTGTTGTTTAGCAGCTAATCAGAATGCAATAAGACCCCGCTTCCTGAGGTCAAGGATGTTTCTGAATGCTAATGAGGTGCTATAGAGCTGTTATGGAGGGTTGTGGCTTAACCACAAAAATATTATACAAACGGTGCACTGGGAATAAATGAATATGGTATTCAATTTTGCATAAGCGAGGTTTTGAAAGGGATAGTCCACAGAAAAATAATTTAATCATGGTCATGTTGTTCCAAACATGTATGACTTACTTTGTTCTGTGGAATACAAAAGATACTGTATCATTATATATTTATTTATTTAGCCCATTCATACCTTTTTCAAAATAGTTTGCATTCTGCAGAAGTTTGTAATGACATAACTGTGTTTTTCCCCCATTTTTTATTTTTTTGATGAACTATCAGTTTAAAGTATCAGTTTAGGATATTATATGTTTAATGAGCTACTAAATTTTAATTTACACAACTGTAATATTGATAAAGTAATCATGTTTTTCTTTTTCATTTTATTTTTGCCTTTGTTTTATTTAAAAAAAAATAGGACTCAAACCTCAAACCATTAGCCAACATACTTTAAACACAGAACACATGCACAATCCACTACACCACATCTAACCAAATTACTCTTTTTAAAAAAAAAATATATATATATTACACCAGCACATTTTGGCAATTCAAATGAACTCCAGAAAATTATAGGCTGTTTAATACAGATGAAAAGCTGATGTTTGTCATTAAGCGAAACGCTATAAAAATATGGCCTACCGCTAAGAAATTATCACCACACATTCCATAAACATAAAATAAAAAGTATCAACATAAAAAAAGACATAAACGTAAAATAGAAAGCATTACGACACCCAAAAGCAACACTTGGACCGTAAATGACAGTGCTTAATCGATTTAGGAGCAGAAGAGTTATGAAAGCAACCAGACCACCAAAGATGTTTGCGGTGATATCTTCCACATGTATTCATCTTTCCCTTAATATGGGGATTTGTATCACACACTTAATCTAAAACAGAATACATATGCACACCCTCCGATACATGCAAACTTCTCAAACCCGGATTAAACTTAAACATGCAATCACAGAAAGATGTACAGTTTGTGATTGAAGCATATAATGACGCCCACACAATCTGTGCTTTTGAGAAGTGGATGCCGTCTGAAAGACAACAGACGCACAGAGTACGCAACTCAAAGATGAACTCAAATTGAGTTCTAAAAAGTGAACGAAGCCTGAGAAAGACTATCATAGTAACTGATAATTGCAGAAACCGGAGCAGCGACTGGTAGAGCAGCGAAGCGCGACGGTTCTAGAGCCCCATTTACCCCACTCCTCACTCTTTCCTGTCTTTCAAACAACCTTGACAAAACACACCATCTCTCAAGTTTGCACTTGAGTGGGAAACATAAAAAAGGCAAAGAAACTGTCGCAGAGAGGATGATGAATACACAGAGTTTTGTTTTTCTTTCTTTCATTTTTTCTTTCTAATTAAGTGCGAGAGACACTTTGTGAAGCTAAAGTTGGATGACACAAGGGTACACTGAGGGACACAGTCACTTTAGGAAGATTTTCAAAGTGCCAAGCACAAATAGAGGTTTGCTAAGTCATAACGGCTAATTGATACAAACTTAATGAATGCGGGTGGTACCAGAGACAGATGCTTTGTGGAATGCGGCAGATTTCTGTGACTGAATGCCTCGTGTTGCGTCGCACATCAAGACACCGAGAACATTTGGCAGGTCACGGAGTTACACAAGGAGAGGGGAGGCTTGCGAAAGCGGGAAAAAAGCCCATGCGAGTTGTGTGTCGGTTTGTGTATCTGTGGTATGTCTGCTCTTGAGCTTGCCTGTTTGTTTGAACGCTCCCTCTTTTGTTTGGGCTTTCGAGGCTCGCCAGCTCTGTGGCTTGCAATTAGCGCTCAGGCCTCAGGGACCTAATTAACCAGTGCAATTAATTCATTTCTTATTTATTTATTTTTTTAAATCCTGTACAAGTCACCCTGACATTTGTCAGCCAGTCAGGAGGTGTTCATCGTAAGCGATGATTAGCTCGTTTGCGAGCTCTCCTTTTCCCCCAGGTGGTGGTTAGTCGGCGGAGGAGGGGTGGGCCGCGGAGGAAGAGGGACAGCGATGGTGGGCTCGCGTCTGCGGGGAGGCAGGCGCTGAAACGTTGCAACTATGGTGATGAGTGGAAGCGGGGGTCCGCTGACCTTTCATCGAGTCCACGATCAATATGGTGCGAGGGCCGGTGCCTTTGACGAGCAGGCCTTGCCCGCCTGGAGACGACCTGCGGCCGTGGTCGCAAAGAGGCGGGGGGAAGGAAGGTAGGAGGTCTTAGCCGTCTTCTCTCATTAGCACATTATGACATCTTTGTCTTTTGGAAAAAAGGGGAGGGGGTGGGTTTGGATGCCACTGCTACCCAACATCCAACGGTCTTTAATAACCGTTCCCACCATCTGGGACCATCTGACCATGCAGCAATAATGGAGATGGAGAATTAGCCATGTTCAGTGAGATTACTCACAAATAAAAATACATGAAATTATGCTGTAAGATTTTAAATCCACTTCTGGAAAACGACTCAAACGCCAAAAATTGTCTATTTACACTTGACTAATGTGTTGGGGTCAGTGCCTAAAATTAAATACATATAACTGAAATTGGATGAGGTGGCGAAGGCGGTGTGTCCAGGTGAACCAAGACTCCAAACAATAAAGGCAAAACAAAAATCAAGTGTCTGTTTAATGTAATGGCAATTTGTTTTGACAATTTTAAATACTACATTTTAATTAAATCTTAAAAAGACATGCCTAAATTCACCATAGTCTAAAGATACATGACACTAATTTTAACAATTTGTCATAATTTGGCATGCACTTTTAACCAAAGTGACACTGTATTCAATTTAGGAATTTTATTAGTTTTTACAGTCTGATAACAACTGTTTGTGATGTGGAAATGTAAGTTAATTTATTTCAGTAATTCAATGAAGTGTGATTGAAGTTTAAGTTCTGATTTGACAAAAACAAACAACCCAAGTTTGAATACGGCATTTTCCGAAGCCAATCTTTTCCCTTTTCCCTTTGAATGGAAGCCCATTGGCAGCTCAGATCTGATTTTTTGGTCTCTTGGACAATACCCCATAGTTTATATCAGGTCTGGTGAGTTTGCTGGCCATCAAGCACACCAACAATGGTCATTTATAATTTGGAAATATAAATTAATAAAAATAAATGAATAAATTCATTCTAATTTATTGAGATGCACCTGTACTGACCAGTTATATGTACACCTAATAAAGTTGCTCTCTGATCATAATGTAAACATCTTATAATTAATGACATTTCTGATCTTCAAACTATCACTCAGACAGTCAGTAATGTTTGGCTTGATGGTATTGACCACAATATTAGGGACCGTGATTCTTAGTGATAAAAAAATGTACACATAAATGCCAAATGAACTGAAAATACAAATATGAATTATGATAGAAAGCTACAAAAAGTGCAGAATTTCCCAGATTTTAACACTTTTTTTATACATGCATTATATTGAAGTTAAACAGTCTAGTTTAGCATTTTTAAAAATACGAAGCTGTTGTAATCTATCCTTTAATAAAAAAAGCATCTTGAAAAATCACATTCACTTATGTCAGTTCGATCTAATAAATGTCAACTAGTCTATTAAAATACGATATTTGTAAACACTCCAGCTGGAATGGATTTCTGAGATAACACCACAGCAACCCTGACGTTTATACACTGACCCGCATACATTTATTGGCAGATTCGATCCAAGAATATTTCCATGCTGTCGCTCACATGGGACCGCGAAAGAGCGTAAAAGAGTCGGACAGACAAAAAGAATGAGAGACAGAGTTGTTCCTTGCTTAATATGACCGAAGTGTGCCCTCTGCGAGCTTGTGCATGCTCACTCTCTCACTCTCTCTCTCTGTCTATCTCCAGTGCCCTCAAACTTCCCCAAAGAAAGCGCAGCAGAAGAGAGTCTCTGCAGCTTTGATAGGGAGGGGGCTGTTGTGTAAATATTTTGTGTGAAAGAATGCCTTTTGAGCGTCTTAATCGTGCGTTGGGTGATCTCTCTCGAGCGGCACGGCGGGTGCTGGCTTTCATACCCACTCCCGGCTGGTGATGGGGTCTCTGTACTTCCAGGAGTGCTGGGAGCGAGAGTTCACTACGGGGGCGTTAAGTGTGTCAAGAAGAACGGTTCCCCCCATTGCAAGCCCCAGGCCCTCTCCGCAAACATTAAAAAGCATAAACAGTCAATACCGAGCGTTACAGTCGGGAAAAAAAAGACCAAGTATGAGTTAGGAACATTGGCTTTCTGAAGAGTTACACAACATGGCGAGATCAGAGTGGAGCTTTGGCTCTGCTGCATGGCTTTTTCACCGTGCTCCACACTCTTGGGGAGGGAAAGCGCTTGTTCTCGCAGTGAATCATTCATACCAGGGGGTGCGGAGGGTGGGGGCACTGCAAATAGAGGAAGAGGGGGATCAAGGAAACCCACACCTGGTGCAAAGAAGAGGTCAAAGCATCCAGAGGAAAAAAAAGAATAAAGACGAGGAAGAATTGCTCTGCGTCATCCCTTCAAGAGACGTCCGCTCTCCATCGCACACGGCAGCAACTCTGCAGTATTTAAGCACGAACGGTGAATAGACGGGCTGTCTATTATCGAACTGACATCGAAAGCTGCCTTTCATGATAAGTGAGAACAGTGATGATGAAAAAAGAATCACACATCCACGTCTGAGAGTTTCCTTTTGAAATGTGAAGGTTTGTTTATCTGTTGTGTGTTGCGAGCGAGTTCTAAGTGAGAGGCTTTACAAGTGAGGAATAGAAATCTGTCTTCCACACACACACACATGCTCAACTAATTTCTCAAAAACTCGACACCTGCCTCCTGACTCACGATCTGTAATAAGTGGAAGTCCGGATGTTTTTTTAGGGGGCGTTCTGTTCAGACATATTTTTTGTTTTCAACAGAGGCCCTTTCATATGAAGAAAGAAGGTGCAATTGATGTGAATTCCAGTGAAATCTCTTCAATATTGACTGACTGCATGAGATTTTAGTTGTGCTCTGTGTTGCTTTGCTCTGACTCAGATGTGCGGCGTAAGCTTGTGCTACTGCTCAATTGCTGATTAGTGAATAATACTACTACCACATTTAACATTCTTAGTTAGTTCGATCATACAAAAAGTGAATCAAAAAGACATTATGAAACTGACATCTGAAAAAACCAACAGGGAGGACTCTTTTCTAACTTTAATAAGATAATTAGAAATATCCAAATATCAAAAATCTACAGCAAGCATTCTATATAAATGCTGTTCTTTTTTAACTATTCCTAACAAAATCGTTATTATTTCACAAAAAGTAAACAATTTTTTTTAGAATAATAATAAATGTTTACTGAGCATAAAATCATCACATCAGCATGTTAGAATGATTTCTGAAGAATCATGTAACTCTGAAGACTGGAGAAATGACTGCTGAAAATTCAGTTTTGCTGAACACATGAATAAATATATTAAATCTATTCTTATGGAATTAAAATACTAATAATAAAACAGTTATTTTAAATTCCTTTTTACTTTACTTTTGATCAAATAAATGTAGCCTTGGTGAGCATAAGAGACTTTCTTCATTTTTTTTTAATGATCCCAAATTTGGTGGCAACAAAATATGCAGTTCCTGAAACATAAACAATGATATGCATAGTAGCAAGATGAACAGGTGTTTTGTATCAAAGCTTTTACTATTTTAAGATGGCCCATTTTAGCTAGGTCTTGACTAGTCATCCAGGACCAAGAACTATCCGTTTCATGATGGTATTTATCATATCATCTAACAACTGTACATACAGGCTTATAAGAAAAGGAAGGCACTGGTGACTCCCTGGGATTCAGACACTTTCCTTTTGTTGTCAAACAGAATCATTAAACATGCTCATTCCCATAATACCCTGGTGCAGTGTTATTAATTTATCACTTTGGAGTTAACTGTGCTCTTATACACGTGGCCTTAGATGAATGGCAATGTGTTAAATTTTGTTTGAATTTGGCTGCTATAAATTATGTAACCATGGAGACTGGAAGCTTTGTTGCTTCTTTTAAGATACCCTCACTGGAGAAACTCACATACATAATGCGATCCGTGCTTTACTTTTATAACGAGGGTGCAAGGTGATGACCAGGAAGCGGTTTCGTCCTGTTTCCCTGAGATTCTGGCTCTGTCGTGACTGACAGAGAGTCACCATCGCTTCCCTCCATCCGTGAGACAAAAACAACCCCGGCGCTTCTCTGAGGAAAGTGGGGCACTTCATCCCATCATGGTTTAGCTCTGATGTTAGCTGTGATGTCTCAACAGGCTGGTTTACAAAATAAATAAATAAAATAAATAAATAAAATAGGGGGCGGCGGCAGCGCTATCAGAAGTTGATCGTTGTGGCTAAGGCAGTCTTTGATAGGCTTCTGAGGAGTGACAGGACTATTTTTCCCCAATGCTGCTCCGCTAGACGGCTAGAAGGAAAAAAAAGTCTGCTTCATTTGATTGGTCTGAACAGACTGTCAAATGTCAAGACGTTATCAAATGCAAGATGTGTTTTTATTTAAAAAGATGCTGGCAGAGGGGAAAAATGTACACCTATCCCAGACAGGGTGCTAGACACTCAGGCATCATGTGTGGCCCCCAAAACTGGCAAAAAGACCCCTCGCATTAAAATGTAGTTCTAGCAATAAAGTTTAAAATACTTTAATGTGGAAATGTATTAAAATGTGCCAAAATTACAAGAACTTGACCAAAACCTGAAAGTCTGTTATACCCTTTTAGACATACACTGTTCAAAAGTTTTAGATCAGTAAGATTTTTAAAAGAAATTAATACTTTTATTCAAGTAAGGATGCATTAAACTGATCAAAAGTTACAGTAAAGACTTTTACATACAGTAGTTAGAAAAATGTCTATTTCAAATACTTATTGTTCTTTTGAACTGTCATTTATAAAAAATCCTGAAAAAATCAGTTTATATGTGACAGTTTCCACTGAGGACTGGAGTAATGGCTGCTGAAAATTCAGTTTCTCCATCACAGATTACATTTTAATAAATATTAATTATAGTAATATTTATATCATATTTAATACATTAAATATTTGAATATATGGATAAATTAAAATAGAAAACAGCTATTTTATATTGTAATATTATTTCACAATATTGCTGTTTTTACAGTATTTTTCATTTAAAAAAATGCTTGGTGAGCATAAGCTTCTTTCAAATACATATAAAAATCTTACCAACCTCAAACTTTTGAACAAATAAAAGACACAACATAAAACGACACATAACAAAAAGAAATAACCCTGGGAATTTGTTTATTGGAGCCATCATTTTTCTAAAGCCTTGAAGTGACCTATCCTTTTTTTGAAATTTAATAGAATGGGATGTAAGGAGCAATCAGCGACATAAAAATATAAATAAATACAGCTGGGTGAAAAAAGACATCCACTGTAGTTATTATTCATAAAATAATCATTTCAACCAGCATCACAAACCACACCGAATCCAAACAGCTCTGAAAGAACCAAACAAAACTGAATTTTAAAAGAGCCAGTAAAAACTACATTCTGTGGCTTTTGGTTTTAATTTAAATCAATGTTAAATGACTCAAATCCCATGTTGCAAGGACAACTCTACTGTTTGCATTCTGAGTGCAGTTGTGAACTCTTTGTCCTGCTCTTCTCATTCTCAAACAGTTATGGCTAGTGTGGATACATGCACAGAGACGAACTGGCTTGCGGCGGTCATGTCAGAATCCTGACACTCCAAAGACTGTCCTACTCAGTGTTTACATTAGAGGAGCCTCATGTCTTCATCTCGCCGGACTGGGAGAGACAAAAAAGAGAGAAATTTATCTGCAAATACACTTCTGAGATTCTTTTGAGTCTGCAGAAAGATCATCTAGGGCCATGTATATAACTGCTTATGTAAGCACATGATATATTGTGTCAGCTCGGTTGATGCTCAAATAGCCTCAAGTACTAATCCTATGGTTGTTATGTTATCTAGATAAATAGAATAGCAAAACAGATATCTAGAGGAGTGGATGATATTATATTCAGTCCCTTCTGGTCACTTTACAAGATTCTATTGCATTAAGTTGATTCTTTTCTTTTTGGTCATATTATATATTGCAAAGCACTCATATCTCCACCTATGTTTATCTTCTCTGCTTTTTCTGCTGCCGCTTTTCCAAGAGAGTTACGCTCTGAACTGGATCTCCATTTTAGAACAAAAGGAAATATCAAGTCCATTTCCACATATGAAAAAGCTCAACGTTAAGTTTGGTTTAATTGAATCTCTATTGAAAAGTGTAAGTGGGGGTTTGTGTTTTATTTATGTGTGTTTTTTCCTCCTCTTCTCCTTTCTTTGTTGCTTCTCTTCGCTCTCTCTGACAAAAGACGCCAGCCTGCCAAGCAGGGCTGCTCTGGGACGAACCTGTCAATCACAGCTGACGGCACCCTGACAACATGTACGTTAAAAATTAAACTAGCTCTCAAAGCCGGCGCGTGACAGCCGAGCCTTTGAAAGTGGCTGCAGTGCTCAGCGACAGAAAAGGCAGAACGAGAGAAAAACATACTAAGAAAACAACAGTGTGATGGGAGTAGAGAGAGAGCGAAAGAAGGGGAAAACAAAAGTTAAAAGCAAAAAGAATAAGAACCACGGTATTGATGGTGGGAATTGGTGTTATTTCCCTGCCTTTTTTAATTTGGCGATCTTCTCTGAGGACCTGCAGGCATTTCCAGGGATGCTGCTGCAAGTCGCTCTTGATTCTTCAGGCCTTTCAAACAATCTCAAACTTCTAACCAGTTCACCAACTGAGACTCAGCTTCTGCTTACACACACAGTCATGATCCGGACCGGTGGCAGTCTTTCAAATGACATGAAAGCATTGCAGCTCTTAAAACAATCATAGCAGTTGCATTTATCAAAATAACAGGGATAATGTTTGCAGATTTGTAGGACACTCGCCTAATTTACCTAGTGTGTTAAAGCCAAGACAATCAAAGAATTAGCATGCTAACATACTACTCTCACCATTTCAGCAGGAGGCCTATATTTAATGCACAATATGTTAATTTTCTCTATACTTGGAATAACCAAATCACATATTACCTTTACCAAAAATTGGAAAATACAACACACTGGCATATACTACATCCCACAATGCAATGTGTGACACATGAAACCAGCATTAATAGTTTAGCTGAAAACCACAAAGTTCCTAAAATTAGATTTAAAAAGCAAACAACTTGCCTAAAGTGATCTTTTTGGACACCACATTCACTGAATTGCACATGCAATGTTATGAGGTCACGTGACAAGAATGTAGTACACTACCTAATAGAATACTAAATACTACTCTACTATTTCTGTCATACAAAAAAAAAAAGTTTTTATTTTAAACATAAATGTTAATTCAAAATTGTATACTCAAAACTGGTTTGTGCAAAATATTTTGTCTCAACTTTGGAGGTAAAGAATGGACCTTATTGAATTTAATGCTGATGAAAACAAGGCTGTGAGGAACAACAGTCTTTACAATGCAACGCTCTGTAAAAAGGTCCTAAATCCCACAACTGTCACAACTCACAACATTTAAAACTGTTCAATGGAGTTTTTGTCTACAGAAAGTTGGTCGACTTACAACAGTACAATTAATGACCACACTCCTCACAGCTTCTTCATTTCTGTCAGAAATTAAATAGCCTATGCTAGTCTGACTACGCTCTATTGTAGGCTAATGGAAATTGTGTTTTATTTTATTCCCTGTAGGCTATATAAAAAAAAGAGATGTAATTAACGCTGTCAGTATCACCATTTCTTGGAAATAATGTTTGAGCATGATTGCTACGATTGTAAAAATATTATATTTAATTATCAATATAGGCCTAGCCTATTTCTAAGTGTCTATTAAAAAGTTTAACGTACAGTTCAAAGCTAAATAACAGTCGCATGTCCGCCTATATACCAACATGCAACACACCAGAATATTGCAGCACCAAAACAAAAGGCTTTTACATATGTGCATGTGTGCTGTGTGTGCACATATCTTTGTTTGTGTATGAATGGCCTGTGCTCCAGGTCAGCTCCCTCACAGCAGCTGTTTAAAACGACCTGAGTCTGAGCCCAGCGCAGCACCTGCTGCAGCTGATAGGATTTAGAGCACAGAGAGATGACACAGCCAGTAAATACATATCTGTCTGCACACTTCTTCCAGGAATTATTTTACAAATAAAGAGAGAGAGAGAGACCGTGGAGAGAGGGATAGCGGGGAGCACATTTAAAGCTCTTCTGCACTCTAGTGGTGTGAAAGGAAACGGTTTGAAGTGTTCAAACGATGCAGCAGCAGATTGATGTGACTGATTACATCATTTTAATAATTATTTAGTCATTATGCATTCTTCTTCTAACCTTATAATCTTCATTATGTAATTAGCATTCTTCATTATGTAGTCTAAATTCTTTGCATTCTCACATCAATCTTACCTTGCATGCCTCATACAAACACAATAAAAATACTATAACATAAATCAATAATTGGCCAGGTCACAATTAGTAATGATTATTGTAGTAATATTTCAGATTAAAAATAAAATAAAAATATTTTATTATACTATATTGCAAAAAAAATAAAAAAAATCAAGTATACTATTTAAAAATGACATGCTCCAGACTTTATTTTTATCATTATTATTTTTTGTTGTTGTGTAGTGTATCTTGTTATCACTTTGCCACACTATGTCATTCTAATTCAACCAGACTGAAGGCATTTACAGAACAGAGCACGTTTGGGTGTTAAAAAGGGGGTAAACAGTTTCATCAGTACAGTTTCATCATTATCGATATGGGGACGAGCCACACACTCCATTAAGCGTCCTCCTGTGTATTATTAATGTGATGCATAAGGTTTTTCAAACACTCTTTGAGAGATATGGTGCACCAGCACGAAGGTGAACAAAACATTTCATTTCAAACGCTACTTCATTTCAAACCACTCAAAAGGAATTTCACACTGCTCTCTATTTTCTTTTATTTCTTCATGCCTTCACTTGCTCCCATATGAATGCCCTATTTTTCTTCAAGCCTTCCGCTGCTCACGAGAACTGCTGCGTCCCTTTGAAATAAACAGTGTTATTTACTGCTGGTTACAAAGCAGAGTGGCTTCTTCCACTACCATCGATTGCATATTTTTATGTACTCATGTGCGGCTATGCTCAGAAACTCAAAAACAATGGCACTCTTTCTCAATCAATTATGGTACTGTAACCATGCAAAAAAAAAAGTGTGTGTGTGTGTATTTATATATTAGTACTGTCAAACGATTACAGAAACTCTTGACAAATGCTGGATACATTGCGTGCATAAAATCTCTGTTTTATTTACAACTTTGGGAAAAATAAAACAGATTGTAGTACATTTTACAAGAAAATACTACTATAAAATTTAATGTAGGCTATAATTCAGTGTGTTAATTACCTTTCTTTGTAACTGTGAAATTTACTTGTAATTTCTGAGTGAAATCTCTCTCTTTCTATATTTATTGCTGTCAAACGATTAATCGCGATTAATCGCATCCAAAATAAAAGTTTTTGTTTACATAATATATGTGTGTACTGTGTAGATTTATTATGTATATATAAAGACACACATACAGCATATATTTTGAAAATATTTACATGTATTTGCATGTATATATTTATATTAATATAAATTATATCATATATAAATATATTTAATATATAAACGTAACATTTTTCTTAAATGTATACATGCATGTGTGTATTTATATATAGGCCTACATAATAAATATACACAGTACACACATATATTATGCAAACAAAAACTTTTATTTTGGATGCGATTAATCGCTATTAATCTTTTGACAGCACTAAATATATATATATATAGAGAGAGAGCGAGAGAGAGAGAGAGATATATTTCACTCAGAAATTACAAGTAAATTTCACAGTTACAAATAAAGGTAATTAACACACTGAATTATAGCCTACATTAAATTTTATAGTAGTATTTTCTTATAAAATGTACTCCAATCTGTTTATTTTTCACAAAGTTGTAAATAAAGCAGAGATTTTATGCACGCAATGTATCCAGCATTTGTCAAGAGTTTCTGTAAGGGGGAAATTATTAATTTAATGAATTTCAATTTTAAAATTTTAAATTTTTATTACAGATTAATATTACAAGCATGACAACAGTTTGAGTGAAAAGTAACATGAATGTCTTCCTTTTGTTTGAAAGGAGCACTTGATCTGTATGAACTTCCATATAAATCTGACGATCATGTTCTTCAGCATGATTTGAAATGATCCAGAGGACTGAAAGGAGATCACATGATCAATATCACATACTGACCTACAAATAGTGCAGAATCTGAAATGTGTGAAATATGTTTGGGAAAAAAATCTCTTTCTCACCCAGGCTGAATTTCTCTAGGTTTTAATTACATTTCGAATCTCAGATTTTTTGATGTGGCATCTGTGGACTTTTGGTCCCCACTGTACATTCTAATTCTGTTTTGTTATTTAAATCAGAGATGATTTCAAAATATCGTCGTTGTTAAAGCTAAGAAACTGAACCAGCTTCTCAGCTACATTAATTTGACAAAGAAAGCAAGGGAGGAGGAGAGACGGCTTAAAGTTGTGATTATCTGAGTGGCTTGGCTCGGCAGTGATACCTGCTGGGACACAAGCGCAGGGCTTCTAAATAAATTGCAAGTGGCCTTGGGCAAAGAGAAGAACTGTCTTTTGATCTCCTTTACGAGTGAACGAAGAGAATTTGCAGGCTGTCAATCAAACTCATAAGTCTTCAGAACAATGGGACGACCTTTATCTATTATTTTTTTATTTTGTAAAAAATCACACATTTCATTATGACAATGCTCTCTCTCTTTCTCTCAGGTCGAGAGACGCATGATCAATAATTGATACGGTGTGGTACGGCCCGACTTTCCTCTTTTCCTTTGGAGCCCTTGTCACTAACTGTTGTCAGAACACATTTACTTTGATGCCAAATTTGAAGAAGCAAAAAATGGCATCATATGTGATTATATATTTAAGGCTGTAGAAAGGTTGGGGTAGATCGGCAGCTCGGGTGCACCTTCTCCCCGTGTGTTCAAGGCGCTCTATTG
Source organism: Schizothorax lantsangensis (assembly GCA_027422415.1). NCBI lineage: Eukaryota > Metazoa > Chordata > Actinopteri > Cypriniformes > Cyprinidae > Schizothorax > Schizothorax lantsangensis. The sequence continues at coordinate 23,045,109 of CM049860.1, read as the reverse complement.
AAGTCGCGTGTGTTGTTGCCAGCCTCTGTCTTAAACACACGGATGCATTGTAAGGAGATTCCTCCTTCTAAAAGAGGAGATGAAAAGATCTGAGTTTTTTTTTTTTTTTTTGTCATGTGTCAGTAAACACAGAGACTGTTTTGAGATGAGGGCAGATCACACAAAAGAAACTTACTCTTTAAACTCTGAGCCACAGGATGGTGGGGGAAACGTCACGTCTTTACCTGGACCGCTCTGTTTCATCTGAAAAGGAGATGTGAGGAAGACAAATCCAGTAACCCATAATGCATACTCATGTTTGATTTTGGATCTGAGCATGTTAACCTGGGATAAGTTTGAAGAATAGCTAAAAGATGAGGACCACCTGAATTTAGCAAAAAAGGTGGCCATTAGAATGCATGAGCATAATCAAAGGGTACAACAAGGTTAAAGCTACCGTTAAGGAAAATTGAATTTATTTATTTTTATTTTTCTGGTTCCTGAATATGACAATAAAAATTATAAGTATTTTTAAGAAATTAAATGTAAAAAATAATTGGTAAATAAAGCTGGTAAAAAAGCGCAATTTGTCAAATTCAATATCAATATATTTTTAATAACATTTAATATTATATATAAGTATTATATATAATAACATTTAAATAAATACTAGTTATAAATGTAGAAATGTCTCAAAAGTTACTCAACATTTTAAAAATTATTCCATTATATTAAGCAGCAAAACTTTTTTTTAACAATGATAATAATAAAATAATGTTTCTTGAGCAGCAAATCAGCATATTAGAATGAATTATGAAATATCATGACACTAAAGACTGAAATAATAGCTGCTGGAAATTAATTTATACCATCATAGGAATATATTATATTTTAAAATATATTAAAATAGAAAATAGATATTTTAATTGCAATAATATTTAACTGTTTTACTGCATTTCATAAATAAATCAAATAAATTCAGCCTGGGTGAGCATGAGATTAATTTCCAAAACATAAAAAAAAAATTAAACTCCAAACTTATGCAGTGTTAAATGAATGAATGAATGAATGAATAGCACATATATTAGGTGAAATCTGGAGCTAAAGTCATCTTTAAACCTACTAAGGAAAAGTTTTATAAAACTGCCCAATAGATAAGGAGAGAGAGACACAAAACATGTAAACAAAGTATAAACTAAATAATAACCACATCCATTATTTGAATGGCTTCAGAAGCGTCCCCAATCCCTCCATTCTTCAGTGTATATTCCACCACTATTTCCTCTTTTAATTATCCTCCAAAAGAAAAGATGGAGCACATCAGACACATCTCCACAAAGCCATCCCTGGCACGCTCTCAGAGTGGCCGGCAAGCGTAGGCACCGTCTGGCGCAGCCGATAGCGAGGCTTGTGCGCTGGCAGGGACAGACAGGGCCCGTCTGCAGCTCCGCACAACAACAGGAGGATGATCTCTCAGCAAAGGGGCCCTCGTCTTCCTCCCCCTCACACACAAGGCTTTGGCTCACCCAGCAACATCACACCGTCTTCAACAGCAGATTAAGGCCCGTTCTTACAAACTCGCAAGGCTAATTGGAGAGAAGCGGCAGCTGCCATTCACTAGGGCAGAGCTTTTGTCCTAGAACCATAAAGTACTTGAAATTACATATTTTCTGTATAAGAACCCGCACCGATGGCTTCTTTAAATACTCATATCTGGGACCGCAAAGTCCACTGCATATTGTCTTCAACCCTGAAATAATAAAAAATGAATTATGTTTACTTGGGTGCTGTGTGCTGCCTAATTCTAGATTATATTTAATGCCATAATCAAGAAACTAACAGTGTATTTGTTTGCCATTTTGTCTATCAAGCATTAAAAGAGTCGTCTTAGCCTTTCCTGTATGTCACTAAATTAGACCATGTTCTTTTTTGTCAGAGTTTCTAAATTCTTTAAGTTTCTAGATGAACCAAAAGAATAGTCAGGTTCATAGCTGAACAAAAGTCTGAGACCAAACTGAAAGCGGGGAAAAAGTTTTAGGATTTTAGACATGTAGAATTTATATATATATATATATATATATATATATATGATAATTAATAAAAAATTATATATAAAAAAAAAGTAGCGGTCTGAGATTTTTTGTACTTAATGGAATTAGTGTATTTTGCACATTTTATCCCCTTACAATGAAAATAATCTCATGTGATAACACTGTACTGTTGCGTTCTGACTCTGTCCAAAGCAACTCTCTCCATTTCTCGCTCTCTCCTCGTCTCTCTCAACCGGAGAGGCAGCAAAAGATCTTAAGTGTTGGCTTTTTGTTCTCCAGGGGGAACCAAGAGAGAAAGCTTGGGCTTATTTGAAGTATTTTGCCCCGTGTGGGGATGAAATATCTTGTAGTGCTTTCAAGATTACTATTTGCAAGTCTGTGATGTGAGAGAACCATTCCTGTAGTGTAGAGTACATGTGGTACAGTAATCGTTAACTAAGCCAAGAAAAAAGCTGAGAAGAGAAGGAGATAGAAAGTTAGATTAAAAGACAATTTCTCACAAAAGATATAACACTAGTCAATCATTTATACAATCGGGTCCAAAAAGTCTGAGACCACTAGTGACAATGCAATTTTTTTGTTCTAATTATATAAAAAAAACAATTTCCACACAAAATATATACCGTATATTGCCGGTCACAAGTTTGAAATTATTAAGATTTTTAATGTTTTGGAAAAGTCTCTTACGCTCACCAAGGGTGCATTTATTTGATCAATAATAGAGTAAAACGGTAATATTGTGAAGTATTATTACAATTTATAATAGCGTTTCTATTTTAACAGATTTTAAAATAGAATTTATTCATGTGAGGAAAAAGCTATTTTTTTTTACATCCATCACTCCAGCTGATTACACCACATGTATCATAACACCGATTTTTATTGAGCACCAAATCATTCTATTAGACTGATTTCTGAAGGATCGTGTGACACTGAAGACTGCTGAAAAATCAGCTTTGCCATCACAGGAATAAATTACATTTTAAAATGTATTCATATAGAAAACCATTTTAAACTAATAATATTTAACTTTTGGCACTTTCGACTGGTAGTGTATTTACAACATTTTTATTGTTCAAATTACAGCATCAGTATACAATTTTGAGTGGAAAATGCTACATTCAAAAGTTGAAATGAATTTCAGAATTTCTTGAGATATTGGCATTCTGTCCACCTTCTGCTTTAAAACATTAATTTTGTCAAACTTTAATGATGTAAAATAATCCATGTTATAAATTTGCTTATTCGTTAAGTGATCTAGAAATAGAACAAAATCTTAAATATATCTTCTTCATTGAATAATAATTTAATTTTAATCATTCATTTGTTGTCAATGTTTCTTTGTTTTAATTTTTTAAATCCTAAAACTTTCTGTTAATCTCCAGGTTTAAAATAGATTTTCAGTGTGATCTCTGAAGATCAATCTTTAGACGTTTTGCATGTTTGAGATCTGACACATTAATAATGTTTGTGACTGTCAGCTCAAGCCATTGACAGATAAAGAAACAAAGCGCTAACTACAACTTCTCTCACTCTCCGAGCTGTGTTTTAAAACGATGCCAGAGTGGCTATCAAAGAACAGTGTGGCTATTGTTTTACAAAAGCTGTCTTTGGAGTAAAACCGGCAAAAAACAATACACAAAACAGAGCGTTGCTCCTCATCTTGATGAAAGGAGAGATGTGGAGAGTGAAGCTCAGCTTTGAAAAGAATAGAAACACAAGGCCAACTCTCTTTGGCCTTTTGCCTGTCAGCTGAGGGGTGTGCTTACATGCCAGAGTCGACTGTCCTAGAGTTGAAACAACCATCACACAATAACACAAACACAAACACATGAAATGTATGACCCACCTCAACACAGCCTTATGAAGACCTTGCATCAGAGCGACTCTTCAGGCTTTGGAAGCAAAAGAAGGCAACATATTGTCGGAGGTTATGTCAACACATTCCTGAACAATCAATAGTGTCAGAATCACTTAGATGAGTGCTTGAAATGCACACGGCGGGAAAATAGACACCAGATGTACTATAATGTGTGCTGTGATGAAACCGCTCTCAAATGCTCTGTGATTAGTATTTAAAAATAAATAATTCAGTAAAAATCTCCAGACCAACCGGTTGACAAAATGTCTGTCAAGCTGGTTTGCCTCAATCTAAACAGAATGTGACAGTTGTGTTTCCTTGTGATTGCATATTTGATGATGACATCAAAAAACAAAGCTATAGAGAACAAATTCTGCCATATATGGATTTCAGAAACCTGTGATGAACGTTTGCTTTATCTGCGGTCTCGACACTGTGAAAAATAGGAGTGTGGTTCACATGAACAAAAGGAAGGAAAATGTGAAGAAAACTATTACATTGTAGGGAAAAATTGGATTTTTAAAAGTTTTCCAAATTAAAAATTGGGCAAATTTCTTTATTAGTTGATCAGTGATTTATTAGAGATTAGTAGATAAGTAGAGTAATCTAGAAGTAGTACACAATCTCAAATATTTCTTATTCATTTGATAATAATTTCAATTTTAATCATACATTTTATGTCATAATGTTTCATAATGTTAATTTTTTTTAAAGTTCTCCTACATTTTTCTGTTTATCTCCCAGCTTAAAAAAGATTTTAAATGTGGTTGAATCTTTGCAATTTGTAAAGAGAAATGGACTGGTAACAATTGTAGGGGAAATTTGCGTGAAATCTGAAAAAAAAAAAAAAAAATGTATTGTTACCAAGGATAATCAAATATGTCATAAAATAAAATAAAATAAAATTCACAACTAAAAAAATGTACTTTTGTTACACTAAAACAAACAGTTTAAATATTATATATATATATATATATATATATATATATATATATCTCGATTAACTGATTAATTAACATGTTAACTTTGACAGCCATATAATATTTTTCTTCTCAAATTTTGAAAGCCTCCTAGCATCCCCCTGCCGGCCGTCTGGAAGTCCATAAACCCCAGCTTGACAATTCACTGTTTTAAGGTTACTTAAAGGGAACTTTGATTTAAATCAACTGAAACTTGTGCATTCTGTTAAATTTGTTTACATGCCATTTTTACTCCACATTGTGCCATATAAATAAAGGCCTGTTATAATGCCTCCTGATCCTTTTGTGGCCTGTTGTGAAAAGGTCAACACATCTCATCAACACAACACATCAACAGGTCATGGGTGAACAAGGCTTGGTGTGCTGGTAAGGCTCATGAGGTGAGGGGAATTTGTATAGGTAAACTCTAGCATTCGGGAATAATGGGAGTGTGGCTTTAGTTGTCTTTAGAGAAATGAATAATGGAAAGGTATGTGACATTTTCAAAAGTAAACTCTAGTTTCTGTGACGTGCCTCTGGCAGCAGTGTGTATACATCTGTAGAAGAGTATAAAAGGTCCACCAGGACCTCGATGGCAGTACGGCAGAACGGCGTGGACATCCTGCTCTGCAGCCATGGGAAAGGTAGGCGCTGACAGTTGTACCTTCTAGTTAGAGTCATATTTCATGTTTAGAATTGGTATTTTCACAAGACATTATTTGCTACATTAGGGACGTGAGCTTCACCTGACTTGGAACAACCTGAAGCCCATATAGTCTGAAATGAACTTCAAAATTCAAACTAGATAGAAGAATAGAAGATCATCCTATGGAAGTTTAGCCATTACAGCTTACTTTTACTGTTACTTTCACATAAGACTGGACAAAATAAGCATATTCATTCACCACTTCCATAGATTATTCCTCTGTTCCTTGCTAACATACTCTTTCCTTCTGTCACCAGATCATCTTCTATGAAGGCTCCAACTTCCAGGGGCGCTCCTATGAGTGCTCTGCTGACTGCACTGACACCTTTAGACACTTCAACTGCTGCAACTCCTTACGGGTCATGGGGGGTCACTGGGTGGCCTACGAGAAGCCCCACTATATGGGGTATCAGTACATCCTGGGCCGTGGGGAGTATCCTAACTTTCACCACTGGATGGGCTTCAACAGTTGTATCAGATCTTGTCAGATGTTCTCCCCAGTAAGTCAATCAAACTGATGGGTTTTATTTCACGCAGTTAGACACCTTTAAAAAAAGCAACGTCAATCAATGAGCCCTTTGAAGTAATTCATATATGCAGGGAAAAAACAGGTTCACAGGTCCACCAGGAGATTTAGTTATTTGAAATGGAGCAAGACACACTCCGATGACTGCGCAGCTCATCATAATTCCATTCATCTCTGTTTTTGGCAGTGGAAGAATCATGACACTGTCACTAGAGTTTGTTCAACAAAAATGACTAAACGTCTACTTGAAAATCTTTGAAAGTTGCACGTTTACAGCAGGAAGTCATGTTCAAAGGCTCAGTCTCAACAGCGACATCAAGAATGTTCAAGGTTTTCTCCCAAACGTTCTGACAACTGGTCTCTCAAATGTGTCTGCATTGCCCTGATTATTGATTCCTCTAAAGCCCTAACTGCTGTTTTTCTCCCCACACAACAGTACAGAGGTGCCTACCGCATGAGAATCTACAACAGACCTGAAATGTACGGACACATGATGGAGTTCACAGATGACTGCCCCAATGTCTACGACCGTTTTGGCCACCACGGCATCTACTCCTGTAACTGTATGGAGGGCTACTGGATCTTTTACGAGCACCCCAATTACAGAGGCCGCCAGTATTTCCTGCGGCCCGGAGAGTACAGAGCCTGCAGCGAATGGGGTTGCATGAATCCCATGATTGGCTCCTTTAGGAGAATGAGGAGCAGTTTAATGTAAATGGTGTCTTTTTTATGACCATTAAAGACCTTAAAACTGATTAAAACGATTCTTGTATGCCTTCTTTTCTTCATGACGCTTTGAATTATTTTGTAGCGTAGGAAACATAAAGTTTCTTCAGCTTGCCCGTTGTTTTTCCAAATAGGGATCCATTGATCCATTGCCCAGTGCACATCAAAATAAAGCCATGCATGTCAGTTTCAAGCCAAACTCAACTTTATAAATCTGACGTGGTTGAAGAATTCATTTTAGTCTCATTCCAAACCATAAAACAAGCTGATAAAAAAAATAACTGTGCTTATGTGAGAGGACAGTTTCAGTGAAATCACTTCATATCCCAGCTTCATATTAGCATTTTATCTTCATTTATGTGTCCCTGCCAGTTCATGGCGTTTACATGTAGAGCCCCGAAGCAACTAAAAGCAGAGTTTGCAACTTTTTTGTCAAGCACTGAAAAGTGCAGTGGTGCTGTCTTTGGAGAGAGATAGAAAAAAAAGCTTGCAAAGACACAAAGGGGGGCACACACTGGCTGATCTACAGTCGCATTCACTCTATAGAACACATTGTGCTGACCAGACAGAGTTTTGTGAGTCACACAAAAAGCACTGATCCATGCCGGGTCTATAAAGAGGTCCTGGCCTCAGAAATGGTTGGGTCCACTCGGAGAACAGTCACAATGAGCAAGGTAAGTGACTAAATTGTGTCTGTAAATGGAGGAAATATTTTTTTAAATAACACGTTTTGAAAAACCATGATAAAATAACTAACTCTGGATTAAAAGATTTTCTTTGAATTATATGGTAATCTGAGTTTTAGCTTTTGTACCAGTCACAGCTTTGTTGTTGCTGCACAGTGCACAGGCGAGCACAGTGTTATTGACTATCCATCCTATTCTGTTATAAAATGCCATAGTTCCAAGCATCTTATGCTTTAAATTGTAGAAAATATTCATTCCAACAATGAAGCGAGAGTGAAACAGACTGCTTTTAGCCTAAGGTAGCCCTGTTGAGTTCAGTTAATATGTTTATCTGTATAGTGTAGACTTTGGTGCCATACAGAAGACAAAAAATAAACAAACAGACAGACCATAAAATATTCACTTTTTAAAATAGTAATATTAAAAAGGACTATTTAGATTTTCTATATAACGTCTTACAAAAAAATCTGACAAAATAAGAAAAAGTGAAACTTCAGACTTAAAGTGTACCTGTAATCCTGTATTTTTCTTTCTCTACATCCATCCAACAGATTACTTTCTTTGAAGACAAAAAGTTCCAGGGCCGTCACTATGAGTGCACTGGAGACTGCGCTGACATGCATACCCACTTTTCTCGCTGCAACTCTATCCAGAGTAGAAAATGGAAGCTGGGTGGCCTACGAGAAGCCCAACTACTCTGGATACCAGTACATGCTGTCCAAGGGTGAATACCCTGATTTCCAGCACTGGGCTGGATTTAACGACTGCATTCGCTCCTGCCGCATGGTTCCTCCTGTGAGTCTTTACCGTACAGTCAGTAGAAGTAGAAAACAGCATTATTTAAAAATAATCTATTGTGATAGGAAATGTTTTCACTTAAGTTAAGAGTTCAATCATGTATGTTAGGTTGTGAGAATCTAGCTCATCGAAAATAATGACCGAGTATTTTGTAATGTTCTTTTTTATTCTTTTTGTCTTTAAAGTTTGGGATGTTTAAAAAAACAGGTTCCCAAACATTCACTTTGTCAGCCATTGTTTAACCGAATTAATACTCCCACTCCAAACTCATGCTATTGGCCGGTCCAGTGTTGCCATGTTGGGCTGATAAATCAGAGCAATGCTTTACATTTTTGGAGAGAAGTTTTTTTTAATATATATAAAACACTGATTGTTTCTTCCCCAGTACACTGGAAAATACAGGATGAAGATCTTCGAGCGCTCTGATTTTGGTGGTCAGGCAATGGAGCTGAATGAAGATTGCCCTGATCTACGTCAGCGATTCCACAACGGAGACATCTTTTCAGCCAATGTCATGGAAGGCTACTGGACCCTCCATGAGCACCCCAACTACACTGGCCGCCAGTATTTCCTGCACCCTGGCGAATACAGGAGGCACGTCGAGTGGGGCAGTCCAAGTCCTACCATGGGCTCTCTGCGACGTGTGACTGACCTCAAGTGAAGATCCAAATCACACAACCACCTCTCCCAGTGTGTCAACAGCAATGCCTGTCCATGCAGCGACTACGTCTGACCTTCAATCACCTCCAGGTGATCGGGCCTGTGGATCTGTCATGCTGAATGTATTTGTGATGCTTGCTTTATTCTGGCAAAAGTGCCATTTAGCCTCACTTAATTAGGGCTATTTGTCTCTTTTAGCACTGTTGACTGAGCAAACTGTATTTTATCAGCACCTTTCCCTTCCCAAATACAAATGGAAATAAAGGAAAATTTGATTAAAATCAAAATAATGACATTTGTACAGTATGAATGCCATACAATGGCAGGGTTTCTGCAAGTTTTATGGAGGTAAATTTAAGACTTTGAAATCTTTTCGAGGCCAATTAAAGAAAATTTAATTGGCAGAAAAGAAATATGGAGCAGACAATGAGGTGTATTAGCAGCACGATTATTATTTATTTTAAGCTCAACAGTAACGCCTGATCACACTGCACAAAAGTGATGCTCTTCCTCAGTATTTTAGTCTTGTTTAAACTGTAAAAAAAAAAAAAATGTATTGTAATCGGAAAACAAGATATATAAAAAATATATTATTTTTTTCAGTTCATGCAACATCTAATCCCATGATTTTATGAATTTATTTGTGAAAGGTCAAACTAAGACTTTAAGACCCTTTTAAACCCTGCAGAAATCTTGAATGAATGAAACATGTATAGCATGCAGTATACGTCCATCGGCTTGATCGTACATGACGTCATCTCATTTCTGAGAGACAAAAGAAAACTATTAAGGAAACCGCTTGTTCTTTGAACTTAGTTATTAAAGAACAAAAAAAGGGGTTTCTGAGGATGGTAAAGCAGAGGACTTTTATAAGATCACATGATGTCTAGCAGACGCTTTGGGCCCTTGAAAGAGGCCCCATATTAGCAGCACATCATAGGGCAACACAGACTCAAAGAGGAAAAGTCAAAGTGGCCTGGTCTTAGCCCCGAGCATGCGGCTCTCTCAGAACACAAAACAAAACCATATCTCAGCTCATGCATTTTTCATAAGGTATGGATACCGAGCTCTTTCAGAGATAAATATCAATTATTGAAATTGTTAATTAGAAGCCCATAATTGGCAAAGATACAAATGAATAAATAACTTTGACGATTAATTATTGATTTGAAAAATTAAGCTCTGCAGGGAGCACATTTGAGTCTCTAAAGATCAAGGAAACACAAGAAATATGAGTTTTCGCCTCAAGTAATGTTCAATTAAAGCTGTACTGACTGTGAATGTCAGATTGCTTGCCATGAGACCGGTTCTTTTAAATTTCACATCCATTATACCTTAAACTCTCAGATGTGTGAAATATTGCGAGCAGGTTGATATACAGTAGTAACAAATCAATAATTATTTAGAAATCATAATTTGAACAAAACTGCACTGACAAAATACATCTAAAAGTACAGTTTTAGGGTCAACGCTTATCTTATATTTTGAAAATCAGCATTGCAACCTTTGTTTCACATGTTAGTTATAATTTAGCTTTTTATACGGCTGCACCTGTATTTCCGTCTCCTGATTTGGCAGTAACATTCTCCTCATTTGAGCATTTTTTAACCTCTTTCATCCAAACAGTCATTGATCACAGATCTTACGCAGTAAAGTTGGAACACAATAACAGATGAATGAGACTTTGTTTCTCTTCATCTCTGGATCTTTTTAGTTTCTGATGAAGGCTCATTGAGCGTAAACCGCACATTTTGCAGAATAAAAAGAAGTTGTGAGTCAAAAGGCACTGGCACTTTCATGGCAAGCCTCAGTCTTCTCGCAGTCTCTTCTTTCCTAATAGCAACATAATTAATCCTCTGTAGTATTGTTTTCACTCTTCCATGTCCCACTTAGTGCTTGGCAAGTCTCTCTCTCCCTACAGAACAGCCTCTTGATGTTTTCCACACTGAACTGTACTTAAGAAAGATTATTAATCAAGTTCAAAATGGCCCCAATACTTGTCGGTTTCCTCCCTAAATCCTTTCCAAACATCTTTCAGGTACAACTTCAACTTTCAGATCTTTGTCAGAGGCATCGAATGTATCCAGAAGCATTTCGAAAATACAAAAAAGAAATTTATTCTACATAAAAAAAATTGTGAACATCTTCAGAATACTTTTCATACTATTAAGCATCACTATTTTGTTGAGCATTACAGCACTTTAAAGTACAGATAACGAGGTCTTTTTGAAGCAGATCAGGACAAAAGCTGACAAAAGGGGCAATTTTACAGTAACACAGAAATGTCTACAGGTCTGCACATTATTCATGATTAAAAAGCAGTGTGCATTGAAAAAAAAAAAGCAAAATGAGAGAGGTAATGCACAGGAAAATTATTTTTCTGTTTTCTTTTCAATAAAAGCAACTTATACACACAGAGCAGCTTGAAAATACTAGTTTTCTTTTTCAATTAATTAAAGCTTTCCTATGTTGTACTGTATATGATTAGCACTATGGCAAATTAAAAATATTATTTTTCAGTTAATAATACAGTTTTTTTTATGTGATGTTGTATATGGCAAGCACTATGCCACATGAAAAAAAAAATCCCATTAAAGCTGAAGTTACATTAAATATTACAAATATATAACATGGGCAATTCGGGAGGTCTGTTTTCATTCACGCCATACTTGTTATTATTTTTGCCATGATCAGTAATACGTTTTGCTGCTCAAAAGAACATAATGACAAAAACAATCATATGGACCACAGCTTTAAGCAAAAACCCTTGTCATCTTTGTGGCATGACCCTTCCGCGTTTCCGTAGCTATAAGTTCAACTGGTTCTGAACAAGACACACTTGACTAAAATGGGTGTATCTGTGAAAATGAAAATGTATGGGTTCACTGAACAGCTCTCGATCCACAGATCATTTCCTTGTATTCACACATACTCCAAATACACTGCCTGATGGGAGTCTTTAAATAGGTTTTAAGTGGGTGAGCTTTAAATTAAGATTTGATTCTGTAGATGCTTTTACTTCACGACTCTAGCTGGTGGTTCTTCGTCCAGGAAGAACCTGTGCCACCGGAAGATTCTCGTGCAGATACGTCATGCTGCCCTGCTCAGAGAAATCTGCAGCTGTGTGGCCCTCGCCCCGTAAGACCCATTTGGTAGTGAGAAGCCCTTCCAACCCCACAGGTCCACGGGCATGAATACGGGCCGTGCTGATGCCAACCTCCGCGCCTACAAAGCACCACAGGGTCATTATGAGATTAAAAGGGAAAAATTTAAATAAGTTTGTGGGTGGGAAAAAAAAAGAAAAAGACACCTACCGAGACCAAAACGATATCCGTCAGCGAACCGTGAGCTGGCGTTCCAAAAGACACAGGCACTATCTAATTGCTGAAGGAACTGCTCTGCTGTGTCCTCTACACAGAGTATGTGAAAGATAAAGAGAATTAATGCAATAAATAACTAAATAAAAAAAATCAATGTTTGAAAGTAATCAATCTTCCCACTAGATGGCACTACAGCACTGCTTTTTTTTGTTCACAATAGAGCATTTAAAGCTGAAGTGTGTCATTTTTTGATTAAAGCACTTACATACTTCAACTATAACACAGCTTGCAACTAATGTTAACACAACGTGCCTATATTTATGATACATGATTATCCACCACTATAGGGCAGTCTTACCATTTTCAGTGACAATAACATCAGTGTGGGAACTGCCGTATTTATGAATGTGATCAACAGCCTCTTGCATACTGTCCACAACCTCGATACAGCACTCCAGATCCCCGTACTCAGTGCGCAGAGACTTCACCTCTGACGGACTGAAGGTCAGGTAAGATGCAAACTTGGGGCCGGCGTGGATCTTCACCTACAGGTCAAAACACCAATAATTTTAAGAAAGTGCAGTTATAAACAGACTATCATTTTTGAATATGCAGAATTATATGGAAAAAAAAAAAAAAGTAACAGTGGATATAATTAAGATGTACGCTACTCTAGTAGTTCTCAAGTTTTTTTTTTTTTTTTTTTAAAGAAATGAATACTTTTATTGAGCAAGGATGCATTAAATTGTTTAAAAGTGAGTGTAAACTAATTTATTATTAACATAATATTCTAATTCAAATAAATGCTGTTGAACTATTTTTTTTATTAATCTAAGAATCCTGAAATAAAATTGTATCATGGTTTATGCATCATGTATCCACAAAATTATTAAGCAGCTCAACTTCTTTTACATTTATAATAAAATAATATTTTCTGGAGAGTCAAATGAGCATATTAGAATAAACTCTGAAGGATCATGTGACATTGAAGAATGGAGTAATGGCTACTGAAAATTCAGCTTCGCCATCACAGGAATTTTATCAATTTGAATTAATTTCAAATTTTTAATTATATTAAAATAGGAAAGTAACTTTAAATCAGAATAATGTCATATTATTACTGTTTTACTTTATTTTTGTTTATTATTTAGAAACAGCCTGGGTGAGGCTTAAAACATTTTTAATAATCTTTGACCCCAAACTTTTGAACTATAGTATGCATTTGCATTTTTTATTTTGTTTTACCCTGAGGCAGAAAGCAGCTTCAATAGAGAAAGTATATTATTTTTTCTAGACCAAAGACAGATTTGGTTACAGTTCTCAGAGTGTAAGCCTAATTTAGTATGAATAACATACTGTGCATATATATGCGGTCTTACATGTTCTGTCCTCAGCATGTCGATGATCTGATCAAACAATGGGGTTCTGAGAAGTTCTCGATGTACCAGCAGGGTTTCCATGGCATTACAGGCTGCAGGGTAGTCGCATTTGGAGTCTTGGACTAGAGAGATAAAACATAAGTGTAATTTAAACCAATATATACCACAATATCAAATGGTTGTTTATGAAGTACACCTATGTGGAAATAAAAAACATCTACACTCGTAAATCTTCACTGGCAGTCTTACTGATCTTGATGGCTTTGTCAACACTGGCCTCATGGTCCACATAAACATGGCAGATCCCCTCACTATGGCCAAGAACAGGGATGCCCTTCGCCGCACGCTGAATATCTCTGACTAGCTGAGAGGAGCCACGAGGAATGATCAGATCAATCATCTTCTCCAGCCGGCACAGATCCTCCACCTCTTCACGTGTGCTCACCTGCCACACATTACAGCTGTTGAATGACTACATATACACACACTACCAAACAAAGTTTTTTATATATATATATATATATATATATATATATATATATAATTATATAATTTTATGCAGCAAAGATGCATTAAATTGATCAACAGTGACAGTAAAAATATGTTATAAAATATTTCGATTTCAAATATATGCTGCTTATTGGCACCTTCTATTCATCAAAGAATCCTAAAAAATTATCATGATTTCCAAAAAAATATTAAGCAGCACAACTTTTCTTCAGCATTGATAATAATAAGAAATTTTTCTTAAGCATCAAACTTCTAAAGCATCATGTGACAATGAAGATTCAGCTTTGCCATCACAGGAATAAATTGGTTTTGATGTATATTAAAATAGAAAACAGTTCTTTTAAATTGTAATAATACTTCACAATATTGCTGTTTTTACAGTAGTTCTGATCAAATGAATGTAGCCTTGGTAAGCTTGGTGCAAATATATGTTTAATTTACCAGCTGGATGGCGTCTTTGACTCCATGGATGGACAGAGCCTCCTGGGCAAGTTCATGCAGGATGCGATTCGTGTTGGCTGCCTCTTTGCCACCTTTCAACAAAAGAGCATTTCCACTGGCAATGGCTAAAGCAGAAACCTGTTGGGATTAAAAAAAAAAAGTAAAAAATTTAGACAGTTAGCAGATGTTTACACAAAGCGACTTAAAGTACACACACACACACACACACACACACACACACACAGCAACCTGGGCCCGTTTCATAAAAACAAGTTTACAAAATAAGCCAGGTTTATTTCAGTTAGTCTGACTTGTTGTCAATTGATTTGGTTCAAAATAAGTCAGACTAACTGAAATAAGCCTGGCTTGTTTGGTAAACTTGTTTTATGAAACAGCCCCCTGGACTTGGTAAATTTGGTGACAGATTAAATGCTTTGAATCTACAACCTTTCTGTTTACAGCCAAGAGCTTTAACCACCACCCACTGGCCCAAACATAAACATGCTCACATACAGGAAAACTAAAACAATGACCCAAAAGTTACACTATTTATGTAGATGCATGCATTTTGTGCACCTGACCTGAGGAAGGCAGTCTGGCCGTGACTCAAAGATGACCAGCAGTACTCCAATGGGGACAGTGATCTGCTCCAGCTCCAGGTTGTTTGCCACTCGAGTCCTGCGCAGAACCCTGCCAACACTCTCCTGAGAGGACACTGCGATCTGACGCAGGCCAATGGACAGACTGTTCAGTTTAGATGATGACAAACTGAGTCGCTTCAGCATGGCTGGAGACAGACGACCTGTAACATAACGGATTGAGATTGAGTGAACCAAAAAAAAAAGAAAAAGAAAAGCCCTTTGTGATACACCACTCCAGTGGGGGGAAAAAATGGTCTGGTTTGCACATGGTCTGGGGAGTAGCAATTACTTCCTGTTACCTGTGCTGGCAGCATGCTCCATGTCCTTTTTGTTGGCAGATAAGATTTCGTCTTTCCTCTCAGTGAGAAGATCAGCCAATGCGCAAATGATGTCACTTCTCTGTGGACAAACATATTGATATGACATAGATGCTGTCTATAGATGTTAAGATGAAAATAACCCAGAATATTCCTTTTTTTAATCTAATGATTCTACTGTTTCTGGGAAAATTTGCACAAATGATTCCAGACAGTCATGTAAAATAGTGGTTTAAAAGTTCAGCTAACCTGCTCTGGTTCAAGGGAAGCAAGAGTCCTGCCAGCAGAGCGAGCCATTTCTGTCTGCTGCTCGACCGTGGGACCTGTGGATGAAGAAAAGTGGCATCTGAGGTCTTTCAACAAACAAAGATAAATGAATCACATTAGAAAAAAACTGAATGAGTAGAACATGTGGTAACTCACCAGCTGGCTTGACCTCTGAGAAGAAGGTTCCTACTTTCTTGCCCTCAACAATGTCAGTGATCACATGACCTGTGACTTTGGGGTGTGTACCGTTAGCAATGACAACAGACGTCCCACCTTGGAGAGCCCAGAGAGCAGCTTTAACCTGAAGTTTATTAAAACACAGACTGTCAGTTTCAGTTACTGATCATAACAACAAGCTAGTTGTACCAGTGTGTGCGTATATCTCAGATATTCTTTCTGTAGTCACACCTTAGCTTCCATTCCTCCAATGCCAACCCTGGACTTTGTACCGTAGGTTATGGAATGCTGGTCCCCAGGGTAAAATGTGTCCAGGAGCTTGGCATCATCTGACCCTGGAGGGCTGTCGTAAAGGCCTGGAAAGTATGATAAAGGCAAGTAAAATGGTTGAGTATAATTATTATTTTACTCAAATATTAAAAGCATGTCATTAATTACTATGGAAAGCTTTAGACTGCATCTAACTGCATTAAAAAGAGTGACAATGTTAGTCTTTAAACTTTTCCTTTAGTTATATTTAGTCATATATAGTTTTAGATAAGTCATATAGCTAAAAATATATTTTTTATAATACTATAAAAATAAATAATATTTATTATTATAGTGTGCAAAATCATAACCATGATACATTTTTCTGCATTTATTTTAAATAGAAATCTTTTGTGACATTATGAATGTCTTTACTGATGTCTTCACTTTTGATCAATTTAATGCTTCCTTGTGGAATAATATTTTTTTTACATTTCTTTCAAAAAAGACATTTCTTTAAAAAAATAAATAATTAAGTGTGTAAAATATAAATGATTATGATGATAATAATAATAATTCTGTACCAACTACTACAAAAACTAAAATTGATGGTTTTAAATGCAACAAAAAAAAATTAGGCATCACAATATCTCAACGCACAATATCCTTATTATTACTAAATGTTACTAAATACTTTAAGTGTAAAAAAAAAAAAAAAAAAGTTGTACAAACAAGTAATTATACAATAGACACTGATAAATTAAAATACATCTAGCCAATAAAATATGATATGGTACTGATGTATTCACTGATTAACATTCAAACTGAAATCTCACCTTCTACATCAGAGAGAGCGATGAGAAGATCTGCCCTCATCTCCACGGCAAGCCGCGCTGCAAGACTATCGTTATCCTTGATACTGATAACCTGCAGTATGAAAAAGAGAAAAGAGACTCAAACTAGAGAAAGCAGCCCTTGTCTTTTAAAACCCACAAAGGCAGACATCACTACTATATTTCATGCTCCCATGAACATTTATCTCTAAACTATGGCATTAAAATGGGTGTGATGAACAATGACTCTGTCTAGTAGTCTATGAAAAGGCAGAATTCCACATGAAACCACATCTGAAGCTGCAGCGAGTGCAAGACAGAGCAAGCGTAGATGAGCCCAGAGAGTAAGCGACAGTACTGTGAATGAGGTAATGTTAATTTCTTTCCAGTTTCTACAGGAATGGAAAAAGCCCTTAGGCTGCAACAGTGCAGGAGACAAAGATCAAGCCTCTGCATTGCTCTGACTCCCAGCATGCATCAGTAAAGGCCCCTCCCAGCATGCAGTTCCAAAAGGAAGAGGATGGGTGGCAAGGCTGCTGGGCAATCTCTCTCTCTCCCAATACCCACATTTACCCCCTGTAGGTCACTGTTGGGTTCTGGGGGAGGCACCACAGCGTCGTTGGTGTTGATGATGGGCACGATGTTCATACGCAGCAGCTCATGCAGCGTGCTGTTCAGGTTCCGTCTTTTCTGGTCGTCGTGGAAGTCAAGGTTTGTTACCAGGATCTGAAGCAACAAATAAAAAATCAATGAAAATATTAATAAGAGTGTATTTTGTAGCTTCACCATGCATATGTTAGTGTCTGTATGTACCTGGGCAGTACAGGTGCTGTATTGAGTGAACATAGCCTCATACAGAGCCATAAGTCCACTTTGTCCCGCAGCGGCACACGCTCTCGCCTCTAGAACTGGCAGTGTCTGACAAAGGAAACACATCCAAATTCAGCTTCTTAACTTTTTAAAGTTAAAAGATTAGTATACTCAG
This sequence comes from Schizothorax lantsangensis, assembly GCA_027422415.1. Classification (NCBI taxonomy): domain Eukaryota; kingdom Metazoa; phylum Chordata; class Actinopteri; order Cypriniformes; family Cyprinidae; genus Schizothorax; species Schizothorax lantsangensis. Next base: position 23,027,038 of record CM049860.1, on the reverse strand, counting down.
CTGAAATATGCTTGCTTGCTGCACAGGAACCAATGAGGTTTGCTTCTCGAATGTCAAGCAAATAGAGTAGCTTCTGTTTACCATATTTGATGTGCTCTATGTATGTGCTTTGATCAATGTTTATATGTGAATTAAAGCCTATATTTAGTCTGTTCATCAAAAGTGATTGTGTCTCTTTAGAAGACCTAAACAGCTCAATTCATATGTATTTCTTTTGTGATATCTTAACCCTATGCCTTTTGTATCATTTGTGATACACAAATTTCTAAAGGCCTCTAATTTATCAACATGATTAAAACACTGCTGAAAAATCTGTTGTACACAATCCACTACATGCCTTCTGTCATCTGATAGATAGTTTAACAAAAGTAAAAGACCTTTTAGTATAATTCTAAAAACTCTGTTCAGATTGTGGTACATGTGCCTTTATGCGGTGAAATTTTAATTTATAAAGTAATGTAAGAATAACTTTTATATTGTTAGTAATTTAAAGATAAACACTTACTGGACTGAAGCAACTTAGGTTGACATGATTATCTATACTTTTTTTTTTTTTTTTTAAAGAAGAATCATGTTCAAGTGTGAGTATCAAAAATATGAGACATCAGGCTTTTGAGGGATGTTTATTTCATTGTTTTGCACCCCACAAATTATAACGATAGTTTTTTATCATAAAAGTAAGTATTTAAATATCATCTTCATAATATAACATTATTGAGAGATATAGAGTGACAACTCATATTTATATACATTTTATTTATGCAAGTAGTCTGTTATACCGTTATAAAGATAATGGTAAACTGTTCCATTTTTATATACATACATTTTTTTTGTTTGTTTTGTGTGACTATTATTTAATATTTTAGGCTGTAAAAGGTTAATAAACCTTTTGCAATTTTGGGTAAATTAACTTTTAATGGAGGGACAGAAATCTCTACGATTTCACTAAAAATGAATGAATGAAAGTCTTATGGGTTTGAAATGACATGAGGGTGAGTAATTGTTGACAATTTTCATTTTTGGATTAACTATCCCTTTAATGTAATATTATATTTTTGTTTAATCCATTTTTATTTTTAACCAAAAATATTGTTAACAATTTAACAAATTCATATGTCCTCACCATATCTTTGAGCTGATTCTGGCCTGAGTGCAGGGCTTGTCTGACACTCTGTGAGAGAAGAATTTCGTGCCTCAGCCTTTGTTTTCCAAATGCTACAGCACCACTGGTCACGATCATCATCTCTCTGCCCTGATTCTGAAGCACGGCCACCTTAAACAATCAAAATGCATAAATAAAGATTTGTTAGTACAACATTTTATTTATGTGCAAATCGTTAATCTTTTATCATCATCTTTACCTGTTCTACAATTGAAGCGAGTCGGCCCAAAGCGAGGCCGCACTCGTCGCCGCGGGTTACAACAGCACTCCCCAACTTGACGACGATTCTCTTGGCCTGGCGGAGATCACTGCGGTGGGCAAATGACTTACCGTGCGCCCGTGCCAGCGGCACTGTAAAAAAAGGCACGTTACTCCACTGACGCACAGCATGGAGTGTGAGAAATGGGGAGGAAGAGGAATCTGCATGGAGAGAGAGCCAGGAAAGCACCCAATGAGGAGCATGCCATGCAGGAAAGCCAGTGAGTGATGGATAAATGGACTGTGTTAGTGTGCATTGATTGTATCACCGATGAACATTAGGATAATGAGGAGAGGACGGATATGAGGGGAAATGGTAAAAGACAAGCAGAGAAAACAGGAAGTATGTAGTGCATGTCCATAATGTAACAAATGGCACTGTATACTATGAATATACAGTAATTAGCTCTGTGACAAATTGCTTACGTTCTTCTCTTGTACAGTAAGTCTCTTTGAAAATGCATAAATCTAAATGTAAACAATTAACTCTATGCTATTCCCCCCAAAAATTACATAAAATCTTATTATAGTTTACAAAAACAATCACAATAGATGTGTATATAGTGAAATACATAAAATTTCTGGCATATAGCTGTAAGATGACAATTATTTCCATGTAATGGCCGATAATAATAAACAATAAAATGTCTAAAAACTAAATCTGATTGTTTAAATACTAATGTGCTGTAATGTACAGTATGAAAATTTGTCTTTTTTAAATTAAAAAGTCAACATTTAAGAGTGTCATTAAATGCTTAAAATGAGTAATACTGACCAGTTACTTTTAATATTTTGAATAAAAACACTGAATCTGAAATCTCACTCTCTACATAAGAGGGAGTAATGTATAAATGTAAAGAAATTAACTTTATGCTGGTGTCTATGGCATTCTAGAAAATTCAAACCAATTGATTTAAAGAAAATATGAAATTAATATTGACTATATTTAATTATAAAATATCACTGGTCTTATTATACAAAATTCATCAATAACAGATTTCGGTGCAGTCATAAAAATGATCTGTAAAAGCAGTCAAATGAAGTGAACAGAAATCTGGGACAAGCCATTCACAAAGCTGTGAGCTTATAAAGTTCAGCGCCCACCAAACCCCGCCACATTCTTTATGAAAGAAAATAACACAGTAAAAGGTGCCACATCAGCAAAGCCAGACAGCACACCCAAACGCTGACAGGACAGAACTCAAAGAGGAGCACCGGCCACACACATGCTGTAAATTAAGTGCAAGGGTCATGAATGGAAACAACTAATTGTATCTCCATATTTAAAGCTCTGACTCTGATTTTAATAAATAAGAAACAAGGATATGCTGAACAGTATCCATTCTGATATACATCAGTTTCACAATCCATAAACTTTTCTTTATAGTACCCTACATATTTGACTTTCTTTCATGAGGTATGTGATACAAGGTACAGAAATACTTACGTTTGCCTTGTGAAGCAGCTCTTTTGAATGTTTGCAGAGCATTTGGTCTCGCTAAAAGCTGAGAACAGGAGAACATCTTCTGGAGATACATGGTGACCTGATTTGTACAACTGAAACATAAATCATATCTTTATATCAAAACACAGTTGATCAAATCAATTTAGTTAGATCTTTCAGGCAAGTTCCCGACATAAATAAATTATGTAAAATATTATGTGAGATCCTACATGATCATAGTTTATTTAACTTAAAGTAAATGTAAACAAAAGCTTGATCTACACCCAACTGACCTACATTCAATTCAACAAGTCAAGTGCATCACAGTGCTGCTAAACGAAGAGAAAATAGTTAAGTTACCAGGGTTGGATGTTTTTATTACATGAATACATTTAATAATGAGTAGGGAATATTTATATTGTGTAAGATCTAACGTTAAATGCATGCTGTGCGTAATAATATTTAACAATAGTATAAAAAACGGGGTTCAAGAAACCACCACTTACTACAGCACCACAACAAATAATAACGAATAACTAAACAAATCAATACTAACAGCCATAAAAAAAAAACAACAACACTAATTTTCTCTGTAAACTTTCTTTAGAGACACGTTGGCTGATGCAAGAAGGAAGATTAAATGGCCCAGCGTGACATTTCTAACGCAAAATAAATGTGTAAAGCAGTATTGTGTAAATGTCATTTTACATACCTTAATCTACAAAATAAAAGTGATTTATTAAGCTCAAATTCACTACCGCCGCTGCTCTTCAGTGCCACATCAACTCTCGGCAGCTGCTCTCATGGATTCAGCCATGTTGACGTTCATCCACGTAGTTACGCAAGGGGCGTACGCACTGATAGTTTTACGCTGATTACCGTTACGATTCACAAACATATTTACGCTCGACTCCGCTTGGGTCACCTACGCAATCTGCGCAAAACTGTAGAGTTGGTTTTTGTTTGTTGTTGTTGTTGTTAATAATAATAGAACCATTAAAAACGCCATTAAAGGTCAGAATGTGTATTATGTAGTATTTTCTTTCGGTGTCGATCTAGTTGTTTTATAGTCCATTTGAATCTCAGCCTCCAGCACTAGAGGGCGGTGTGTAAACATCCGGACACTCCTAGCTCTCATCTGCATTCCAAGAACAGAACATTGACAATGGACCATTCTTAATGCTGCTGATGTTTTGCATATTTTTCTTAGGTCTTTAGTGGGTTAGTGACCCATTTCTCCATAAACTCCATTGTAAAGTGATCACTCTAAATAGATTATTGTTTATGAACACGAGGTAGCCCGTTTTGTCTTGTTCATTATTTGCCTCCTTATTTTCGGACAATGTAGGTTATCTCTGTTATGCAATTAACAGCTCTTAAACTTATTAAATATTAATTTTGTAGACTTTCATATTTATGCTGTGGTCAAGTTTTGGCACTTAAACTGTATTAATTATAGCTTAATTGTTTATAGGCTATACATATAACAGCATGAAAATAAGCATATAAATAAATGTGAGTTATTGAGAGTTAGGTTATCTTACATTAACATATAATTTTGGATTTTTTTTTAATCTTTTGACATTTTAATAATTTCATAATTTCTGTAGGCTAATTCAAATAGCCTAGTATGCAATGTTTTAAAGTAAGGTGTCTACTAAAACCACAGAATTAATTACATCCAGTGCTAAAATTAATATACTACGATGCAAAGTGATATATGCAACATATTTTAGAAATTAGTGCCGCAACCAGGGACATGGCAAAAACATCCCCTCAAACCAATTTTGTGATCTCAAAGCATATTGCAATTAAAATTTGACTTGATTTCCATATTTAATAATTGTGAGTTTAAAACACATGACAACGTTATAGTAATGGTATGAACACATGAAAAAGTATTGCACAACAGCATTGACCCATACAGCCTTATCTAATCGATTCATGATGTTTCATGACTCTGCAAACAATTTTAAAAAGTACGTCATCAACAAGGACACCTTAAACAACACAACCCAGATGTTCAGACAGGTTTTATTCATTTTCCACATTCCACAGTCTCTTAGTTAAAAGCTCTGAACCCATGACTAAATCAAAGACAAGTCCCAGAGTGTTTTTTGGCATCGATGGTAAGAAACACCTGGCACGTCTCATGTGTTTATCTGTTTAGACAAAACTATTTATCTTCTGCTATGGAGACCCAATCTTTTTTCATTCATATAATGTTTATAGTATAAAAGTGAACAAATGGTTCACTTTGTAAAGTGGGGAATGATAGTGGGGCATGATAAGCCTATAAAAGATGCAAAAGTACTGAACAGCTCTAAAGTATAAAGCAGTATTTCAGAGAATACCACTCAAAACACACAGAAAGCATCTCATTCAGCTGAAACATCACATTATGCACGCTTTTATCTTTAGAAATCAAATGAAATTGACAACTGTGCTGAGTGTTCTTTTAATTAGACTTCATATGTGCTGAGAAATCGAAGAGTTATAGCGAGTAAGAAAATGATGATAATGAAAGTTTTGTGATCTAATAAGTGAGACCAAAAATAAGCAGTGCAGCAACAGGATTATCTGTTTTTTTGCATATTTTTGGGAAGACACAGCAGAATGCTTTGAAAGTTGCATTATGAAGCTGTTCTGCAGCATTTGTGATGAGCACAAAATGTATTTTTAACATAAGTATAACTGACTTGCACTACTTATTGTTCAAGATGTGTACCATAGACGTCCTTTTTAATGTGCAGCAGTAAACCTTTTTGGAGGGAAAAGTTTCTCCAAGAGGGAAGCAGATGGTTGACATCATTGCCAGACAGCTATTATAGTGAGACTGCTGGCTTTGAATCACCATCTGCAAAGTTTACAAAAAGTTTACTTTTTCAAGATTGGTTAGTACCATTAGAATCATGGGGGTTCATTTAATAATACTTTTTCATTACACTTCAATCCATGGCATGAACTGATATACAGAAGTCTGTGCAGTAATGGCTGGTTACACTTTTGACCTCATGCTAAAACAACACTTATTTCTAACAGTCATTTATATGGTGTCTTGGAAATAATCAATGGCTTCGCATGAGAAACTCCTTTATTTACTAGTTTGGGAGCTCATAACAATAGGCTGTGGGGTGAGACAATCACTGAAATTCACAGGGTATTTTTATGGAAAGGTCACAGACAAAATAAAACAAAGGTTTGTGTGGTCCACCGTAACACTGAATGAATCCATATCCTGAGAAAGTAAAGTGATTAATATGCTCTCATTTTCAAAGGTTTCCTAACACGTGTTATTTTTGCTCCAGTCAGATATTTCGGTCCAATTACATTGTTCTATTACCAGGAAAAAAAAAAAAATCACATGGAAACAAGATGAGGCACTTGATTATGTTGTTACCATCCAAATACAGGGGATATAAACATGCACCAGGAAACAGCTTTCTGAAGGTTTAATTGAAAGAGTATGCTGTTTAGTTCTGTTTCAGGGGGCCCAGGAAGTCATGCAGACGATGCATTTTCTTGTAAGGAAAGTTCTATAGGCATTAAACTTTCAAAAAAGTTATGTATTATGCATTTGGTATCACAGAGGTCCCTTGTGTGTGCTAAATTTAAAAGGGCAACTAGTTTCCACTCAGACTGACCACGTTCCAATGCATTTCCACTGTTGTGTAATTGCCTCAAAGACTTTTATTGTTCTAAACACATTTGAAATATCTCTCACCAACCTTAAATAAAAGCCCAAAAGCGCATATTATCTGTGCCTTTGAACTTGAGCTTAATCTTTTGTAGGAAGCATTACTCACTGTATCCGACAAAGATAAGCACTCAGAATATCTGCCAATTTAAAGGAACAGTTCACCGAAAATGGGTTTACTCATCTTCATGTATTTTCAAACCCATATGACTTTCTTTATTATGCAAAAAGCAGAAGGACAATGTCAGTCACTATATGGAAAAAGATGGAATGAAAGTGCATGGTGACTGAGACACAACATGAGAATGACAGAATTTTCATTTATGTGAACTATCCCTTTAATTAGCAACAGCTGATCTCAGGGAAGCTGTGCACTGCTCTTTCAAGAATGCCTAGAGGACAGACTAGCATCTGTGTTTCTTAGCATTCAAAAGGAAAACATTTATAAATTGCAACATAAGTGCTCTCTTGCCCACACACCTACTTAGAAGTGGTTTGTCATTTGGTTCCTCTGGTTGAGGAAGTGAAAATGCTGCAAAAATGTCTTGCTTTTGTACAACATCCCATTTTCTTTAAAACAGCAGGCTTGCGTGTTATTTAGTCTCAGCAAATCATACTTAGTAAATAATACTACAAACATCAGCAAATCAACATCACTGATGATGTGTCCAGAGGCATCAGCAAATACATGTGCACAGCATTATATATACATATTTACTCACCTATATTATATTATAATTTACTCACCCTCATATCATTCCAAATCGGCATAACTTTCTGGAATACAAAAGGAGATATTTAGCAGATAATGTCTAAACTGCTCTTTTTCACACCATGAAAGTTTAATTTTAGTGAACTATCCCTACATTTACATACAGTAATACTTAATAATAAGATAAGCCTCAATAAGTCTCATATTTCTCTAGTCCTAAGTCAATGACATTATTAATTTCCACAAACACCTCTTCCTGTCCCCAGGGCAACACCTGCGTGAAAGACCCAGACACAAACAGAGAGAATAAAAAAAGTAGAGAACAAAACATGACTTTTGTTGTGTGTTGATGTTGTTTTTGACAACCAAGAGTGATAGAGCTAGTTGTAACCCAGAGAGAAACAAAAATGCCTTTGTTTCTGGTCAGGGCTCTGGCAAAAGTGGTACGAAAACGGTTAGTGAGGGAGAGTGTGGATACTGTAAGGTAAGCTCTCTCTGTCTGTCTCTCTCTCTCTCTCTCACACACACACACACACACACACACACACACACACACACACACTCTCTTTGTCAGTGTCTTTGTCTCTCTCTCTCTCTTCACACACACACACAATTGAGAACAGAGAGGTAACAGGCAGATCGTTAACATGGTTGGTGGCGGAGGGAGGGAAGGAGGGAGGGAGAAAGCTTGGCGACTGGCCCGCCCACTCATGCCCCCTAGCCTTATAAAGAACCTCAAGAATGGGAAAGACCCTCTAAGAGAGCCGAGCCAAACACCCTAAACAGCACTCAGAGTTGGGACGAGTCAGAAAGAGGGTGAGAGAGAAAGAGAGAGAGGATTATAGGACGCTGCATTCATGGATGAACAAAGAGGTGAGTCTATGACAACCACTCACATGAACACACACTTCACCATATAGGGTTCACAGCAGGGCAGGATGCAATTTGGAAAGTGTGCACAAAGGAAGGAGGTGCAGGATCACTATAAAAACACTCCAAAGGATCTGATTTTGTGGATGTTTCTTATGCTAAATCAAGCGTTCTTCAAAATAAGATTAACTTAAAAGTATGGTTCTGTGGAAATTGATTGTCCTCATCCATGTTTGTGTGTTAACTTTAGACAGACAGTTCAAGAACCATATGGTTTTTAGTTTCACAATTCTTTTTTTTATTACAGATCTGTTGTTTGCTGAGCTAACTAATTATAATGCAGTAATTCAAAAAATTTGCATTGATTAAATCGGTGACATGCTCTCTATAGAAATTCCAGACAGACATCATACATTCTCAGTTAAGCCTAAACGCTTTAAAGAATCCTTTGAAGCATGCAGTTTTTTATTAACCTGATGAACTACCCTGTCAAAAAGTTCAAAAGTTCATGCATCAGAATTATTTACCTCTAAGAAACGCTATTGTAGATCAGGAACTGGTAAAGAGCCTGGATAATCCAGTATTGTTCTGTGATCTCGCACTACATTCGGTTTTCGACATGCAAACAAATTATAAGAAGCAATGTACATAAAGGAAGATAAAAAAAATACAGGAATCCACTGCAGGCTGTGTAATCGTCCGACGCATCGGGTTTCAGCATCTGGTGTCCATCTAACCGCTTTAGCAGCAGGAGCCTGTGAGAGTTTGTGCAGGACTGAGAGCGCCGAGGCATCAGAGAAAGAGAAAGATTGTTACATAACACCAGAGCATTTCTTCCTGAGAGTGGACAGGCCATCTGGTAGTAACAAAACATCCCCCATTGTAACCATAACTAAAACGTATTTAAGTTAGCTGCAGCTGCATTATATCTTCTGGAGTTTTGCATTCTTGCACGAGGCAAAGAACTACTGGAATGTTTTCGTTAAGAGAAGAACTGTTCTGTTTTCACATGCTAAGATGAGGAAACCCATGTACTCACTGTGCCATCTTCCTATGCCTGCAGTTAGTGCCTTGAGCAAACTAAACTTCCTGTAGCTGACACAACAAGGTCAGCGCAGACGTTCCTCATTATTCCAGTCATGTGCACTTGAGGAAGTCCCACCCCTCCCACACATGGGGCCTCTTTTGGAAACCTGTATGAAGTGATTCCCTTTTATTTATAGGGCTACTTCAAGAATCTTTGGACAAAATGAGCTTATAAAAAAGTGGAAATTGTTTTAGAAAGAGTAGAAATAACAAGAGATAAGGAAACCTCAGGTGGTCCCATAACGTTAGTTAATGCATTAACTTTAACAATGAGCATTACATTTGTTACAGTATTTATATCTTTGCTAACATTAGTTAATTAAAACATGATTTTTCATTGTTAGTTCATGCAAGCTCAGGTCCAATAAATCCTAGATTTTCATGCCTGGTTCTGGGGACCCACTGTCCTGCAAAAAAACACCACCAACAACAAAAAAACAGTAACACTTCAGTATAGGGACCAATACTCACTATTAACTACATTACAACTACATACATAAAATACTTCTAGCATGTATTAATCTTAGCTCATGTTAACCCGTAAGACAAAAAAAAAAAAAAAAACTGTGGTCCAAAAACAATGTTTCAATATATATTTACATAAATATATTTTCTACCAGTATGTTTTTGGTCACACTTTAAGGTCCAATTCTCGCTATTAACAAACCATTAACTACAACTTTTGCCTCAATAAATTCATAATTTTCTGCTTATTAATAGTTAGTAAGGTAGTTGTTAAGTTTAGGGTATTAGGATTAGGGATGTAGAATATAGTCTTGCAGAATATGTGCTTTATAAGTAATAAACAGCCAATATGTTAATAATAGGCATGCTAATGAGCAGTTAACTAATGTTAACAAAAGGAGCCTTATTGTAAATTGTTACCAAATATTTATTGTTATAAAAATATTTACATTTTTAAATTAGAGGTGAAATAGGGCATATAGGAAAATGTTGCATGCAAAATGGCTTCTTTGTAACCTCACAATGTGGTATATTGCGTGTCATTGTAAATGGTGTGCGTGGGTGCAGGGCTATCTTGCATGACATACTTAAGAACTGTAAGTGACGTGTGGGCTGAGTCAGACCCCCAAACACTTCACCACTGCCCCGAATGATAAAGTCAGAATGTGTTCTACTCATGACACTATCCGTGAGAACATTTGTCATAGATAAACACTTTTTTTTTATTCTATATAGTGGAATATTATTAAACTTTTAAATATATTAATTCCAGCTAAAATAAATTAATGTTGAACTTACCTCAGTTCAGTAATGAATAAGATTCCTGAGATATATTGCCCATCTGACAGGTTTTAGAAGTTGTACTTGTTGTCAATTTTTGCTGCCGAATAAAACAAAAAGTCTCCTCTTTGGAATATGGAGTCTCTGATATTAACTGAATCTGATGTGTATTTCAAAAATGATAATGTTCAAATAAAAAATCTGAACGAATGAATGAACGAATGAATTAATGAAAATAACTGTGGCATTATATCTGTTGCTGAAGCACCAGTTTTCAAATGAACAACTCTGCAAAGAGCAATTGCAACCGACTCTTACGAAACTTTCTTGCTTAATCAAACATTTATTTGGCTCAAGGTCCATTTGACTGCCAGAAAAAAGCACATTTCATGTGTCCCAGGAGCATCTCTCTAGAACGCAATGCTTCCACAGTTTGCTTTAAATAAATCAATCAATCTTATATATACTGTATATATATAAGATGGCGCCGCTGATGGCAGCCTTCGTGGCGTCGTCCGCAGTTGTTTTTATGTTTTTGCTAGTTTGTCCTGTCTTTAGTCATATCCCTGCAATCAGTTTCACCAGAGACGAATTGCTGGACATTCGGAAGTACACACCACCCGATATTTCACCGGTTTTCGTCTATTCTGACGTTTTGCTGGACATTGTAGTCGGCGGAGCAGCGGTGCTGTTCAGACGCTACAGGACGAGCAGACGGGGGAAGCGAGCCATCACGCTACTGAGCGGATTAAGAACGCCATTGCCTAGCATCCATCTAGCGAATCTCCGCTCTCTACCCCAACAAAACGGACAAACTTCTTCTGCTCTCCCGGACTAATAAGGATTTTTCAAACTCTGCTGCTCTGTGTTTCACGGAAACCTGGCTGAATGACACCATTCCTGACAGTGCATTACATCTGCCTAACTTCCAGCTGATCAGATCAGATCGCGATGCAGAATCAACGGGGAAATCGCGCGGCAGCGGGACGTGCTTTTACATCAATGAAAGGTGGTGTACAGATGTAACAGTGTTAAAGAAGATGTGCTGTTCAGATATAGAAACACTCTTCATTAACTGCAAGCCGTTCTATTCGCCGCGGGAGTTCTGTTCGTTCATTCTGGTGAGTGTCTACATTCCACCGCAAGCGCACATGAGCTCAGCTTTACAGAAACTCGCTGATCTGATCACAGACACAGAACAAAAACACCCGGACTCTGTTTGAATCATTCTCGGGGACTTTAATAAAGCAAATCTCTCTCGAATGAATTAATCCCACCAGAGACAGATTGGATCATTAATGAAAATAACTGTGGCATATACCAACCTATCTGCTGCTGAAGCACCAGTTTTCAAATGAACTTCAACTCTGCAAAGAGCAATTGCAACCGACTCTTACGAAACTTTCTTGCTTAATCATCCAATTCTCTTCCAGTGACTCAGCATCAGTGTGGAAAGGTCTGAAAGAGATAACCAACTACAAGACACCATCCCCCAGCACTGTGGAGAATCAACAACAGGCAGACAATCTGAATGAGTTCTACTGCTGAAAAAACACCCCACAGAACACCTCTCCACACAACCATTAACACCTCCAGCAACCCCCCTCTCCCCCACACCTGCAATTCAGATCAGCGAAGATGAGGTGCTACAGAGCTCTGAGCACCAGAACGACCAGACACAGGAACAGTTTCTTCCTTCAGGCAGTCCATCTCATGAAGACTTGAAAATAATTATGGTACACACACTATTTATACACGTATACACTTATTTATCTAACACACATACTTAGTCTACATTTCAATTGCACATAATATACCTGTACATACAAAACTGTCTACTGTTATATACCTTTACATACAATTGTCAATTTGTATATTGTTATTCCTTATTTACTTGTTCTTTTTAATTCTTCTTTTTATTATCTGTTTTTTTTTGTTCTGTCACTGGCATTCTGTTGCACTGCGGTAGCTTCTGTCATGAAAACAAATTCCTCGTATGTGTAAACATACTTGGCAATAAAGCTCATTCTGATTCTGATTCTGATTCTGATCAAAGTCACTGGTTTAGCACAGTGGGGTTAACATGCTCAAACAGATTGCAAGTGTTACCTTGCACAACAGCAAAGAAGACATGCATTTGAGTGAATGCTTGTGAAGTGGAAATGACTGAGAAAACTATGATAAAACGAAAAATGAATTCTGGACTATTTCTAATACAGGAAATGCATAGATGTGCTTGGGCTTGGCTCGTCATGTCTGAACAAGGAAAGATGCCACAGTAAAGGAAATATGTTCCTTGTTGTCGAAGATTAATTATAATTGTGATGACATTATTAATTTTTTCGCAGTCAGGCTTCCTTGAGCTTATTGGCTGAGATATTAGTTACATAATTAATTATAATGAATTCACTTTTGTGTATCACTCAAAATTATTTGTTAGTGTTAAGAGATTAAAGTCTCTGTATTCCACACAGGAACATCTATAATTTTCCATATTGATTTAAAAAAAAAAAATTGACAGGTGTTTTTCTCCATGTGTTTTTGACTTACACGTTGCACTGTGTTTTAGGAACCGTATCCATAAACTTAACTAATAACGTCCTGGCAGAAAATTACCAGTACCTTTACATATACAATGCAGTGCCATCCTAGGGGTGAGGGATCATATACGGCAAAAGAAAAAAGTAATTATATTTCAAAAATATCCTACAATGTTAGAAAAAAAAAATACCAGAAAATTACTAGATTTACCAGTGCTAAAAAAATCCTTCAAATTAAAGTAATTTAATTTGACCCAAAAATGAAAATTTTGTCATAATTTACTCACCCTCATGTCATTCCAAACCTGTATGAGTATCTTTCTTATGTTGAACATAAAAGAAGATATGTTGAATAATGCAACAGTTGATGGTACCCATTGATTACCCATTTCCCTACTATGGAAGCCAATGGGGACCAACAACTGTTTGGTTCTTCAAAATATCTTCTTTTGTGTTCAACATAAGAAATAAATTATACAGGTTTTGAACGACATGAGGGTAAGTAAATGATAACATTTTTGGGTGAACTATTCACTTAACACAGTAAATTGGTCTGTATTTTAACAGACTTTTAGTGTGTAAGTATACAGGTGCATCTCAATAAAAGTTCATTTATTTCAGTAAATCAACTCAAATTGTGAAACTCGTGTATTAAATAAATTCAATGCACACAGACTGAAGTTTAAGTCTTTGGTTCTTTTAATTGTGATGATTTAGGCTCACATTTAACACAAACCCACCAATTCACTATCTCAACAAATTAGAATACTTCATAAGACCAATAATCATTTTTAGTGAATTGTTGGCCTTCTGGAAAGTATGTTCATTTACTGTATATATACTCAATACTTGGTAGGGGCTCCTTTTGCTTTAATTACTGCCTCAATTCGGCGTGGCATGGAGGTGATCAGTTTGTGGCACTGCTGAGGTGGTATGGAAGCCCAGGTTTCTTTGACAGTGGCCTTCAGGTCATCTGCATTGTTGGGTCTGGTGTCTCTCATCTTCCTCTTGACAATACCCCATAGATTCTCTATGGGGTTCAGGTCAGGCGAGTTTGCTGGCCAATCAAGCACAGTAACACCATGGTCATTGAACCAGCTTTTGGTACCTTTGGCAGTGTGGGCAGGTGCCAAGTCCTGCTGGAAAATGAAATCAGCATCTCCATAAAGCTTGTCAGCAGAAGGAAGCATGAAGTGCTCTAAAATTTCCTCGTAGATGGCTGCGTTGACTGTGGAGTTCAGAAAACACAGTGGACCAACACCAGCAGATGACATGGCAGCCCAAATCATCACTGACTGTGGAAACTTCACACTGGACTTGCAACATGGATTCTGTGCCTCTCCACTCTTCCTCCAGACTCTGGGTCCAAATGAAATGCAAAATTTACTTTCATCTGAAAAGAGGACTTTGGACCACTGAGCAACAGTCCAGTTATTTTTCTCCACAGCCCAGGTAAGACGCTTCTGACATTGTCTCTGGCTCAGAAGTGGCTTGGTAGCCCTTTTCCTGAAGACGTCTGAGCGTGGTGACACTTGATGCACTGACTCCAGCTTCAGTCCACTCCGTGTGAAGCTCTCACAAGTGTTTGAATCAGCTTTGCTTGACAGTATTCTCAAGCTTGCGGTCATCCCTGTTGCTTGTGCACCTTTTCCTACCCAAATTCTTCCTTCCAGTCAACTTTTAATTTAATATGCTTTGATACAGCACTCTGTGAAGAGCCACACCTTTCAGTAATGACCCTCTGTGACTTACCCTCTTTGTGGAGGGCGTCAATGTTCATCTTCTGGATCATTGTCAAGACAGCAGTCTTCCCCATTATTGTGGTTTCAAAGAACAAGAGATACCCAGAATTTATACTGTAGGGATGGTCATTAATTGAAACTCAAATGTAAATATTCTAATATTTTGAGATACTGATTTTTGACTTTCATGAGCTGTAAGCTCTAATCATCAAAATTAAAACAAAAAAAAAACTTTTGAAATGTTTTACTTTACATGCAATGAATCTAAAATATATGAAAGTTTCACTTTTTGAATAACTTACAAGAAAAAAATGAACTTTTTCAAAACATTCTAATTTATTGAGATGCACATGTATGTTGTAAACAGTGCAGCTTAAGGAAAATATTTTTCAGTTTTACAACATATTTTAGTTTAAACCTTCAAAATATATTACAAAATGAACTTCTAGTGGCGGGAAAATCCATTTCCAATCTAAAAATAAATTTTAGTTAAATGCATATAAACATATTTATGATAGATGTATTTATACTGAAAATATATTTAAAAAATGACATAATGGAAGAAAATAAACCTCTTTAAAACGATATTTATGCAAATGTATTTATATAGCAATATATTTCTGACCATTTTTGGTATATCATGAAATATTTATGAAATATAACTGTACTTTTTAAAAATATATACTTTTTGCAGTATGGGCTGTTCTGTCTTGTCATTACTAATTTCACAACTCACAGCTCACTTCCTCTAACCTCAAAACAGCTTACAGCAGTTGAAATAAACATCCTTTTCTGAGAGAACAAACCCTTCAGGGAAGACCATCCTGAAATGTATACGTCACGCTTTACGTGGTCACTTCATTTCATACACTGGGGAAACAGAGGATGTGTACTAATAACTCCACAAATAATGGATGTCATTACTATGCATTTCCTGTTATGACAAAAACACCATTATCTTTGTTTATTTTGAAGTTCAAAGCACAGATTTTAACCACTTCTCCCAAACGATAATTCTAAAGAAGAACACTAAGATTGAGCTTTAACATACCTCTCTTCTCTAGAAGGTTAGTTGAAGACAGATTCAAATACATCTGCTGGGAATCTGTCCTCTTCAAACATGTGTTTGTGCTGACAAGCCTATGTTGACCACAAGATCACACTGGCACACTGGATTCAAGGGTGTGAAAAAGCTATGGAAAGTCTGAGTGCAAGTTCTCTAAACCACTAAACCTAACACTTCTTGGCTCATTTCTTGTCTTTGTCAGTCTGTAAGACTGAATGAACCACATAATGTGTAACCTAAGCCCATTGATCTAAAAAGGCTTCTTGGCTCTCACATAATAAAACAGTCTGATTGCTTTCAAATGGACTTTAAGCTATTAGATACTATGGCAAAGAGGCAAGAAAGGCACAATTTATTTTATTACCTCTCTAAAAAAAGCATCACACACAAATTAATGGGAAATGAACAATCAATGGAAAAGCATTTGTTACTGTAAATCTTGAATGACTGCTAGTTAAAAGCCTACAGCACGGTCAAAAATACTTGTCATGATGAGATATTGTAAGATCTCATCAGTCTGAGCTTTGAGTCAGGCATATTATTCACACCCCTCACTTTTGGCTGATGGTGCTGTTGATTTACCCTTGTCAGCTGAGAATTAGTTTACAGATCTGCTTATGCTTAGCATGCATACTGCATTGTCTTTTAAGAAAAGCTATGTGCAACACAGTGAAGACATACAGTACCAAAGGATCATGGATTGGATGTTTAGCTTTGTCCAGTTAGCTTTGTCTCCTGCTAGTAGTCCCCTGCCAGTAGTAGGCTACACCATTTTGACCATTTGTCCAAGGTAATTCTAAAGCACCAAGACCACTCCATTCCTGGTAAAAAATAAATAAATAACCTGATTTTCAAAAGCCACAAAATAAACTTAAATCCATTAAATAAGTACAATGAACTAAGCAAAAAAGCATTACATTTTATAATACCCAAACATCAAGCATTTCACCCATCATGCATGTTATCATGTCTGTCAAAAACTTTGGCTGGCAGTCGATTAGAATATTAGAACTAAAAACATCGACACACTTATGGGCACCAATCACTTCACTCAATACATGTTGGCTTAGAAATATATAATTATTCACATAAATCCATTTAAATGTCATCATTTGAATATCGCAACATTGATGTCTGTCAAAAAAATAACATGCACAATACACGGTAGTATTTATGAGAAGCATATTTCTTTCCCTATTTATGAGTATTTCTTTCCCTACTATGGAAGCCAATGGGGAACTGTTTGGATCTTCAAAATTCTTCAAAATATCTTCTTTTGTGTTCAACATAAGAAATAAACTTATACAGGTTTGGAACGACATGAGGTTAAGTAAATGATGACAAAATGTTCATTTTTGGGTGAACTATTCCTTTAACACAGTACATTGGTCATATTGAAAATGTATTTTAAAAATGACCGCAACATTGATGTCTGTCAAAAAATAACGAAGCAGAAGTCCAGGGAGTCCACACACATTTCCTGGAAAACCCATCCTCGCTTTCTGAGAAGAAGGAGAAAATGGCAGTCTAATAATGTGCCAAATGCATAACATCTAATACAGGGGTGTCCAAACCTGTTCCTGGTGGGGCACTGACCTATAGAGTTTAGCTCCAACCCTAATTAAATGAAGTTCCAAAGAGGGGCCTAATCATTCAGTCCTGTCAATCATCATTACAAGCCTATATAAGCAGCACTCATTGGGCAGTCCCAGCGCATTGCTCCTCCTCCCCATCTCCTCCTCTATTTCTGTTATTCTCCCTCTAGTACAGCAATGAGAGGGTTGAACTTGTGTTGTCGTGAAGTGTATTAAAGCTGCTTGAAGCTAAACTCTGCAGGAGTTCTTCACTTTTTTCTTTTCTCAACTTTTCAGTTGTTAAGGCAATTATCAAAGTTTGATTATATATATATATATAACTATCTATATCTTATACACTATCTCCAGATACTACAGACCTCCTTGAGCCATATGGATATTTACAATAATTTTCTTTGTAATCTAATCCATATTTGAAGGAGGAATAGGATTTCATCCTTTCATTGTTTGAAAGACAAGCTACTGTCCATGAAAACACAAAACAACCCAAAGACATTGCAACCTGACACCCCTGATATCCTGCTTTCTCACGATTGTGTTGCAAGAACCACTGTCAGAGTTCACTTTGTAGGGTGTGAAGTGACATGTACTATTATTTTCCATGTCTCAAGAGTGTCACATTGACTTGGATTACTTCATACAAGCTTACTCAGGCACCTGAGGCGTGTTAGTGCAGGTGAGTGTTACAGAGAAGACATTAAACCTGATGTAACATGTTTAGTCATGGATTTGGACTACAGTGACTCTTCAGGCTGATGAGACTAATAAACGCTGTCAGTGCTGTACTATGCTTTCAAAGGATTTAGTAGATGACGACAGCGTCTCAATTACGGCTGACCTATGCTGGAATTTAGAGAAACACCCCAGGTTGAAAGAAAGTCTGTTTACTTGAGAGCATGAGTGTGCATTGACGTCTCTCTTGTGTTCCAGTCAATAAAAGATTCACAGCTGAGACATGTAGGTTGCTATACAAACATCCTTTGAAAGACTGTCATTTCACAAAGAAAGCTTTTTTTTGTGTTTCCCTTTGCTCAAGAGGAAATGCAACTTAGTTTCATAATGAAGTTTGGTTAAGTAACGCAAGAGACATGCCACTGATTCTGGAGACTGTTTTTGGCCCCTGTCTCTAGTATATCAGTAACGACATGCAATTGGCAGAAACTCAGACATTTACAGTAAAAGCCCAGAGGTGATGCATTTTATCTGGGATGGGTGTTTGGAGGAGTGCAGTGAACAGTGCAGAAGAGAAAGTATCCATAAAAGATCATTGATTGGGTTGTTTGGTTTTAATGTTATTTTGTTAGCATAACAGTGGTCCTGCTATTTTTCTTCACAATCTGCTAATGTTCTGTACTGTCAAGCAATGTATTCCCAAGAGGCCTGAAGGGAAAATAGAGTAGGATGTCTCGAACAGACGTGAAAAGCCATTTTCCACATGAAAATATTTGCGCTGCTGCTTTATATTTTAACCGAGGCTTAAAATCACTGCATAAAATAATTAAGAATTATTCATTTAAATAATATGAATACTGCAAAATCATGCATGAAAAACAACAAAGCTATCTCATTTTAATCTTAGTGTTCAGAGCAATAAAACAGGGCTGTTCAGAATTTGTAGGTTATTCCAGAAGGTTAATTAACCATTGGGCTGCCTCCTTCCTCTTTTAATTACCTGTACCACATGGATGTGAGTTTTAAGTAATAGCTTGCCCCCCAAAATGAAAATTTGCTGAAAACTTGCTTTCAAGTTATCCAAGGTGTAGATGAGTTTGTTTCTTCATCAGAACAGATTTGAGAAATTTAGCATTACATCCTTTGCTCACCAATGGATCCTCTGCAGTGAATGGGTGCCAGAATGACAGTCCAAACATAATTCATAAGTTATCAACACAACTCCAGTAAAGTGAAAAGCTGTGTGTTTGTAACAGACAAATCCATCAAGATGTTTTTAAACTCAAACATTGCTTCCGGCTAAAATATGAGTCCTCTATTCAAAAGTGCTTTCTCCAGTGAAGAAGTAATTTTGTCTGAATCGGGAGAGAAACACGTGCAGATCAAGCACCATTTGCAAGCTAAAAAAGTTGAGAGGACAACATGGGTAACACTTTTGCCACTGTAAAAAGCATTATTACGGATTATGAACTCAGTTTGCCTTGTTTGTTTGTACAGCTGCTCTCCTAAGACAATATCTTGAGCTGTGCATTGTGCAATATAGGACATATAGCCAGTGTTGGGGGTAACGCATTACAAGTAACGCGAGTTACGTAATAATATTACTTTTTTCAAGTAACTAGTAAAGTAACGCATTACTTTTTAATTTACAAGAAAATATCTGAGTTACTTTTTTCCCATTTGTGACCCTGGACCACAAAACCAGTCTTAAGTGTCATTTTTTTGAAATTGAGATTTATACATAATCTGAAAGCTATAAATAAAGGAAAATGAATAAATAAGCTTTCCATTGATGTATGGTTTGTTATGATAGGACAATATTTGGCTGAGATACAACTATTTGAAAATCTGGAATCTGAGGGTGCAAAAATATCTAAATATTGAGAAAATCACCTTCAAAGTTGTTCAAATTAAGTTCTTAGCAATGCATATTGCTAATCAAAAATTAAGTTTTGATATATTTACGGTAAGAAATTTACAAAATATCTTCATGGAACATGATCTTTACTTAATATCCTAATGATTTTTGGCATTAAAGAAAAAATGGATAATTTTGACCCATACTATGTATTTTTGGCTATTGCTACAAATATACCTGTGTTACTTATGACTGCTTTTGTGCTCCAGGGTCACATTTATTGACTGACAGTGCGCTGTGTGAACATGCTGTTACTGTAGTTCTAGACTAAATATGAATGTGCATTAATTCATCCCACTCGCAAAAAAACAAATTTAGTATTCATCAAAATGAATTAAAACAGTGAAATGCAAACTCAGAATATGACGCAAACCTGCAATAATTAAATGTTAAACAACACAAATGTATCTAATCCCATTTTATTAACCAATGTCTTTGCTGCTGACCTTTGATGATCCAGTTCAACCACTAATAAGCAAAAATGACTTTAGATAAACTAACAATTGTGCTTCATTGTTTTTTATTGCTGAAGAGTGTTGAACCTTCTTCTCCTGCGTTCTATTTTACAGACGTGAATTTACTTTTCCTTCAGCCTGAGGTTTATTCATTACACTTTTTGGTGTGAAAGGGCTTTACATTTGCTATAATTAGAACTTCTTGTATTAAAAACAATCAAGCCCTGCTCATATTTAAAAAGTAACGCAAAAGTAACGTAACGCATTACTTTCCATAAAAAGTAACTAAGTAACGTAATTAGTTACTTTTTTAGGGAGTAACGCAATATTGTAATGCATTACTTTTAAAAGTAACTTTCCCCAACACTGCATATAGCATATGTTTAGATTTAAATCTACTTAGTCTGCTCAGTCTTTACATAAACAGACCAGTGAGGCCTGGATATTTTCATTTATCTACTATATCTTGTGTCTTCATTTTGATGGCTTTGGATATTTAGCACTGTATCTTGCTGTTTAAGAACTCAGCAGTGTTCCCTTGCATATACCATTGTATTATAGCTTTAATATACAACAGACAGCAACAGATAAAAGACCTACACTAGCATTCAAAAGTTTGTGGTCAGTAATTAATCCTTTTATTCAGCAAGGACACATTCAGTGCATACATTGTTACAAAGGATTTTAAATAAATGCTATTCCTTTGTACTTTCTATTGATCATAGAATCTGGAAAAAAAACATATCACCGTTTCCACAAACAAATAATAACCAGCACAACTGTTTTCAACAATGACAGCATATTAGAATAATTTCTGAACGATTGTTGTGACACTGAAGACTTGAGTAATGGCTATAGAATTCAGCTTTGCCATCACAGGAATAAATTATATTTTAAAATATAATACAATAGAAAAAGTTTTTGATCAAATGAATGAAGTCTTGGTGAACAAAAGAGACTTTAAAAAATAATTAAAAAACATTCAAGAATCTTACAGACCCTCTAATATAACAGAGTGTTTTCATTGTGTCCAGGCAAAACTACAGATTATCCATAATCAGTCTTTCAATTCAGGGAAGGAAACCAAGGAACCTGAAATAACATATAGACAGACTGATCACTTTCCACTGCGAGTCATCTCAGGACAATTAAAGGACCCTGATGCAGCAAGTAAAATATTTAGGTGGAATACTGTATGTTGTAACGAGGACAACAGAGAAATTTGTCCTGGATGACAGTATCTTCCATATGCGTCAAAGGAATAATATTCTGTCTTCATTCAATCACCCTCATGTTTTTCCAAACCTGCATGACCTTCTTTCTTCTACAGAACACACAAGGTGAACTCTATCCTAAAATCAGATTTCTTCACTTCATGCACTGCATTTACGGCATGCAGCAGATGCTATTTTCCTGGGGAAAAAACTTTGCTGTTCTTACTGAGGAATAATAAAAAAATAAAGAAAATTTACTTGCCATCATAGCATTAACTTCTGTGGAACACAAATGTGGATTTTTAAGAAATATCCAGGAAATCTCTTTTCCATCGAAGGGAATGGGGGATAGGGGCTGTCAAGTAATAAAATGACATATAACTGTCATAAAGTTTTCCAAATATCTCATGTGCTGTATTCCAGGTCTTCTGAGAAACAGACTAGAATTTTATTTATTGCTTTACGAGAACAACAGCTGAATTATTTGTTCTGGAAAATAACATCTGCTACATGCCATAAATTCAATGCATGTAGGAATGTGGTTAAATTTAAAAGCGAGTTAGCCTATTTCTATATCTCATTTCTGGTATATGTTTAACTCCTGCATGAAGTGGACACATCTTTCATCCATTGTGTCCTCTTATGAAAAAAATGCAATTCTGAGAAATAAAATATTGCATTAAGATGCAGTTTATAGTCTTCAGACCAGAACACTTGAATGTCACTGACTTGAATGCCAAAGACAAAAGCTTCAGTTCCAGAGGCTGATTAGTATGCAGCTCACACAGGCTCTCCAAAGTGGTTCAGTCCCGAAACCGGCGCACTAGGGAATTCCTCTCACTCCCGACGGTGACGTCACTGCGAGCCTGGCTCCACTTGCACAAAGGGTGTTTCCCCAAAATAACACGAAATCACTTGTGCCAAGCAAAACCGCAGCTACGCACACAGGTGTGATTGATCGTTACTTGAACAAATCCCTACAAAGAAACTAACTCGCAAGACTAGGCTGTAATGCAGTGTGCAGGAATCGATTAATACTCTGTTGGATGGGACTTACCACATGAACCGCGACAACCGTTTTCACACCGTTTTCTCCAGTAAGAGAAGCCGGCTCGTGTCCAGATGGGTAGGTGAAAAGCGCAACGAGGCGCGCTGATACAGCCTAAATGCTTCATTGCTGCATAGCCTACTATAACTACTTTAAGCTTTACTTAAATTAAATATTATAAGATGTGGCTTTTTGGGCTTGCAAGAACTAGAAGTAAACTAGCTGGAACTGTTTTTTGTTTTACGCGTCTCAAACGCTAAAATAATATTTCCACATGTGTCTGCTATAAAATAAGGTAGTTTAGAAATTAGCAATATGTAGATGCCTCTCTAAATTAGATCGTCACGCGTACATTACTTGACCAGAGCTGAAATACTGATGAGTTCACAACTGTTGCTCATTTCTGATTGGTTAAACTAATGGTGTTACATCTGACCCATTGCTGCAACATTCCCTGGTCTCCCCTTCAAGATGATAATAAGTAAACACTGGTGTACAATGTTGAGTATGCTTTAGATAAATGAAACTATCAAAATTATAGTTTAGATATATAAACAGTAATCACACAATAATTACACACGTAATATAGCATTTTTTAAATAATTTCATCAGTCACTCTGAACACAAAATTCACATTCACAGGAAGAATGTTCACTTTTCCCAAGGGTATACTTACAAAATTCGGCCAAAATATTATCCATCCATCAATCCATCCATTCTCCAAGCAGCATTTCAGGGGGAATACTGGAGCCTATCCCAGCATCTGCGACCACAGAAAATATGAACTGGATATTTTCTTTAATTCAGAGTTATTCATTGGAGTGAAATGTTTCCTGATCTGTAAAATATCTATTATCAGACACATGAAGGGCCTCTTAGAGGCTTTATTGTGTACACAGTGGGGAGACAGCTGTAATGCCCAGCAGTGCCATCATGCTTTCAAGCTGTTTGTTTTTCCATTAAAATGACAGTAGGTGTTGGCGTTTAATTTATTCTTTTAATACCACAAAAAGCCTCATCAAAAAACAAACAATATTTAGAATTTGCTTCACAATTATTATTTAGACTAGATTAGAGAGAACAAACACAAGGATTCGGTTTACATTTTGCACTGAATCCAAACACCCTGTACTGTTGTTAATAATTTAAAATGTTATATGGAGAATATGAAGTATGCTTACACTGTAAACAAAAAGCACTGAAGCTGTTAAATAAGTGCAAATTTTCAACCTGCTCTCTTTATTTTCTCTTTTTAGAAGTAAAAGTCAAGAACCCATGGCACAGGCCATTGGTCATCTTTCTGGCTGCTGTTATCACCGTGGGGATCATCACCATGGTGGCCATTTCTGTCGTCCAGAACAAGCCTTTACACCAGAAATACAAAGTATGACTAACACTAAGTGAACCATTTATTGTTACACATTAGATTTGTACAGATTTCACTGATGTCCTTGTACACTTGACAGTATGGAATAGTTCTGGATGCAGGTTCCTCCCACACCTCTGTGTTTATCTATGAATGGCCAGCCGAGAAGGAGAACAACACTGGCATGGTACGACAGAAACACACCTGTAACGTGAAAGGTAAATGATCCCTAATTTTCATAGAGAAATACTTCGTTACATGTTCCTTTTCCTTTTTTTCAGTATGTGAAAGGGATCGTCCACTCAAAATAGAAAATGATCATCATTTACTCACCCCTCCATGTCTTTAAAATTCCTTCTCTGTGGAACCAAAAATGTGATATTTAACAGAATGCCCAAGCTGCTGTTTTCCATATAGTGACCACAACTGTCAAGCATGATTTTCATTAAATAAAGAGCTATTGAATGGCTTCAGGGGACTTTAAATTAAATGTGTAAGTCACATGGACTACTATTATGATACACTCTTAAAAAAAAAGGTTCTTCAGCGGTTCTTTGGGGTGGTTAAGGTGCTATATAGCACCATTTGAAAAAGGTGCTATATAGCACCTTTAAGAATAGGTGCTATATAGCACCAAAAGTGGTTCCCCTATGATTACGAGTCAAAGAACCACTTTTGGTGCTATATAGCACCTTTTTTTTAGTGTGTACCTTTTGTAGCTTGACAGCTCCTGGTCCCCATTCACTGACATTGTAGAAGAGCTCAATTTAATGATAAAACTTAATTTATTATTAAGTCAAGAATAAATCATGACAGCTGTGTAACTTTTGGGTGAACAGTCTATCCCGTTAGAAGTTATGTAAACATGCCGCATAATTTCCAACAACATTTGCATACTGAAAAAAGCCTGTAGGCAAAGTGTCTTGAGAAACTTCTTTCTGTTTTTTTTTCTTCCCTGTAGGCAAAGGCATTTCCAGTTACTCTGATAATCCACAGGGGGCTGGTGCATCTTTGCAGGAGTGCATGCAGGAAGCCAAGCAGACAATACCTGCACACAGACACCCCGAAACCCCTGTGTACCTGGGAGCCAACAGCAGGCATGAGACTGCTCAGGTAATCAATTCTCAATATTCTCATTTCTCAAGAATCAAATAGTGAGTATAGTGTGGCCGAGAATAACTCAGAATAAAACTCTTAGAAAAAGACTTTAAAAGAAATTAATTATACAATTCCAGCACCTGTCAAAAGTTTGGAATAATTAAGATATTTTAATGTTTTTGAAAGAAATCTCTTATGTTCACCAAGGCTATTTTTTTTAATGAAAAACAGTAATATTGTGAACTATTATTACAATTTAAAAGAACTACTTTCTATTTTAAATATTTTAAAACATAATTTAGTTCTGCAGAAACACTGCAAGTTCAGTTCTGTGGTCAAGATTATGACCTCTCGTGGCTTATATCACGGATTCGCTTACCCCGCCTGGCTCAGGTGCTTACACCGAACTCGGCTAATGCATTTCTGGACCCGGACAGATAACTTTGTTCTTCATATGTAATTTCTCGGAGGATTACCTTTCTCTTGAACCCACCAGACTTGATCATTTTCCCTTTTTGGAGGGGGATGCAGGGACATAGTATGTTTGTTTCATTTCCCCTGGCTTGCCCTGTTTTTTTTGTTGTTTTTTTAAGTGTGGGTTCAGTCATTTCAATCATGGTTCCCTCTTTATATAGGATCGACTCTTGAAGGAGCTATTTTTTCTCAGTGGCATTAGTATGGTGACAGGTTTATTTATGTTCATTATTTCACTTTGTGACTTTCTGATGTTATTTGTGCCCTATCGTTTGGGGATGGGGCCTGGGGGGGGGGATTTTTTTCGGGGTCATTCAGTGTTTAATTTGTGGTACTGTTTTGTTCAATTTTGGTGTCTTTTATGTGCCAGATTTACTTTTGTTGGTTTAACATTTTGTTTTTGTTTTTTGTATGCAAGGTATTGTCAAGCTAGTAACTTGGAATGTGAAAGGCATTGGCCATGTCATAAAAAGAAAGAAAATCTTGACATTTCTCAAAAAAGAACGCATATCCATTGTTTTGTTGCAGGAAACTCACTTGTTGGACGTTGAGCATTGTAAACTGAAAAGAGACTGGGTGGGTCAGATATATTACTCTTTTTACGTCGAATAGCAGGGGTGTAGCAACTTTAATTCACAAGGACATTCCATTCAGTTTGGAGTATGTAGAGTCTGACTCTGAAGGGAGATTTGTATTAGTCTCGGGCTACATTTTTGGAGTGCATCTCACTATCGGAAATGTATACGCCCCAAATACAGACTGTCCCAGTTTTATATCCCGGACAGTCTAGCAGTTTAACCAATTTTGTAGAAACCTGGGGTTCCTGGGCGGTGATTTTAATTGTATCATGGATAACAATTGGGACAAATTCACCCCGCAGATCCTGACAGGACACAAATCCTCCCATACTTTGCAGATTTTTTGTAAATATTTAGGCCTAATAGATATTTGGAGGGAATTGCATCCGAAAGTCAGAAATTATATGTTCTATTCTCACCCTCATAAATCTTATTCCAAGTTGGGTTATTTTTTCACACCATCTGATTGTATTTACAAAGTGAAATCTTGCCGTATTGGCCCTATTGTTTTATCTGAACATAGTCCTGTTTACTTAGACTTTGATGTTAATGTGTCTATTCCCAAATCCAATTATTAGAAGTTTAATGTTTCACATTTGAATAATGATGATTTTTGTATTTTTTTTAAAGCAGAAAATAGCTCATTATTGGCAGGATAACCAGAACTCCCGTTTCCTCTCCGACAAAATGGGATGCTTCTAAAGCGGTGTTACAGGGCCACATTATCTCCTATGCCTCTTTAGTGATTAAAGCTAAGACCCAAAAGAGGAGAGAATTAGAGGCTAAAGTAACTTATCTAGAAAATCAACACAAACAAATGCCAAACCAGACCAATTAGATTCAGCTAAACGGAGCAAGAGCTAAATTAAACTTAGACCATAGAACAAGTAAGCAAAAATACTACTAAATGAACCTAAATCAATTAAAAAAAGGGCACAACAAGATAGAATTATAAAAGCAATTAGGACCCCAGAAGGCAGTTTATTCTTTGATTCCCAGATAATTAATGATAATTTTTCCAAATTTGATAGGACTTTATATAAAGCTGAGGGTTGTGGTTTACAAGAGGACTTATCAAACTTTTTGAGTAAGATCTTCCTTCCTACGGTCTCTGAGTGTCAGGCTGTGGTCAAAACGAGGCACACGACAAAAGGAATATTCAAAATAAAGTCTTAATTATAAATCCAAGAGCAACATACAGGAAAACGGAGGAGACATCTACCACAACATAACGTTAACGCAAGACAAGGGAACTGAGAAAAACACAAGGCTTATAAAAACAAGAAACACAATCAGGGAGAACAGAAACAGGTGAGGAGTAATCGCGGATAATTAATGAACACAACAAGAAAAGGAACATGACCAAATAAGGAAAAACAGGAAGAACTCAGGGCAAAACAAGACAAAAACGTGACACTGAGACAGACAGAACTTTAAATGCTCCCTTTACCAAGGAGGAAAATTGGCTAGCTATCTTATATCAGTGTTAAAAATATAAAATATTTTTAAAATATAAAAAGTCATTTATTTGAACTACAAAATGTTTGTAACATAAAAAAAAAGTTTACTCTTACTTTTAAACAATTTAATGTGTTCTTAATTAATAAAATTATTATTTTTTTTTTTAAACCTTACTTAACCCAAACTTGGCATGGTATCACGGTTTCCACAAAAATATACTGTATATGTAAGTACCAAAGACTGTTGTCAATGTGAATAATAGTACAAAACTTTTCTTGAGCACCAAATTGTTACTCTCAACTAAGCTGGCATAACATCACAGGAATAAATAACATTTTAAAACAGTTTACAGTAGAAAAGACTTAATGATATTTCACAGTGTTGTTTTACTGTATTTTTGATTCAATAAATGCAGCCTTGATGAGCATAAGAGACTTCTTTAAAAAAACATTAAAATCCAAATGTAGTGTATATTGTTTAACTAATTTATTTATTAAGTTTTATCATGTAATTGCTGAGTGGTAAAGGCTAATAAAAATATATTTTTTTCTTAAGGATGGAGAATGAGAAAGCCTCAGATAAGGTATTGGACTCTGTAGCACATTCACTGAAGAGCTACCCCTTCTCCTATCAGGGAGCTCGTATCATTTCAGGCCAAGAGGAGGGAGCTTTCGGATGGATTACAGTCAACTACCTGAGCGAAAACTTGAGAAAGGTGTGGTTTTTAACCTGGACTTAGCAATGTTTCACATTTGTAATTTTGATTTGTAATTTTTAACCCAAAATTTTTTCACAGAATTGCAGTGCTGAATATATACAGTGTACATTTTAGATCTCGCATAAGAATGATTATTGAAACAGTGAAAAGGCCAATTGTTAAATCTTCCTGTGTTTATCCTGCAGCCCACAGGGACGCTTGGAGCTCTGGACCTGGGTGGAGCGTCTACTCAGATAACCTTCATACCTCAACAGAATATTGAATCATACGACAATTCTATTGACTTCAGGCTGTACGGAAACGATTATCACCTGTACACCCACAGCTTTCTCTGTTACGGAAAGGACCAAGCTCTCAAGCTTTCTATGGGCAAGAAATTAGAGCCAACACTTAAAGCTGATGAGGTATGCTTGTCATTTTAATTGAACCTGTACAGACCAGGGGTCTATGGGAATTTATACATATTCTATACAATAAAGTGGTGCATTGAAGCAATATTTCACTGAAGAAAAAAAAATGCAGTTTTCACTTCTATTAAATATCACAAATAATTACAAAGTATAAGCAAGTACTGAAATAGTATTTTTTTTGTAAAATGTATTACTATAATCTATTTCTCTTTATTTTTCAACTTTCTGCCATGTGTGTATACTAGTATATTAATGCATTTACTGCACATATGCATGCTTTGCAAAGCAAATAAAATAATTATTATTGCTGTCATTGATAAATGTGACAGAAATGATTTGTTATGAACAATAAAACATTTAACTGGATTTTAGCTTCTTGTAGCTTTGTTTAATTTTAACTATTGTATTTTTATTTAATGCATATCTAAAGAGACCACACTTGATCCTTATACAATTGTATCTTATGTTTTTTCTTCCCTAAGACAGACCCCATTGAGTTAAGGGATCCTTGCTTTCACCCTGGATATAACTTCACCAGGACCGTTCCAAGTGTCTTCAATACACCCTGTATGAAAGAAGTGAAACTGGCAAATGAAAACTTCTTCCATGTGGGGCTGGGGAATTGGTCTCAGTGCCAACAATCAATCAGAAAGGTTTTTAATACCAGCAATTGTCCTTACTCAAGATGCTCTTTCAATGGTGTTTTCCAGCCTTCTGTCTATGGAGACTTTGGGGTAAGAAACAATGTACATTGTTTATTTGAAAGAATTTGAATGGCTGGTTGTAAGTCATAACTAGTGATAATAATTACACCATTTGACTCTCTAGGCCTTTTCAGCTTTCTTCTTTGTGATGGACTTTTTGAATCTGACAAGTGCTTCTTTAACCACTACAAAGCAGAGGCTAGCAACGTACTGTTCTACACCATGGAAAAAGGTAAAATGCTTTATTAACTGTCTTTGAAGGATGTTTAAAATGGTTGCACCTTTGTTGGAACATGCTGTCTAAATTATATATTTTTTTACTTTTGTAGATTGTAGAAAATCATCCCAAAACAAAAGAGAAGTACCTTTCAGAATACTGCTTCTCAGCAACCTACATTCTCACTCTTCTGGAAGACGGATACAACTTCACCTCCGACAGCTGGAAAGACATCAGGTTCATTAAGAAGGTAAGTATGGTGGAATTAAAAATGTTACATTATTTCTCATTAAAAGTATTCAGACAGGCTGTTAGATTGTATGTAGGTTAAAAAGAAAGTGATAAAGCAATATTGTTCAAAATGAGAAACTTTTATTTTGGGCCACTGAATATGGAAAGTGATTGAGATTATTTTGTGTCATCCGCTCTCTATGTGCAGATAGGAGAAAGTGATGCAGGCTGGACATTAGGTTACATGCTTAACCTGACCAACATGATCCCCGCTGAAGCTCCAGACACACCGCTGATGCCTTATGGGGGATATGTCACATTTATGATCCTCTTCTCACTTCTAATACTTCTTCTTCTTCTTCTGGTCTATTTGTATTTCAGTCGGTCCACTAGAACAGCTCAGAAAGACATCATTTAGACAGGGATATTATTCTGTGGTCTCTCTATATTGAATGTTTATTTCTGCAGAACAAAATTTTGATAATCCAAAATCATGGTTTGACTTGATCTGAAAGGTTTTACATTTCAAATAATTTGGAAATCATACCTCATGTGAAGGATAAACAGGTTTTTGGAGAGAGATGGGTTCCAGGTTCCACTGCAGCTGAAGGGACATCAGACTCTTCCCATTCCTCCGTGTTTTTGTGACCACTTAAGTCTTCTTTAAAAATCATGAGTACAGGTTTTAGCTTTTGGGGGACTGGGTGAAGAGGGTTGTTGAGCTTCCTTAAAAGGAAATGTGCACTGACATTCAATATATAATGTGCCTTCAGTCTTTAATGAAGTTTCCCATTTTGTGTATAGAAAAGCACATATCTTGATGCCAGTATCTTTTATTTTTTTACTTATTATAAAGAAATGTCTGTGAGGGTCAAAAATCTGTAATTGTATACCTTTTTTTGCATTATGGTCATTTGAAAATCACTGGATATCATTGTTTAAACATTGCTTTCAGCATAGCATATTTTTTTAATAATTGCAAAATGGGGGATTGCAATATACTCGCTTTGTATTGCAATCATTTTTTAATACCATGATGTAACAGGAGAGTTAAAATAATCCTTTGTCCTAAAAACATTTTTCTGCTTCTATAAGGCACATTCTGTATTTGAAATCCCTGTGTATGGCTCTCAAGTGATGTGTAAAATTATGTGAAATTTTGTTTTTATATATTTAAACAAAACCTGTAGCAAATTTCTATTAAAATTACAAATGACTGATTGTGTATGTTTTATTTATAAAACATAAATACATTTTTGAAAGAACTCTCTTATGCTCACCAAGGCTGCATTATATGATCAAAAATACAGTAAAAAGAGCAATAATATGGAATATTATTATAATTTAAATGTTTTGAAATGTCATTTATTAGTGTGATGGCAAAGCTGAATTTTCAGCAGCCATTCCCTAGTAA
Organism: Schizothorax lantsangensis; assembly: GCA_027422415.1. Lineage (NCBI taxonomy): Eukaryota > Metazoa > Chordata > Actinopteri > Cypriniformes > Cyprinidae > Schizothorax > Schizothorax lantsangensis. Next base: position 22,995,643 of record CM049860.1, on the reverse strand, counting down.
AAAAGTAATATATTTAAAATACATTTATTTCATATAAGTATACAGTGCACAGCATAAATGAGTACACCCCCTCTGAATAAATATAAAAGATTTATTTTCTTAATGATTACTAATATAATTAATGGAAAGATGGCAAAATTGAAATGTATTAAACATTCTTAAAAACAACAAAATATATACCAATATTTTCTGTAAGATAAGTAAATTAGCCAATTTTGTTTAAATGAAGGATTGCAGAAATGAGTACACCCTAGATTTAATTCAGCAAATGTATAATATTTTAGTACTTAGTATGTCCTCCAGAACTTTAAGTATACTGCTCTGACCCTTCTTGGCACTGAGTGTACAAGTTCATGACAAATGTTCACATCTGTCCTGTTTAACTCCTGGAGGACGACCTCCTTTAAATGCTCTGGTCTTTAATGGGGAGTTTTGCTCAGCTCGTCTCTACAGAATCCCCCACAGCTGCTCAAGAGCGTTAAGACTGAGTGAAATACATATCCACTGAAGGATTTTCACCTTGGGAGAATGAATATCTTCATTGTCATGCTAAAAAAATGCACAATAATGCAGGGAATGAGGGGAGGGTAGCATCTTCTGTTTCAAGTTTTTGTATTCCATCACACAGTGGTGTGTGAATTCATGACAGCGTTGATAAAGCACAACTCCCTCACACCTTCAGCACTCATTCATCCCTATACAAGAGCTTTACTACCACTGAATGTCACTGTGGGTACCAAACACTTCTCGCTGTACTCCTCCTCTAGCAACAACAGAACATTTTGGATGCTTTTGGATCCTAAATGATTGACTTGGTCTCTTGAGACCAGAGTATGGATTCCCAGAAGTCTCTATTTTGTAGATATGGGCCTTGGAAGAGGTTAAATGAGTTTATTTTGCTTTGGCTACAGTAGGTAATTCTAGTGGTGACAACAACCATGCATGTCACTTCTGCAGGCTGCGTCATACTCTGTGAGATAAAGTGTCACTCTTTTCATAGCTTTTGCCGGCTCTGAGACACTTGCATGTTATTTCTCCTGCTCTTTTTCAAGCAAAAATTCACTCATCACTAAATGAACACTTAAAGTGAAGACCTGATTATTTCAGGAGCCTTGTCACAAGTTCATTGTTTTTGAATGTCGGTGCTACTTCTGCTATATTTTCACACTTAAAACAATAATTTGGTATTCCTCTTGTACCATTGTCCTCTTTTATGCTAAGGAATAAGTCACCTAGTAGTTCTCTCCCAAGTGGTTCCACTGCTGCCAGCATTAATGAGCTATATAACACTTTTAATTGTCAGGAAATTAGTTTTGGTTCAATATACTCACCTGTTGATCAAAAATAGCCTTATACACATTTTTTTTTTAATTTAGTAACTTTCAGGAGGGTGTACTCATTTTTGCAACACAACATTTATCACTTTGATAAGAAAATCTTATTTTGCTGAATAATTTTGACATTCTTCTTTGGTAATTGATCAAGCAGGCTTGTTGGAACAGTATATCTCCAAAGAACCCTAACATGTCATCTAAGTAAAGAGTAATTGCTGAATTTGTTAAGTTTTAGAGGGGGTGTACTCATTTATGCTGTGCACTGTAGTTCAAAACTATTAACAAATTTACTGACAGATAACTCGAAACTTACTGATATAAAAATTATAATTAAACTTTATTTGGCGTACTACTTGTGTACAACGCACATTTCTTAATATTAAATCTAAAATGTGTTTTAATGACAGTATGATCTTTGAATATCGGTCTTTAAATGCAAAATATTCAAAGTGTACCTTAAGTATACTCGCAATAGTTTCACTTTAGCACAATCAAATATATGAAGCATATCTTTAATTGGACTTCAGCACTACTTCAGCACAATTAAAATGCATTTAGTACAAAATTAGTTGTTTCAATTTAGCAGACTTTAAGTATACCAGTTTAGTATACTAATAATACAATTGCTGGGCATTTTATTAAGTACATAAATATGAAAATGTATTTGTAGTATACTTAGCATGAAATAAATGTATTTCAAATACATTCAAGTATATTGTTTTTTCACTAGGGTTACTTCAGTCTCACATGATCCTGCAGAAATCATAAAATATACTCAAATATAATCATGAAATTATGAAATATAACATTTCGTTTCAAAAATTGAAAGTAATGTATTTGTATTTTTTACTGTCACTTTTGATCAGTTTTTTTAGTGTTTCCTTGGTGATTAATAGATTTTTTTTTTATATTGTGAGTGTTTGTGTGTGTATTACACACACACACACACACACACACACACACACATACATATAGGCTATATATACATATATACTTCAGCACAATTAAAATGCATTAAGTACTTAAGCACAATTAAAATATAAGATACACACACACACACACACATATATATTAGGGAATGCTACAATATGCATAAGATATACATTCGTTCTTTATTATTGCTATTAAGTAACAAAAATCCTTACAAAGGTATACATTAAGCCTTAATTCCACAGGAATATATGAACCAAGTATTGCCACTGATAGACATATAATGCAAGATATTATTCTGAGGAATCTATGGGTGTAGCCTTTCTTTCAGATTATATGAGGCCATAACACTGTCAAATACATATGCAGAGTATAGAGAACCAGTGTGAGATTACAGCTCATATCAGGAGTATTATGTTATGCTGAAGAGTGTGACAATGTGTCAGCAGTGGAGATACTGGCAATATACAAAGGTACTTCATTCATCACATGAAGCAACAATGAAATATATAAATTTACACAAGACATTTCCAAACTCTCACACAGTGGCACTTAAAAATGAAACACAAACTTGCTTGTCATTAACTAACTAACTGTGTAACAGGAGAACCAATCGAATCCTAAAGCTTTGCATAGAATTATCTTCTGATCTATAGCACCCACCTTTACAGATCTCTAGCAACTTTCATCAATCTAATCAGTTGTTGCTATTCAGTTTGATGTGCAGTACATCTAAATTCAGTGGACGCTGGGAGTAGTTTTGGAGTTGCAGTTCTTGGCCTCTCTCGGCCTGATGTGAAGTGTTTCTGAGTGTTTGTCTCTGGCGCTCTCTTGTGGCTCTTCTCGGTTGTACAGCATTGATCGTAACCGTGGCAGACACTGGTCCCAATCCTCAGGCAGTAAGAGCAAAAGGAAGCCCAAACAAATGATGGACACCGCAATGATGCGTACACTGTTGAGCTGGATCTCACACATGTAGCGATCTATGACTGGAGTATGAAAGATTTTTGATGGTCACTTATGTATTACAGTTAAATGTTTGAATATTTTAGTCTTGAAACTCCAAGATGCTAATGTAATCTATTTGGAAAACATTTAAACTATATGAAATCTTTTAACTACAATTAAAAAATATATATATACTTTTTTTTCAGCAAGGATGCATTAAATTGATCAAAAGTGACAGTAACAACATTTATAATGATACAAAATAATTCTTAAATAATTATTAAAATCCAATTATCAAAGAATCATAAAAAATAGGTTTATTGGTTTCCTCAAAAATATGAAGCAGCAAAACTGTTTTCAACACTGATAATAAGAAGAAATGTTTCATAAGCACCAAATTAGCATATTAGGATGATTTTTTTACAGGTCATGTGACACTAAAGATTGGAGTAATGGCTGCTGGAAATTCAGCTTTGAGATCACAGGAATAAATTTAATTTTAAAATATATTAAAAGACAAAATGGTTATCTTAAATTGGACTAATATTTTACAATATTACTGTTTTTACTGTATTTTTGATCAAATAAATGCAGCCTTGGTGTGCATAGGAGACATCTCTCATTTTACTGAGCCCAGATTTTGAACAGTAGATTATATTATGGGGTAAAAGAGTAAAATAATAATATAAAAATTAATTTACTCAAAAATCATTTACTCATCCTCATGTTTTTCCAGACCTGTATGGCTTGCTTTCTTCCGTGAAACACTAAATGAAATGTTTAACAGAATGTTGACGCTGACATTTTTCATACAATGGAAGTAAATGTGATCAAGTGTTGTAAAACCCAATTATTATTATTTTTTTAAGTTTGATGACCCCTGGTCAATACTTATGTTCAACGGAGTTAACATAATGCTTAACATCACCTTTTGTGGATTACAGAAGAAATACAAATTTCTAACAACATAAAACTTCACAAACAACAAGTGGCTGTATTATGACTCACCAGCATTGAGAGGCACACTGAGGACGACGCCCAGAGAAATCAGAGTAGGAAGTGTAATCAGAACACCAAAATTCAAGAGGAAGTTGAAAACTAAAAGAGCAGCCAAAGAAAAGAGCCAGAAGTTAAACATCTTCATGATGATTTTGTTTATTACAAACACACAGCTTTTTACTTCAGGAGATGTTAACTGATAGACTGGAGTCGTGTGGATTATTGCGACATTTTATCAGATGCTTGAACTCTCATTCGGATGGCACACATTCAATCTGTGTAGATAAGAGAAGTTTGTGTCTGTGTATTTGTGTCCATCCTCTTACCCAGCAGAAGAGCGGACATGCCACAGATGCTTGGCCATGGCAAATCTCGAGGTGAAACAAAGTCCTCGGCCCCCATGAGAAGCAGGATCAGAGGTACAGCACTAATGAAGACCAAATTAGCTCCTCCGAGGACAGTAAGATACACAGCTGCTTCACCCAGCTTTGCACTACCCAGAACAAGCTTTAACAGAACCTGAAGAAACAGATTTACACTTACAGATGAAGAGAGCATAAAATAACTACATGTTCATTTGAAACATCTCTGAAATAGCAGGTCATTGGTGTATGACAGTCTAAAATGTATTTGTTGTGCTTTGTAATCCCATTTTACTTTGTATATAGCTGCTGTTGATGCAGAACCAACCACGAGGGAGATGCCTATCACAGAATAGCTGTGGAAACCATCGGCATATGTCATCATAACAATGCCCCCAATGGATAAAATGACTGCCACAAGCTGTGATTCGGTAGAAAGTAAAAATCAATTATAGACTTAATTGCAATTACACACAACAGTATAACCATAATTAAAGCTTTTAATAGTTCAGTTTATGTATCATAGACTCACCCGCACTCCCATAAAGCGATCCCGCAGGACAATCCAGGATATTAGGAAGACAAAGGCACGACTACAGCAGAAAAGGGCACAGGCATCAGTGGCAGGGATTCTGCGAAGGCCTTGCAGGTACAGGTAGCTGGTGAGAGTCCACAGCACTCCAAAAGGAGCCACGCGAGAAAGCAGCATCCTCAGGGACAGCCCGTCATCTCCCAAGAACTGACAACACTCTCTGTTGTGAATCCACACACATGCAAATAATGTATCATACCATAATTTATTATACCGTCATTTCCAATACACATTTATGTAACAGAGAGTGCCAAATGTTTGGACACACCTGAAAGACTGGAAGATTCTATTGATCTTAAAGATGTTTGATCTAAAGTCTAGTGCTTCATTTTCTAATTAATTAAATAGTCTAATGCTTAAAATTATTTTGTAGATGCATATCTATGCATTTCTTAACAATATAAAAATACATACATTTTGTTTTGTTTTTTAAGACTGTAAAGTAAAAAAAATCCAACAAGTGTCTAACACCACCATTTAAAGGTTTAGGGTCAGTAAGATTTTTGAAAGAAAATTTTACATTTAAAAAAAGACTAATAATAATTTTATACAGCAAGGATGCAATAAACTGATCTAAACTGAGTGTATAGACATTTACAGTATAAAGTTACAAAAGATTTTTATTTTTAAATAAAGCTGTTCTTTTGAACTTTTTTATTCATCAAAGAATCTGTATAATATCAGTATAATATTATAATTATTTCTGTGATCATGTGACACTGAAGACTGGAGTAATGGCTGCTGAAAAGCTTTGCCATCACAGGTATAAATTACATTTTCAAATATATTAAAATATTTTTTATCAATAAATGACTACAGTAAAATTGCAAGATATTTTAATTTTGATGAAAGTCATTTTGATGAAAGTTTACAAAGTCAAACCATTTTTGTTTCCTTAGAAATAAAATACACTTATGAGCACAAAAAGATGTGCACATTGAGACATGGAACTTATTAATAAAGTAAATAGGTTTTGATTTCATGATGGCTTTACGAAGAAGAACTAGTAACTAGATGAACATTACAAAACCAGCTATCCAATTAGGGAAACCCTGCTTTGATTAAATTACACTGACTTCCAAAAGTGCTGCTCAGTTAACCTTTAAGAATCTTTAGTGCTGACCTCACAAAAGACAAAAAAAATGCCATGGGACATTGTTAAGAAAATGTGGTTAGTGTCAAGTCCTCTATCTAAGCAGCCTAGCCCAACAAAACCGCAAAGTCAACAAAAGGTATCTGCATAAAACCGAACTATTACACAGTGCAGCACTTTTGCAAAGAGTTCTCATTTTGAAATGCAGTGAAGTTTCATAGGTCACGGAGTCAGATCTCCTTGCATGAAATGAGACACAAGCCATCTCACCTGAAGCGCTGTCTGGGAGTCTGTCTGTCCTTGCTACAGCACAGGTGACCCAGGTAGTAAAGAGGGAAGATGGCACAGTTCCAGGAGGTGGAGAACCAAGTGAGGGTGAACGGGACATTCAAGCGTCTGATGGTTATTTTGGCCAACTGAGTGCAGCCTGTCCAAGAAACGCAGATGCAGATCACCACAGCGACACCCCACAGTGCTCTGCGCAGGTGGACTGCAGTCATGTGCAAACAGCAGCGGAGCCTCTGCAGCCTGTTCCCACAATCTGATTTGACTGTTTCTGTGGCAGAATGGCCATCTACCTTCACTTCCACCTTCTCGCTGTTGGACTGGTCATCCCCTGCAGATACAGACAATATAACTGCATAATACAAAGTCATAAGTATAGCCACAGGCATTTAATCGCATCAACCCCTCTTTTTTTTAAGCAATAAACTTTCATGCAGAACATACAGGAGAAATCTGCATAACAAAAATGACACTGGCAAATCTGAAATGCAGTACATAAGAGATATGTAATAATATAATTTCAGAACTGTAACTTTAGTAGGACAACTCACAGTAAGCACCTTTGTAATGTTGAAAACATCTGAAATTCAAACAATGTTCTGGAATCAATACTCGTTAAGCACTTTTTAGAGCATTGTTTTTTATCATAGTAAAATAGGTAATTATAGAAACACTATTATTTAAATGTTTGTGGTCGGTAAGAATTTGTTAATGTTTTTGAAAGAAGTCTCTTACTGTATGTTCTCTAAGGCTGAATTTATTTGATAAAAATACAGTAAAAACAGTACTATTGTGAAATATTATTACAATTTTAAATAACTGATTTCTAGTTTTATACATTTTAAATGTTTAAAGATGTATTCCTGTGATGGCAAAGCTGAAATTTCTGCAGCTATAAGTGATCTTTCAGGAATTATTGTAATACACTGATTTGGTGCTCAAAAACATTTCTTAATATTATCGATGTTGTGCTGTTTAATATTTTGTGAAAACATTTTTCAGGTTTCTTTAATTCCTTAAATCATTTTTACTATAACATATTACATATAAATTAACCCCAAGTTTAGAAGAACAGCATGTATTTATAAATAGAAATATTTTGTAACATTACAAATGTATTTACTGTCAGTTTTAATCAATTTAGTGCATCCTTGCAGAATAAAAATATTAACTTCTCTAAAAAAATAAATCTTTCTTACCCCAAACCGTTAAAAAGTACTGCATAATAGCACATATAAAGTTGCAATAGAGTTTCAGTTATAAAAAAAATATGGTCACAACTGTGAGATAAAAAAAAAAAGTAATATTTTAAGAAATACAGTCAAAGTGTTTTTACTCCAGGGTGGAAACAGACCTCCATATTTGTGGCGTAATGTCATTTATCACAGATCAAATTTCTGAGTTGTCCTTACGTTTTTTTTTTTAAGTAAGACATAGTTATACAACATTATAAAGCAAGATACAAGAACATTAGATAGCAGGAAGCAATACACAAGATATATGAATAATGTATTGCTGTCCATGGTACTGAAGATGCAACACAGTTTCTCCTGCATATGCATTAATTGTATTACAAAGATTCTCATTTCTCCTTTATATACCACATTTTTGCCCCTTATGACTTGTAAGAGGACATTTAGCGTGTACTGGCAAGAACCTGCCCGGTCTGAAGGACAGAACTGTCAGAGCAAAAAGGACAAGGAGGCAGACAGACTGTCCCCCAGAAGCAGTCAGTCAACAGAACGAGTGTCTCGTTATCATAGTCACACCACAGACCACAGTCTGGTATAGTTCATGTGATCTGTGTGCCAGCTCAGTGCTGCAAACATCGACCAAGGTATCAATTTGAAGGTGATGGTGAAGTAGTTAAAGACTTGACTTTTAAATTCAACCCTAGACAGTGACAATATGTGAACTAAAACCATGCTGAACTGCCCAATTACCATTGTGAAATGAAAATGTAAGGGCTAATTGGATTGCACAAACCAATCAAATCCATTTCTTTGGCATTTATGGGCAGGTTCAATGAACATCCGTATGACCATCTCTCCATCGACTGCTGTATGATGTAAAAAAGCAATCTCAAACCATTGTTTTTATTGCACACATGTGCCAGAGATGGAGGAATTATTCTCACACTATTAAGTTTTAAAGATGCTCTGTTGCATCATTTGAACTCCAACATTGATGATGAATGATCTACTTACTTCAAATGCTCTAAACGGAAGTCTCAACATTTTTACTTTACTACTAAGTATTATTTTGAAGAATCTGTTAACACCAAATATTTGTATCTGTTGCAACTGCATTCACAGAAAACTTTTTACTCCATTACAATTTCATGTAGACTAGTATAAAATACTACATCAATCAATCATGTCCACATATGTTTAACTTGTGCATGAGAGTGCACACAAATCTTATGCTATGATGCAGTCAGTGGAGAAATGGAAATGAGAATTGAGAGAGACCTCATCTGCCCCTGATGACTCAGCAAAACTGGGCTGTGACTCACTTACCTTCTCATGCATAGTAGAATAACTGACAGATCTGCACGTCGTAACTCAGGCAAGTGCTCAGCTCAAATACAACAATAGATACATCAGGGGTCCCATTTGCTAAACGGATATTTGCAGAATATGAAAGATGTTTATTTTTTTAATAAGAGGGATTATTAATATTGCATTTTTTTTCCTGTTTACAGTATTTACATATAGAAAGTAACTGAAAGGGCTCTTTGTTTACAAATGATCTGACTCAGCTGTTTATCAAATGGGTGATAGATTTTGTCGCCTATGGCTGTGTCAGCAGTTTTTTAAAGTGCAGCCACAAAGAAATATTTGTGCGTGGGGTTGCAGAGGAGCTCAAATTGATGCAGGGGTGTGAAGCTGGTCTTTGATCGATGTGTTTACATCATAAAGCATAGATGTTCAGCTCTCATATATATAAAAAAAGAAGAAAAAAATATCAAAGATCAAAGAATTTATAGACGGGACTAGCAGCTTGATGAAAAACAAGAACAAACAATCCTTACTGTAACCTTTAAGCCACATTTACATTTTTTAGAAAGGAGTCAACCAGATTATTTCAAGTGTCAAGCAATGCAAAGCACGTCCAAACAACAGTGCATGTAAAAGTTATATAATTCAATAATGAAATTCACGTAACACTATTTTATTTCTATATAGGATACTTTATAAGTTAAAGGGATAGTCCACCTAAAAATTTTAATTCTGTCATCATTCACTCACCCTTACAAACCTGTCTACATTTCTTTCTTCTGTGGAACACAATTTGTGTTACACAAAAGAAGATATTTTGAGGAAATTTCATGAACTGGTTACCAAACATTCTTCAATATTTTTATGTTCCAAAGATGAACGTCATACAAGTTGAGGTAAGTGAATTATGAGAGAATTTCAATTTTTGGTTGGACTATCCCTTTAAGGTTTAAGAACCATATGGGCACCCTTATAAAATATTCATTAACTTCTTTACATTTAACTTATAAAAACACGCATGAATCAAGTGTACCTCTAAGAGATGCGTTCCAGGGCTCATAGCCATAGTAACCAGTGATCCTCAGGATCCGCTCTTCTATGGATGCGTTGTTGATGAACTCGACCGATCTCGATGACTTCAGTTCTTCACTTAGATCTTCATCAATGACAAGAGATTTCAGCTGTCTGATCTGAGGACTGATATCTGACAGGCGGCGCGGACTCATGTCTGAAGGCTTCTTCATCCCCCTGAAGTTAAAGAAGAGACATCAGAGCACAATGGATCTCTGCGGAAATGTATAGCTTAGAAGAACCAACCTGCATGTAAACACACCGTCCACAGCGCAAACAAGAGGCACGACACAACGCAACGCGACAAAACGCTGTCAATCAATGCGTACAAAACTGCGAGTGCGCGCACGCGAGCGCTTTCTAGAGTCAAACTTGCAGTTGCGTTACACTGCGGTCCTAAACAGCGTAAACTTGTTTATAAAACAGCCAACTGCAAGCAAGAGGAAGGTGTTGCATGTTCACGCGCTCATTTCGAAGCATCTGTATTTTATTTATTTTTTTGCCAAGAAATGCACCCAGTAACTCACTCTGAGACAGAGGCGTTCTGTTTCAATCGGCATTCTGATGAGCCCATTTTAAGAAGCAGTTACAGAATCAAGCGTTTCGAAATCGTGACTGTCCATGGTAGAAAGTTCAGAGTGCTGAGCTGAAGCAGCACTGCCGTATGAAGAAGACACGACCACCTGTGCACGCACTGCGCCTGCGCAGACACAAATTCTGATATCCTCTCTAAGTTCTGAACTTCAATTCCACCAATACTGATGTTTCATCTTATATCATTTGGCGTTATCCACGTTGACCACCAATAAACTCTTTTTAAAACACTTTTCACACTCACACAAATTTAATTTGGTCAGCAACAGTCCATGTGCATAATTCATTAGATAATTTTAAAGTCATGAGCATTCAGTGGTTGAAATATTTTTGTAATAAAATGGCAGATTCATGGCTAACTCCATAGAGTATTGTAGGTATCTTTCTTAGGTGAACAGGTAAATTGAGGCAAACACAGCAGCCCAGCACAGCCCATCTGTCTGGCACAGCAGAGATGGCAGTGTGTTGCAGGGGGAAAGAAGGAAACTGGCCAAGAGTAGATGAGGAAGGAAGTGGCTCTCGGTGAAGAGGGAATTGCATGCAAAGCCTTTTTGATCAAATGCGACTGTTTTTCACTGGGTCTTTCAATATCTTTAAATTAGTTTTAAATACATTTTAGACCCATCCTAATACACATACACACAAGCTCATACTTGTTGCCGTGCAGTTGCTATTGCATTCTGTTTTTAGCATGTCACTGTGTGTTTCTGAGGGTTTTCTGGGAGGCTGTGTTTTATTCCGACCACCAAATTAGGACATTCTGGTCCCTACATAAACCTGGGGTCAATTTAATGTCTGTTTAATCATTTCATGTAATTCTATGAGATTTTTTCTCTCCATTTTATTGTTGACCCTGTTGAAAATCTTCATTCTGATTGCTAAGAAAAGTGATATGACAGCAATATTTCATCAACAAGCCACACAATTTGAAAAATCATTCATGTCATCATTCAGAGTAGCATGCCAAATGTTTAATACAATGTTTCATCTTTCAACTCTTAAGTATGAGAAATTTTAACCTAATAGTGATGCTGACCTTAACATGCACCATATGTTAATTTTCATACTTAATGTACACACGTATGCTTTTTAATAAGTACCACATTTACTCCTTCACTATAGTTTATGGCATTTTCATTGCTGCTCCTAAAAAAAATTAAATAATAAAAAAAAACTTTAATTTACCCTGTGAAAATGCTGCCTGTTATAAAAAAAAATTATATAAAGTCAGGTTTCTAAATTATATTGCAGTGCAAAGAATTGTAATATTTGAAAGTAAGTTGAGCATTAATAATCTATGCTTGGTAATCAAAGCTGTCTTAATAAAACTCCTTAAAAGCATCATTATGCCATTAGGTCATTAAACTGTCACTCAGATGAGCTTTTCAGCATTTAATCAAATGTAAAAGTTTCTACCTGTCTTTCGGAGGACACAGTTGAACACAGGACGCTGGAGTCTCGTCCTCTTTCTGCATTGCACCAGCACATCATGTGTGGGGATCTTGTCCCTGCAGTGTGGCAGCTTCACGGTCCACAGCCAGGTTTTGAAAGATGGCTAGCAGTGGGGGTGTGAGCCAATGTGTGTGTGTCTGTGTGTGTGGTGAGCGAAGGGGAGTTCATTGTAACTGGTTGGCACCTTTCGATCGGAAGGGCCGTCTCCACCCCAGCACAAGCCTCAAACAAGAGACCTGTGCTTAGCTAAGCAAAAACTTCTGACAGTGCCGTCAATACCCTCCCGACACCTTCCGCTGGAGAGCGCCGTGGGGAGAAGCCATGAGGTCTGCACTCCATATGCTTAACTCAAAATTGAGCTTGGCACACACTGTAGTGGGACCTGACATCTAATGAGGCAGACTGGCTTGGATAAACACAGGCCATGGAAGAGAGAGTTTAATTGAAAAATCTTGGGTGAGAACTATCGAAGTGCTCTGGTGGAGATTATTCACATTTACCAAGGACACACCAAAGGCAAAGTTAAAAGGAGACATTTATAAATAACAACTGCAGTATTCAATAGTTTGTTCTCTTCAAGGAGAACAGTATAGGGTAATATGCCCCCAAGGGCAAGATGACCCCCTCTTTTTTTCTCTCTTTACCATAGATGGTACTTAATCTCATTTCAACACATTTAATAAATAGATACGGATAGGCTAATTGATCTAATTTTGTGTTTCTGGAAAATAGTGATCTATGACATCACATTATGTTCTATTATGTTGTCAATGGGGTGTTTGTGGAGTAAAAATATTATTTTTATTTTAAGGTGAAAAGATAAAATTAGACTATTGGGCTAATATGGCTCAGTAATTCCATACATAAAATCCATAAATTAGATGTACATTTCAGACATATTCGCTATTCATGCAACTTGAAATGATTCAGTTTGAATTCATAGTGTTGATATTATGACATATCTTTAATTAAACATGTATGTCATTTATATTACTTTACAGAAGTCATATTATACATTATATCTTTTACTGATCTGCTTTATCTGTCTTTGGTCATTCAAGTATTGAAGTAAATTCTCAAAAAAGCCAGACAAAATAGCTTTAACTCTGGCACAACCAGTGTTGGGCTAGTTACTCAAAGAATGTAATATATTACTCATTACTAGTTACTCCTTTCAAAAGTAATATTGTTACTTTACTTATTACTTTCTGGCAACAGTAATTAGTTACACTACTAGTTACATTACTTTTTCTTCACACCCCACAGAAGTTGTAACTGTGTATCTTCCACATACAATTCTTGTAGAATGTTACTAACAACATATTTCTGCCTCATCATTTGACCGAAATCCACATTGGATCGCAGTCACAAGTTATTACAAACACTTAATAGTGATTGATAGTGACATTCAAGTAGAAGTGTTGTATTAATCTCATTAATTGTCATGTGTAGCCTGAAGCTAATTGTAATATCTCCATTACCCATACGATTATATTTCATTTTGTATTTTATCAAATCACATAAGTTTGCAAGAAACTGTTTAATTTTCCAAAAATATTTTTAATTATAGTAATATAATGTAGCACATGCTGATCAGAGGGATGTGGGTGGGATGTAATGCCAGAGTAAAGTAAAGCCACAACTTACACAACAGTGTTCAGATCATCTTTTTTCTTGACAAAATCAATATAATGCAATATTTCTATCTGCTGAATGTAAGCTTTTCCATATTCCGAGCTTGCCTGCTGCACTGGGGACATCACATGCATGTGCGAGTTGTGAAAATTATGAAAATAAATCTAGGAATTATTTGATTGTTGGATTTTAAATCAGCGGGGTTGAGGCATCAAAAGTAACTAAGCTGTTTTATGGATGGTAACTGTAATATTATTACTGAAATCTCATTAGTAATTAGTTACACTACTAGTTACTGCAAAAAGTAATATTATTGCAGTAACTAAGTTACAGTAACTAGTTACTGCCCAACACTGGGCACAACACATCAAATTTTCCATAGGAAAGAAAATTTATTTAATATCTTGTTCTTTCTCCTAAATAGCAATGAGACTGAATGAAGTCTCAAGTCTCTTCAAATGGAGATTATCGAGCTTGCGCTTCTCAGATTTTCATTTTGAGAAAAAAACATCCTTGTAATCACGTTTTTATTCTAATTACCAAAGAAATGTCAGATTGTTGAAACAGTTGGAAATTTTGATATGAACTGATATTGCACCAATATCTAATAATATATTTCTCATCAAATCAAATGCCAAATTATTTGTGTTCTGATTTAAATCACTTTAAATATTATCTGTAATATTATATATTCACATTATTAAGCTCTGTACTTTAACTGTTTGTCAACAAATGTCTCAGTTGTGCCTATTTTTATGAGAAACATCTCATATAATGTCAATACTTCTATAGTAAATGAAACATTACTGAGACCTACATCAAGGTATGAAAGGGAAATAAAAATGTCATGTTAAAATTGGAATTTTAATAATAAAATTGGCATCATTCATTCATTCATTCAATGTTTCATTCATTCATCATACATAAACCTTTGGAGAAGCCCTGAAATATAACCTCCTATATTGCCTGCAAGTAAAATACATTGTCCATTTACAAGCTCAGCTTTCTCATCTAATGCTGTGATGATAATGAATGTGACATTTAGATGCATGTCTAGGGGAACTCAAGAAGGTCTCTTATAGTTTCATGTGCTCAACCTATTGAAATTTGTCCTGGTCAAGTTTAACAAGGTGAGCACAGCTGCAGGGAATTGTTAACATAACCTCGGCTCAATATCAGCACCACTATTACAGGATGGCATCAAATTCACTTTCAAACAGCAGAGTAAATATCTCTTTTAACAGCACTGAGCAGGCATCCTGTTAACAGACTGTACAGCTGCTCAGGGTTTTAACACACTGATATAGCCACGCAAAATGATCTAAGTAAACAACTCTGAGAGGTGAAGGGGATGTGTTTGGATTACATTTGATATGTACTGCAAGTTCAGTTCATATGTACAACGTCTTGCTATTGGCTGTACCATAAGAGACACAATACAATTAAAACATCTACAGAATAACCAAAATCTCCAGTTTATTCTGTGTTGTTAAAGTGCGGCTCAAGCCATACAATAAATGCACAACTTTCAGTATCTTTAGGCATGTGCAATAAAATTTAAATATAAAAATGAAAACTACAAATGAATGACAAAATAACATTAATTTCCTTCAGCAATATACCCAGTCACTCATAAGAATGTACTGATGCACTGATGTGACTCATGTTCTCGGCTTACAATACAACAGTAATGGCACTCAATGCACAACAGCACGTTTAGGTGGTGGACAATGCCTAATGCAACTACAGAAAATCCAACATGAATAAATCCGTAAACGTAAAGAAATTAAATATACAGATTTTTGATTGTCTGATGCCTCTACTAAAAATATACATATTTTAAATTCCCTTTACGAGTGAATTACAGAATGTGTTACTATAGGAATGTCATCAGGGACCTGCCCCTGTCTATTCTAAAAATCTAATGAAAAAAAAAAGACTAAAGGCTGGAATACACTACATGATTATTATTATATATATATTTTTAAATCTGAACAGATTGTTAAACACCGGCATTGTACATTTGCAGACTTTGAATTGAGTTAAGGCTGGAATATATACTATACAACTACTGTTTTCCCAATCTTTCCAGAAACACAACAAACTCACTCAGAAATGTGCCCCTTATTGCTGACAAATGAAAACAATAACAAAATGTCAAACATTTGATATTCTCAGATTGGATGGAATCTTAATCTGAAGCTAAAAAAATTGAGTTTGTGGCCATCATACACTATACAATTTTCTGTGAAATCTGTCAACTCTGACTGCCTAAAATCAGTACTGATAGTGTTGACTTCTCCAGATTGCAAATCAGGGCAAAAATTTGTATAAAAGTCATGCAGTGTTTTCCAACCTTAAGCAATATCTACAAACTTAGTAACCTGAAAACATGATTTCCATTAATACATCTGTAAAACTATAATACAGCATATGGATCCCTTTATATCACCTAACAAGAACAGCATTTGAAGTATGTAATGCTAGTCTATGACCACTTACCAATTGACTATTTATATTTAGAAGTCATGGATGGATTTATCTCACACACACAAGCACAAAACCCTGGTCACAAAATGTTTTTCCGTTCAGCAGCAGCATGAACCATGATGACATATGATATTATGTTTTCTACAAATTCATACAATCCTTTTCCACAATAAATTACCTTTAGCCTGTGTTTCAAGTATTCATATCTATGGAAGGTTTCAGTTAACTTGACAGCAGAGTACACTAACAAATTACAATACATTTATGCTCTTAGCGGAGATGTTTCAGAAACATTAACGTGTCAGGTTTCTAGACACAGAATTTTAGGATGCATCATCGGTCCATTGGTCCATTGGAGGTAGTAGTAGGTGAGGCGGAGACTATGTCATCAGGAAACATATCAGTTTTATCCTCCCTAAATGAGGCTGCATGGTCGGACACAGAGGCGAATGAGAGGTGATCATGATCCACAATGTTTAGCTGGTCCTCTGTTTTTTGTTTCCTCATGTAGAACACCTTTCTTAGCTTCTTCAGCTGCTGAAGTTCACAGAAGGTTTCCAGAACCACCAGCATCGCGATCAAGCCCAATATCAGGTAGACTGTAGAGGAGAGAGGCAGGTAAGGTTAAAGAGGGCCAGAGAGCCTTAAGGGGTCTGCGGTGATACTAGAGGGGGTGTTGGCAATTTAATTGTTTTTAAAAAATTCAACGCTATAAACAAAGCAACTTAAGATAAAGTTCAACCAAAGTTAAAGAAACTAAAGTTAAAGTCCAAAGTTAAAGTTCAGCTACTGTACATGTTTAATTGTCTCTATCACATACCATTCAAAAGTTTGGGGTCAGTTAATATTTTTAAATTAAAGTATTACTTTAGTTTAACAAAATGCATTAAATTATTCAAAAGTGACAGTTAAGAATGTTAAAAATTGTTTAAAAATCTATTTCAAATAAATGCTGTTCTTTTGTTCTTATCAAAGATTCCGGAAAAAATGCATCACGGTTTCTACAAAAATATCAACAGCATAACCATGTTACTTGAACACCAAATCAGCATATTAGAATGATTTTTGAAGCATCATGTCACACTGAAAACTGAAGTAATGGCTGCTGAAAATTTAGCTTGGCCATCACAAAAATAAATTACATTTGAAAATACATTCAAACAGAAAACAGCTATTTTAAATTGTAATAATACTGCACAACATTGCCATTTTTACTGTATTTTTAGATCAAATAAATGCAGCATGAGCATAAAAGACTTTGTTCGAAACCATTTCAGAATTCTTTCCAATCCCAAACTTTTAAACAGTAGAGCATGTATAAATGTAAGAAAGTAAAAGTAAAATGTATATATGTACATCAATAATGATTAAATGAACTGTGCACTTACATGTAATGCCCAATTTATAGAGTTCTCTGGACCTCTGATGGTAGCCCTCTCCTGGTACATAGTCTCCTAAGCCAATAGTACTAAGAGAGATGAAGCAGAAATAGAAGGACTCCAGGAAATTCCAGTCCTCTTCCAGTACTGAAAAGATGATTGCAGGTATGAGGAAGAAGCAGGAGACGGTTATAATGGCCAGCAGGGAGGCGTGCAGGGCGGCCAGCAGAGGTTTGGACATGCCCCAGCGCCGGTGCAGGTACTCCACGGGTCTGCGGGTACTGAACTCCATGATCCTCTGGACCACCGCAGTCAGGAACAGCAGGGTGAACGGGATTCCCACCACTGAGTAAATGATGCAGAAGGCCTTACCACCATCTGAGAGAGGAACGGTGTGGCCATATCCTGGAAAAAAACACATGAAGCTCTTTGAAGAGGTCTTTTCATTTCACAGGTTGATTTTTTCCCCGCGGGTTAAAGGTACCATTGTACAAAATGTATCTGACTGAAATACATGTACTAAAATATTTTAGTCATTTGATATTCTACCAACAATAAAACTGTTCTAGATGATGAGCTTGTAAGAGAGGGACACTGGTTGGGAGACACTGAGTTCCTGTGAACTCATTCTATTTGAATTTTCATTCAAAAATTACAAAGAAATGGAAAGTAAGATATTGAATTAAACATGAAATTTGTAAAACATACTCCAATAATCTTTGTTTTATTTACTTTAACTTTGAAAAATAATTTACAGTCTACTGTGTCATGATTTTCAGGTTGAAATTGTGTATAAAGCATAACAGTAACTGTAAATATGCATTTAGTCATGGCAGTGGCATATTTTATGTTTAGATATTTGAGATATGGTCATTGGACTAGTTCTGGATATTTTTGACTGCCCATTGGGCTAGTTTTGTTTTGCAGACCTGGCAATCCTCATCTCATCTAGCATTTTACTCAAATGAACCAGTTAATTTTGTTTTAAACACCATCCTAATCACATAATGAAAAGTTCCCAGGAATGTCAAGGGTGCTACCTGTTGTAGTACTTAAATCCTGCTGGATTCAGTTACATAATCCTTGGAAACACTACACACACTCCATGCTTATCCTTCAGACATCCTTCAAATCATCCACTGCAACGAATTACAAAACCACTAGGGCTCCTAAGGGACTGTAAATATGTGAGCATGCACTTATTTTGCTTTATTTGTAAGAGTGTATTAATAGATACAGTAACATATCTAAAAATGGACTTGTGAAGATGATCATCATCATTAATACAAAAAGATTCAAAAGTGGCCCAATTACAATTATGTTTTGTCTATAGTATTATATAGTGTATTTGGTATCATATTTTTGCTACTTTTTTGCTTATGTTTAATACATCCTGAGCACTGACTGAAATGTGAAAGCTATTGTTATTAATAGAATAGTTATTAACAGTTATAGTTATTAACAGTAACAGCCAACTGCATAACACTGCTGGTCATTTGAAACAATGAAGCCCATTATAAGCAATTTGGTCTATGCAGAATAATACTTTTTTTCTAGAAGACTTATATATTTTTATTTCATGTGATTGCATATTATTTTGCAGAAGTGATGGTTATTTATTTGTGTAAAGCTTGTTTAATGAGCAAAAAAATACTACTAATTGTCCTTAAAATACATTGTGTTTGTGTGAGTCTAAATTCCCATATCCTATTTTATTGAACTGTTATTTATTTTCCCCTTTGTAGTATGTTAAGAAAAAATATTATTTGCCTTTATTCATAGTCTGTATTATATGTTTGTAAAAGATCTTGATATATTGCAAGGCTCATAAAGCTTTGTTGACTTTTGACTCATTATGAAGGGAGGAACGAGACAGACTGCTCACCCATTAAACACAGTAGCCATGTTTCTTTTCTTGAGTTACATCCTTGTTTTAAACCAAATTTAGTCTATATAAAAATCTTATTGTAAATGTTGGGCTGTTTAAAAAGGCCACATCATACTGTACAAGCTTTTCAGCCTTCACAGGCGTCAGCTAATGCTTTTATCAGAGATCTCAAGAGAGGACAGGTCGACCTTACAAATGACACCACGGTGCTTTCTACCATTGCGGCAAATGATTGTGACTTAACGTTACAGGACTACAGACAGTAAATTATATCATGTAAATCAACTACTAGGTAAGAATACAAAAACCAATCCTATTATGGCTATTTAATATTGTCAAGAGAAAGTCTGTTCTCACCTGTCGTGGACAGCACAGTGCTGGCGAAGAAGAGGGCTGATGTGAAATCCCAGTTCCAGTTAGTAGTAGCATTATTGAGAACCGACACACCGTAATTACTCGCCTCTAAAGCTCTGGTGAGAAACTCCTCCAGTCTTTCATCGGACAGACATTCATTATCATTTAGAAACTGCTGCTTCACGGTCCGAAGCTCTTGCCGAAGCTGCTCTTCATACGGCAGCTCCACCGCGGAAAACACTAAAGCACCAAATATCAGATATAACACATACGCCAATAACAAGACCAAGAAATACCACGTAGACCTGTAACCTTCTATGACACGCACACACGAACTTCCAGACAGACACTGAAGCATTGTCTCCGCGGGAGATTTAATACAGGCAGTTGTGTTACAGGAATACACTTGTTTCTTACAAATAAAAGGGAGCAAACACTCTTACAGCTGTCTTTTGATTATAATTTCCTGTTTGTCCTCTGCCGGTATTGCGGAGCTGATGTGATCTGATCAGGAGAAGCGTTTACTAATCGTACTATGGCGAAGGGATTTATTAATATTCATGAATCCACCTATCGCCTGTGGAAGGTAACAACGTAACGTCAGCACTGCCTAATTAATATTCATCAAACAAAGCATCGCCATTGGATGGTTACAACGGGCGTCAGAGTTATCTGATTAATATTCATGAGATTGCCTTCGCTGTAGTAGGGTTCATATTTTTGCGTCAGACTCATGACGTCTCGTTCCTCCACGCCTTACCTTACGCAGGTCAGCTCTATTCATTACATTTATCACGGTAGGGCGCACCTAGTAAGGTAAACCTGAGGTATTTGCGTTTAGAAGACAGATACAGTTAAGCAGCTGTCTCAATGAGAGGATACTATATGGCTAAGTCAGTGAAAGTGACCCATTAGGGTCAGCAGCAACTGCTTCAAAGACATAGACATACATATTCTGTTACTTGGTAGAACAGGTTTGATCAGGTGGTGATAGGATGATCTTATGGGATGACAAAAGATTTGAAAAGTGACCTCAAACAAAAGTGTTGTTGGAGCTTCCCATGTTTCCTCACGTGTATCAAAAAGCTTTCACGTGTAGCAATGGTTATGAATGGCCACAACTCTTGTCTGGTTTCTGTGAAGGGCAGTTGTGAAGTGGTCTGTCTGCATTTAAGAGTTCAGTGACCTGTTTCAGTCTATCGTCTGATCAATAAATGTAAATGAAGGCGGAGTAGCCTATGAAAGCACCTAAAAGTATCATAAAGGTGGTCCATATATTTCAAATTTCTTGAAGCCATTAGCTATAGCTGTGTGACAAACAAAATGCCAAAACAAGATCAGTTTGATTCACAAATGAATCATTTAGACTGGTTTTGCTGTTCAGCTGATTAATTGAAAATATTCTACTAAAGAGAACTATTCAGTCACGAAACATGAAAGTGCCAGTTCAGAGGACATAAATTTCTTTTTTTTTTGGTGAACTAGCCCTTTAAATCATCACATTGTTTGCGTTTTGACAATTTCTTTATTTTAAAAGCATCACTCCACCCTGCACAGGCATTACACAGCAGGAGATGATTATCTCAGTAAACAGGTCTGTGCACATTCTAGCTATAGCAGTGGTTAATACATCTGAGATCATCATACTGCTTACGTGGATAGTGTCATACTTGTGTGTCTTACTCATTTCTGTTTAAACTTTTACTGTATTTAAATGTTTTACAATCACAAACTCTCTCAACAATGCTCTTGTCCTCATTTTGTATTAATGGCAGATTTCGTGAGTGGCTGGACAGCTTGATGTGACAGCTGTACTTCCTGTGCCTCTTGCCATTCTGCAGTTTTGCTGCATCATTGGATGACTGTATGCTTCATTCTTGGTACTGAACAGAAGTCAAACGGAGAGCTTCCTTTTTATATTCTGTTCTGCTCCTTTGGGTTATTTCTGGATGATCGAGTGAAATGTGAGACCTCTGTAGTCAAGGTTGTTGCTGTCACACAGAGGCACAAGGCCATGACACAGAGACAATGTTATTGTTACACTGCTAGTGACATGTTAAAGCTAATCTGCTATGACAATCATTTACATAAACGTCACTGACAATAAGATTAATAGGAAGTTATGTTATTGTAGTGCAAAATCGGCAGATAATCTAATGATTCTGCACAATGAAAAGTAAACCTGGAATAAAAATATTAAATAAAAACATTTATTTACAGGGTTTCTGCAGGATTTTTAAACTCAAATTTAAGACTTTTTAAGACCTGCACAAATAAATTTAATACCATATGAGCGGGGTGGGGCAATGTCTATAGTATCATATTAAACTGTAAAATTACTGTAAAAAGCATAATTTACAGTTCAGATACAAGTTTTCACAAAACAAAAAGTTTTACAAATGATAAACTTTACATTTCAGCCTTTAAACCATTTTTAAGAAAATTAAGAAAAGCCAAAAGTATTAATTATTATATTAATTTAAACAATTGTTATGAATGAATTGTTTTATAAATTAAATAACATAAATTAGGGGTGTGCGATATTGACAAAAAAGGATATTTCCTGGATATTTTCTGGGATTTTATCGATAACGATATTTTGCTGAGTGTATTATTGTGCTGGTATCTTAAGACTACTGTGGACAGCTGACTCCTGAATTTTTTATATTCTTCATATTCTGTGTGCGTGGTCAGTTCACTGCAGTGATAGAAATTAATCTTTTCCAACAAGTTTTATGGGCATTTTTACCTTTAAGCCATTTTTTTTTTCTAAAAGTGTGCATCATCTTTTGAGTCAAATTCTTGCATTTGGGCTGTTACCAAGTAAATGAAATCAGTATCAACAGAATTCATCTTTGCAATGCAGAGAAAACACAGAAGTTGCATCTGAAGTGGCATTTAGATGTATTTACACACTGTTTAATGCAGCTCTGAGGACATGGAATACTTTAACCTGCAGTTACAAATGCATAATTGATGTTTTGATATTTTAAACATAAAGTTTGAAATTAATAAAAAAAAAAAAAATGAAAAGATACTTTAAATGTGAAATTAAAACCGCCAGTAGGTGGCATCAAGTCACTGTTAAGTGAGTCATTGCGACTGAACCGAATCATTTAAACGGTTGATTCATTCAGGAACTAAACACTGTCATGTTGCTCAGAGACACAAAACAGCGCTGTGGCTTTGTTTGGAATTATTTTTGTTGGCGAAATAGAGAAAAAACAGGCAATATGGTGTCTAAAACGTAAGTCTCTTAATATTAACTTCTTGTTTATTGAACTGTTGTATAAAATCAATATCACATTTGTAATCATGCTGACTTTTGGAGAAAAAAACGTCCCTCTTCATGTGATATTAAATATATAAAATTATATAAATATATACCTTTTCAGCCCCCATATCTTGAATTATGTGATAATTCTAAATGCATTTTAATAGACTGAATCATGCAGTGAAAGAAGGCACTCTAAATGCGTACGTGCACTAGTTTAACCTAGATGTTAACTTTCTAGACTTCATCACGTAATGTAAGTGTGCACTCTGTAGGTGTTTTGTTTGCTTTTCGCGATATACTCGATAATGTCAAATCGCACATCGTTAAAACTACAATTATGATATTATCGCAGACCATGCATATTGCACACCCCTAAATGTATTGTTTTCTTATCGATCCACCAGCTCACATTTAAAGCTCTGCGTGTTTGCGGTGTAAAAACGGGTGGATTTTCGCATTTGTCTGAACTCTGATTATTGAAATTGCGCATTCATTCTCTGCCAGCAGGTGGCGCGTTTGGTAAAATAACTGTTTCCCCGGTAATCGTCACATTCAGCCATATAGCAATTATGGTCTTTCCTTCCCCAAATTTAAGACCTCTTGAAATCACAATTAAGACTTTCTTGTACAATTTAAGACTTTTCAGGCCTTAAATTTGATATAACTAAATTTAAGACCCCGCGGAAACCCTGATTTATTTATCTGTTTGTTTGTTTGTTTGTTTGTTTGTTTATTTTACAAAAAGTTGAACTACTTTTTGCTTTTATAACCATGCGCGAAACGCAACAGAGAAAAGACGCAAAGTGCATTTTCTGCATTAAAAAGCAGCTGGAATGCAAAAACGCATTCACACAGAACGCATTTTTGCGTTTAAAAACGCGAGACGCAGAGTAATGGAATGGAAAAAGCATTAATATAAGTTGAACAACTTTTAACTTGAGCCCTGCGTTTTTAGACGCGAGTGCAAAGGTGAAACACGTCCGTCTAGCCGCGCGCAGGGGTCATCAAACTTGATCCTGGAGGGCCGGTGTCCTGCAGAGTTTAGCTCCAACTTGCCTCAACACACCTGCCTGGAAGTTTGAAGTATACCTAGTAAGAGCTTGATTAGCTGCTTCAGGTGTGTTTAATTAGGGTTGGAGCTAAACTCTGCAGGGACACCGGCCCTCCAGGACCGAACTTGGTGACCCCTGGAGCGCATGCTCACAGAAAAACAATGGAAAACAGCGCGGTGAAAAACAAAAACGCGTTCATATGTGTAAACTGTCCCTTTAATACCCTACTGCAGAATAAGCTGAGCCATAAACACAATATTGAAAATGACACATCCCTGCTAATATTCAAATTACTGGTTCATCAACATGGGGGTTTCAGAGACTGAACTTTACATTTTTTGCATTTAATCTCCCGAGTTCTGAATACAGTAGGCGTAGGCCTATGTGGTAGCATCCTTTTGTGCAAGCTCCTTTTAGGACCACTAGAGGGTACTGTGACTCCAAAAACTGGAAAAATCACCTTTAGATGTTTGTAGAGGTGTGGTGTTTCAAAGGTCAGATGCAGACTCTGGAAAAGTGTCTAAAACTTGGTCTGGTTATTCTCCAGACCATGTTTTTGAAAGCATAGCAAACTCATTTGATCACCTGAACACTTATATTTGCATTCCTCTACTGTGAGTGGAACACAAAATAGAAGTTTAACCTGCCACATCTGTAGAGTTATAGTTCTTTAAAGTGTGTCTAGAACACTGTCAATCGTACACCTGGGTATAATTTATCGTTCCTGTTTCACAGCCGCAGACCTTTGATGTTTCTCTGTCTACTGTACTTCTCCCTACTGTGGTAAGAGTTATATTTTGAAAGCTTGTGATTTCCATGTTTAGCCACTTTAAAAACAGAGGAAGTTGTTTGTTATATTTTGCCCGTTTTACAAGGCTACCTTTAGGTTATAACCTCTTAAAGCAATTTTCACATGCTTATTCCATTATTCAAATATGGAATGTTATTTCCACTACTCACTTGTGCCTTAATAGTATTTTTCAGATCTTGTAAAGATTTGTGATATTTCTTACGTCAAAGCGAGGACGCAGAATGAAGATTAATCGGTGGCTTTGTTGACACCATTGATCTACAGCTGTGCGCATGAAGAAACGGCAGAGATGCATAAATGCTTCAAAGCATTCCAACATTTTTTTTAGTGCTTCACAGAAGGCCTTTTTCTTCCAGTTACTGGCTTAAAGGAAAGACAGATGAAATGTCAGCACGCACATAGGGATTAAATGTCCTGTTTGTTGAAAACAAGAACTTCCCAAAATCCAACATGAGGTTACTTCATAAATCAAAGGAGATCATGTTGTTAGTCTCCATCTAATGTTGTTTTTAGTCTATCATTTGTCTCTTGCATGGCACAGCATGTTTATATTATTCGCTGTAACCATGGCATAGCCTCTCAGACAGGAAGCGAACACATGCAGAGCTATCCAGCCAGAGTCAACATTATGTCTCAATGGTTGGCATTTGTGTTTGGGTTGTTTTTGACCATCCCCGGGCTGTTGACCAGTTCCCAGGATTATGTTGCAATAGTGCTGAAATTGAGATCAGGACAAATCTGACAGCTGGCCTCGGTTTGTCATCCTTTTGTGACGCACAAGCACCCTGATGCCATGTGCCCGCCAGGCAGCCGCTCGTTAGCCGGGTTGCGTGCTTTGGCAGGAGCTGCCACTCAGCGTGTATGTTCTCAGCTGTACTTTTTTGGGGCACATCATTGATTGGGGCCACATGCGGCGTATACGTGCATATGTTTCATGTTGAGTGCAGGAGAAGCCTCCTGGCCCAACAAGTTCTGTGGTTCACTTTGGACATGTAGGCTGTAGTCCGGACTCAGAAAAGACATCCCTGCCGGCATCTGGAAAAGCCATCCCTGCCAGCAGGTCCACCCCACAGGGGCTCTTACGCTGGGTCTAGTCCATGAAGAACTGTGGTAAGCACACTGCATTCTGTAGACTCCTCTGAGAATAAAGCATTACCTCCCCTGCATTACTGCATTACCTCCCCTGATTTATATCGCCCTTTTTTAAGGCCACTGGCAGAAAACTCAATGGCATTCTTGTATGCAATTTGCTGTGCAGTTAATGTTAGAAAGACTAAATAAAGAACAACCAAAAATGAGAAAGTATTGGTTTCACCAATTTAACCCTCATAATCCATTTGTCTAAAACCACAAAGTAATCTATCTATCTATCTATCTATCTATCTATCTATCTATCTATCTATGAATCAGACTTCACAGGTCGCACTATTTGTTACTGCGTGCAGCCTGTGATGATTACTTAATAAAAACGTGATTTTATTGCCAGTATTTCTCAATGCATGTGCTTTTTAATCTCACACTCAATTCGGATGGCAAACTTTGGTAACAATAACTTGTGTCGTAGCTGTAGATTCAATAGAGTTTTAGATTTAGTAGCACATGTGGGTCGCCGCTGAAGCACAATCGGTGCACAGTAAAAAAGATTGAGCTTGAAATGTTATCAATATTGAGATTAAAATGTGTTCAAATAAAGATTTTATGGAGCCCTTAAGGGGACATGGTGATGAAAAAAAATGACATGAGAAGGAAAATTATATTTCAATGCTTTTGTGTTCTCTTCACTCTCTTGCAAAACATTTGCTTTTACTCACATATACTGTAGTTTGTCTGGCACTGCATATTATTATCATCACAAAATCTTGCAAGCAAATGTAAAAGCATTGGAATAGAATTTTTCATCCTATCTATTTTTTTTTTTTTTAACCATTTCAATGTCCCTTTAGGGGCATAAATTGCGATTAATCTGAAAACTGATATTTTTATCAAGTCCTGTCTATAATATCTGACCATTGGCTTTTAAATATATCAAAGGAACATATTTTAAAAATGAAGGAGAAAAAATAAGAGGCTGGAGAATTTTACTCTTTTAAACAGCAGCACCTCACAGAGATTTGCCCATGAAGTTAATAACTCTTAACGCTTTGAGAGCCTGCTTTATGTAAAGCTTTCCTAATTTAATCTGCCACCTTCCTTCATGACCTCAACACCATTTTTTGGTGTTTTGAGTGCAGAGCTAATCGGCTTCGCCTCTCAGACAGATGATTGGCTGGGTACACAGAAATGTGAAAGTGGCTGGTGTTTGAAATGTGCTGAACTTCCTCCATGAGCTCATCTCAGCATGTGGCAATGTTAATATCCTCTTGATCTACCCTGAATCATACATCATCAATTAGCCATGCCTCTGTGCGACAACTGAAAAGATGCATCTGTAATTTGCTCTGAAATGAATACTCGGTCTTGTGGTCCCTCTGTTTTCAAAACATTGAAACTGGCACCCTTGCAGCATTAATTCATCTTTATTTGCCTGCCAATAGTGAAGTCAGACGGGTGTCTTTAATTAAGATGTTTGCACTCACATCAAACGCATTTAAAATAAGCGCGTTTTACTTCTGCAGATGGCTTTACACCTTTATGTGAATGAATGAAACAAGCTGTTTTAAATAGTAATCAAACTCCCTTGGTCCTAAAAAAGGGAACGGCATGTATTTTGACACTGAATCTTGATGAAGGTGTTTATATGTAAACATGAGAAAGCAATTTTACTGACTGAACTCATTCCCCCTTTCTATTTTACTTACATAAAAAATAGTCTGCCTGTCAGTAAAGTATGATTAATGAAGGTAATTAATGATGGCCGGTCTTTGTTTCTCTGCTTTTTGTGAAGATGTTTTGATAACATGAATTAGTTTAGACATTTCTGGGTCAAGAGATATGTTTAACTGGCAAAACTGTTGTGATATGCAAACATTTGCTTGAAATAACCTTAGACCTATATAGGACAAATATGCAGATGAGTAAGCCAATGTAATTAAGCATGTAATGGCCACAGAGTGTGATTAGTGAGAGCTCAACCATTGTTGTGACAATTCAGTTCCTCTCGCTCTACGGGTATCTGCGAAACAAGCTGTTGTTTTTGGCCACAACATTAGTATCTGTTAGATGAACCAATAGCAGAACATGTGTGAAAGACATTTAGTCTGCTAACTGGTCACTAATATCTGCCAATTTTAAGATGACTGATTTGTTTTTGAATAAATGTTCACCTTAGATGAGCTTGTGGGATAGTTCATGCAAATAATTAAAAAAAGAAGATATTTTGAAAAATGTCTCAGTGTTTTTTGTCCATGCACTAAAAGTGAATGGGGTCCAAAACACTAATGGACCCCAATGACTTTGAACAAAAAAAAAAGTCGTCATGATGGATTTGTTACTTACAAACATGTAGCTTTTCACTTCACAAGATGGTATGTAATAACTGAAGTCGTGTGGATATCTTGTGGATTATTATGATCAGCTGTTCGAACTCTCATTCTGACGGCACCCATTCACTGCAGAGGATCCTTTAATGACAAAATTTGGATGAAGAAACAAATTCATCTACATCTTGGATGGTGTGAGGGTAAGTAAATGTACTATTCCTTTAAGAAATCGTCTGAGTCTCTGTTGTGTTCTTTCGAGGAAAGCTTGTTAACATTCTTACATTGTGCGTTAATTAGTTTGCTCATCATCCAAATATTTAGGTCTCTAAAAACAACTGGGCGGCCCACATTACATAACTTTATTGTCTTTTATGTAATCACTGCATCTTTTATGTGGTCACTGCAGATGATATAGTAGTTCATAAACTTTAAACTTTAGCCCCCAATTTCCATAAAATATTTTTTACTGCATCACGGGTCCATCCTGCCACATATGGCAGGCTTGTGTTTCGAAAGAGGAATTATAAAAACATGGAAAATGTTTTCCTATCTGCCTTCTTGGTCATTTTGGGTCTTGAGAGGAAATGCACTGCTCAGATGGCTGCATATTGATGTTCAGAAACAGCACTGGACCGTTCTACTCACCATGACCCATTAGTCTTCCACACTTTACCACTGCTGGAACAAGAATGACAACAGCAGTCAAAATAATTTCAAAACATACTCATGTGATAAAAGAGTTCTCATCGCTCTTCCTGCACACATTTGACCTGCAACAATATTTCTAGGCCAGTTTCCCAGTTTTGTATAGGACTATGTGGAATCGGATCATCGGAAATGGTTTTGCTTCAGTAGTTTGGCTTTGCACTCACTTGCACAGTCAGGACACAGGAGATAAAGGTAAAATTGTCAAACTTTCCATTTCTGCTTCTGAACATCTGAACCATCTCTTCACAAACAATATCAAATTCAGAAACCTCAGGGGTACTGGCTTGCTGTTCCAGTTGGCCTCCACAAAATGGACCATTAGCATGTGTTTTCAACATTGATAATAATTGATAAGACATTCTTGAGCAGCAAATCAGCATATTAGAATGATTTCTGAAGGATCATGTGACACTGAAGACTGGAGTAATGCTGAAAATTCAGCTTTGCCATCACTGGAATAAATTACATTTTAAAATATTTAAATAGAAAAGTGTTTTTTAAAATTGTAATAATATTTCACAATATTAATGTTTTTAGTCTATCAAATAAATACAGCTTCGTGAGCACAAGAGATTTCTTTCAAAAACATTAAAAATAAATCTTACTCACCCAAAAAGTAGTAACAGTAGTAAATACCACATTTTTTTATTTATTTAATAAATTACATGTTAAAACATATTTAAATAGAAAAGAGTTATTTTAAATTGTAATTATATTCCACAATATTACTGTTTTTAGTCTTTCAAATAAATACAGCTTCGGTAAGTATAAGAGATTTCTTTCAAAAATATTAAAAAAATAAATCTTACTCACCCAAACACTAGAAACAGTAGTAAGTACCCCAATTTTTTATTATTTATTTCAAAATGGTTAATTATATGTATATGTAAATATTTAAGTAAAATAAACTGAGATTTTCCCATGTGCTATTTGTGTCTAGAGGAAGAAGAGGAAACTATTTCTGGCCTGGCCTGTTCATAGATTGCAGCTACTGTATTTCTTGCATTTTATCACTTTATTTATATATTTCTGTCATTACAGTTTTTTTTCATAATGATAAATATGGCAATAAAGAGTGAGATGCACTAATGCCTTAAAATGTATTTATATGAACAGTAAAGGCAAGATGCCTTAAATTCAAACCCTAATCCTAAAATGTTGTCAGATTTATGGCTTTTGTTAGCTTCACTTCAGAAAATCTCCAATACAAAAGTCATGAGAACATCTCATACCATAATATTGAATTGGCTTTGACTGAATTGGATCATTTTTCTGTTTTTTTTTTTATATCTCCTTCTGTGTTTAATGTCTTATTGAAAAAAAGAAAGAAGAATAGAAAGAGAATAGAGAAACCGTTAATATGAGGTAAATTGACCTTGACACAGTGTTGTTGTTGTTCAAAACAGTAAAGAACATTGTGGTCCTGCAATATCTCAAGTGTTTTATTTTATTATGCTTCAATCATACAAAATATTGCAAAAGCTTTAATGATGCTTTCCAGAAAAAGAGTCTTAACAGCATTCTTAGAAGCTTCCTCTGAGATCTCTCTCTTCCTTTCTCACCGTTTTGTGGAACAAGAACTGCATCTGATGTCTCCTCAGGAGACACCCTGCTCAGCTTCCTCCACGTGAAAATTACTGCAGAAGCATGAGGTTCATAATGCTGTCTGTGTGGTTGGGTTTGCAGTGTACCGTGAGCACAGCTGGATCTGTTTATAGGCCTACTAAATAACGGTAACACAACATCCAAGCTTTAGAGAGCATCATTCATGTGCATCAAGTACAAAGATGACATATTTCATGATGTTCTCCAGTGTCTAAAAATTCTCTGCTTTCAAAAACCACAGATTCCCCACATGAAAGATAACAGAATCAGCTTCAGATATTTCACATGCACGTCTCCGTGTCTGTTCGCAAAAAATATTGTTTTTCCCCTGTTGCTATGTGGCCCGATCATTATAGATTTAACACAGCACTTCCCCTTAACTATCCCCTAATTGCACAGTTGTGTCAGCTGCATACACACGAAAACACACTCACGCTCGCATATCTTTACCACATCAGCCTGCAAAATGCTCTGCAGCATCTGAAAGCAGTGAAATGTGGGCACTCTTTCAGAGACAAGAATTACTGGAGGACAGCATGCTGCCTTAATTCTACCAAGCACTGTTTTCCCCTAAATGCTCCAAAGAGAGCCCAGAGGATCACCAGATGGAAGACAGAAAAACACTACCAAAATTGGACATGGATAGCTCATTTGGAATGGTTTCTAGGAGTCCATGCCTCCGTTTGCATTAATGAATTGAACCACAAATTTAAATTAGGTTTACATTGAATTAAGAATAGTTTCATTAAAGATGCACTTAGTAGTGTGTTTTTATGTTGCACTGGTAACTTACTCTTAGCAGCATGGATCACTTAGAAAAAGTAGTTTTTGCTTCCCAATGTCACTGCAGAAATCTGCTCAATGTTAAGCAAATTTGTCATGTGATTATTAGTCATGTGATCTCAACATATTGCGCTCATGAGGTGACCCAGACTCAAAATAAATATTTAGGTCTAAATTTAAGATTTATGTATTTGAATAGATGTTGCATTTAATTAATTCCCATCCATTTTAATTACACAATTCTAACGATCTAATAAAATTAATGTTAATAATGCACATTGTCAGTCATACATAAATGAAACGGTAAGATTTCTGAATAATAGTATACTAATAAACTGAAGGTTTATATATTTATCATCGATCAATCAATCCACTTTGTTTCAATCTCATACATTTTAGTTAATGTTTGTTCCACAGCTAGCCATATTTTAACCATGTTTGTGCTTTTTAACTGAGTAAACAGATTTATGCTGATCATAAGCAATTTGAATAGATGCAAAAATATGATTTTTTTTTTAAATAAAATCAAATAGATGCAAATAGTTAAAAATATGCTATGATTTTTAGTGTGCAGAAATCTTTTCATTTATGTATTAGTGACATATGTATCCCATTAAGTTTCTTTATATGCATTTAAAATACATTCCTCTCAAATTAAACGATCTTAGATTTAGACCTTTTATTAGGCTACTGAAATCTTCATAACTTCAATTTTTAGTCATGTAATTTTTGTATATAATTTTATTGACAAAAGTTATTTCATCACATATTTGCCATGAAAACGCATATGAGTGATCAAAATATCAAAAACAACTTTGTTAGTTAATAAAAAACAAGTATGATACCTAGAAATGTGATTAGCAGCAAGCCATACACTGTAGATGAATCATAAATTTAACATCTAATGAAGTGCTCTGTGTTGCGTGTTGAATGAAACAAGTTGAGATTTAAAGCATGTACATGTGAGGTGTAATGTATATTCCTTTATCAGCTCATAAAAATATGAAATTTATATTAAATCTCTCACTGTCATTGGCATTTCTGGATGGTGCTCTATACAAAAGAGGGTGCTGGTAGAATGGATACATCAAAAATCGCTGGTTCAAGGCCAAGTTAGGGTGATCTAGAAACTGGAGAGTTGCTGAGATCACAATCCTGGTTTGTCACCATTGTACCTATGAGAGCAAGAAACGTCTCTGCGGCGGGGGTCACTGAGGACCGGTGTTAAGCGATGGTTACTTACATGCACGCGCTGTAGTTTAAAAAAATGTGTAACACCTTGACACTTCTGAAATGTTCAGGAATATTACATTACACTTCCTCTTGTCACATTCATTTTCTATGTAGATACTGTAGAGTAATGGCCAATGACGAAGCCTTACTGACATGAATGCAATTTGATAACATATGCAAAACATTCTTTTAAACCTCATCTGTAAAAATGTGTCAATGTAAACAAATAAATAAGTATTTACAATTAGCCAGCAAGGGATACATTACAAAAGGAATGATAACTAATAACCAGAAAAAAGACAAATAAGTTACAGTAGATAGTAGAAAAGATCAGAATATAATACATCTCCCCTAAACATTGCAACAAACACAAAAAGCCACAAAAAATGTTCTCCACAAGAATGATGAGAAAGACATAAAGGATATGAAATGAAAAAGATAAACCCTCAACACTCAGAGTCTTGGGTTCATATTCAAGATGGCAGGACTCAATGTAGCATTACAAAGATTATTTGTGCATTTAACTGAGAATCTAAAGCAATGCTGACCAAATATTTATTTCCTTTCATACTTGTCAGGAGGTATATTCACCTCTTGAAGGCACCTCTGGTCTGTGGATCTGGCCTTTATGCAGGCCCTTATTACAGAAAGTCTCATTTTCGTATTTTACTAAGGCACTACACTTATCAGGTTTTGCTTTTATCAAAATAGTCCATGACAGGAGATACAGCACTCCAATCACACTCAATTATCTGCCAAAAAAAAATAAAAAATGAAAAAGAAAAGAAAAAAGAAAAGAAAATATCTTAATAATAGAAAAAAGGAAGATCACACGATATTTAAACGTTTTCATCTCTAAATAAAGTCATATTTGTTCACCTCTGCATTCATATTTGAGGTCAGAGAAGACGACGGCCTCTTGGGAGAAAACGAATAACCCGAGTCTTCCACCTGCAAACGTTTTGTCATAAATGGGGCCTGAGTCTGCCATGATCTGCTTGCCTTCATACACAACAACTCTGGGGGGAAAAAGACAGATTTTCATAAATATAACATTTTCACATTATGTTTTTTTCAAATAAAATGTATAAAATATACTAAACATTAATTATATTTATAACATTATTGATAAAATGTAAATTTTTAATATAATTTTATATAACAAAAAATGTCTTCTATTCGATTCTATTAAAATAAATTCTATACATATCACAAAAACGTGTGTCTAGGAAAAGAATATATAATGTCTGTCTAAAACAAGATGTAGTCTGACTCTATATAATGAAGCCACATTGTTTTTTATACAGTTTTTATTATATTCTTGATATTATTGATAAAATTATACATATTATATTATATTATATTATATTTTATTATACACCAAAAAAACCTGTGTCTTGGAATATTAAAGGTAGTTAATGTCTAAAGCAAGATGGAGTCCGAGTCTTTACCGAATGAATCCAGTCTTCGGTCTGTGGATGAGATGCCAGCGGTAGGCGGTATAGTCTTTCCACCCGATATTCTTCGGGTCGTGCCACAGAGTGCGCACCTAAAAGATATTGGAAAGCCATCCATCATTTTAAGCACTAAGACAGACAGCACTGCTTTGAATCATGGGAATTTATTGGACAGTTTATTGTTAGTAATGGCACGAAAAGAGAAATCTGTCAGGACTAATAAAAGTGAAGGGAGAGTTCACCTGCTGCTTGGTGTTGCCTGTGTGCCATAATGCATTGCGTAGACTTTCCCCAGTGCCTGTGGTGGAGTTGACCACCTTAAGAGAGACGCCAGAGATGCCAAACGCCTTCGATGGCTTGTCTTCCCAGTACGTCTGCGTGATCTGTTTCCACATGACTACGTAAAAACGTCGGCTAGACTGGTATCCAAACACAAAACCTGCATAATCATCATCCCTGTCTGTATTCACATAGAAGGTCCCGCTGAAATCCACAGCGCTGAACTCATCAAAGCCTGTTATTGTGCAGAAAGTCAATCCAAAATCAATGCTGGCACGTTTTAGCTTTTCGTGTATGGAAATGTTTGCATTACAGCTCACTTACCCACTGCAATTCCAGGGTCGGAGTTGACAGTTTGCACAAGCTCTTTGCCCTGGTTTCGGACCACCCAGTTTGGATCAATCTGTGTGGTTCCCTTGGGGTCGAGGTGAACCATTTGAAACTTCCGGAAATCTGTGACACTGATTGCACTGTTTTCCGGGCACGCGTCGAAGATATCCGGGACTTTGTCGTTGTCGAAATCATTCTCACAGGCATCACCACGGCCATCACCTGAGAGAAAATATAAGAACGTTAAACCAATTGCTGAGTGAGTGTCAAAAGTAGATTAAACTAGACAAACAATTATAAACAAATCATTATGAGCTTATGAGGTCATATAAAGCCATATACACCGTTCGTGTTAAGACTATCAGTATAACCACTTCATAAAATACTCCAAAGCCACTGACCTAGAAAATTCAAATCTAAGCTTCAAAACATTCAATCATTTGATCTGCAAACTACTGGCATCACAGTGCAGTCTTAGCCAAGAGGTACTTTTCCTTTTGGAAAACTGGAAAACAATGGCTTTTCCCAAAGCTTTAGGATTGTCTCTCTAAGCCAACAAAACCTCAAAGATCTCCAATCTCCCCATAGACCATGACAGCTTCAGCTAGCACTTGGAGTTCAGAGGGCCGCCGAATTGAACACCCTTTGGAATGCCAAGGCAAATTTCACCCCACTTAAATTTCAAATCCACTTTATAAAAGAGAACACAAGCAGTAAGCATGGCCTGACAACAGAGAACTTATTAAACCATTATACCATTTAGGCTTAATGTCAAGCTGCGTATATATCTGTGTCTAAAATACCTCATAAAACACAAAGAGACGTGGAGCACTACACTGGGATGCAACTCTTCGGCATTTCTGATGCCAGCGAGACATTTATGCATTTCTTATCTGCTTGCTTTTTATGCCTTGTCTTTGATTTTCTGTTTTATGGGAAAGATTCTTGGACGACCCTCATAGGAAATATGAACAACGTCCAAAACAACAGACGCTTGCATGACACAAAAATTGAATGCAGGATTGTGTATTAAGACAAACAGGTGTGAGGAGCCCAGAGGAAAATTCTTAACGTTGTTTATCAGTTTTCTCAGTTCTCTGGTAATCTGGCAGAACAACTGTCCACATCATGCCATATATCAATAATTATTCACATCATTATTTCAACACATTCCTTATTCTGGAGTGAAATAGTAAAGACCAGAAACGAGATATGATATACAGTATGAAGCGAGATATGAAGTGTTCTGTAAGAAGTGTTAGTGTAGCGGTTCGAAACACAAAGTCATTATTTTTTATGCAAATATATTCAAGTTTTTCTAAAATGTTCACAGATTTGTGTTCTTATAATTTTTTATGCAAATTATTTTTATAATAATCTAGGACCTACAATAATCATGCAATGTAATTATCAAAGATGAAAATACCTTGGTACTTGGTATCAATGTATCATGCTTCTCTCTAAACAATATTGGTAACAGTTTACAATAAGGTTTCATTTGTTAACATTAGTTAACTAGTTAGTGAACATGGACAATGAAAGAAAAAAATTCTAAAGCATTTATTAATCGTAGTTATTGTTAATTTCAAAATTTATAAATACATTTTTGAAATCTAAATGTTTATCTGATAATATTCTTAAATTGAACCTGAGCTAACAATGAAAAGTTGTTTTTTAACATTACTAAAGATTAATAAATACTGTAACAAATGTATTGCTCATTGTTATTTATTGTGAGTTAATGCATTAACTAACATTAATTAATAGGAACTTATTGTAAAGTGCAACCAAAATATCAGTACATGGCCCTAAACTTTCAATTTAATACAGTGGGAGAAAAAAAAAAGAGACATAAATGAATGATAAATATATATTTTTTCAGTACTATAATCAGAGACCATAATAAGAGGGTGTTTTTTTAATACATAACACTGTTTTTACCATCAGAGTTCGTTTGGTCCTTGTTGGAAACTAGTCTGCAGTTATCCCGGTCATCAGGAATGCCATCATTATCATCATCATGATCACAAGCGTCTCCTTTCCCGTCTCCGTCGTGGTCGGCTTGGTTAGCATTAGGTATGTACGGGCAGTTATCCATGTTATTTTGATGGCCATCTTCATCTATGTCCTGGTTGTCATCACACTGGTCTCCAATTAGATCATTATCTGCATCCGTCTGCAAAAACAAAATGGTACATTCTTTTAAAAAAATGAATAAAGATGTTTAATCTGCAAAAGCACTCAGTTTCCATTTTTCTCCAGACCTGTTGTGGGTTGTGGACTAAGGGGCAGTTATCACACTGGTCTCCGACACCATCTAAATCGGTGTCTTTCTGGTCTGTGTTGTAAATGAGAGGGCAGTTGTCTCGCTCGTTTAGAATCTCTAAGAGTAGAAATAAGAAAAGGACATGTGAATCATATCTGTTGCAATCCAAAATGAGTCACATGGATTATAAACGATGATCAAAGCTTTTTGTACCATCTCCATCCATATCAATAGAACAGGCGTCTCCTTCCCCATTGTTGTCAGTGTCGGTCTGAGCAGGGTTATGTTCATACGGGCAGTTATCACAACGGTCTCCGACATCATCCTTGTCATAATCATACTGCCTGGGGTTATACATCAGGGGGCAGTTGTCCTGGAATAAATATATCATATACATGTGTCTATATGAATAGCACACACTCTTACAGTATGTACATCAGTAGCATCAAGGCAAATACATAAACCTCACATGTACTAAATCTGCCTTACCCTTTCATCCACAATTTCATCGTTATCATCATCTTTATCACAGGCATCTCCTTGCCCATCATTGTCAAAGTCCTCCTGACCAGAGTTGGGCAGAGTTGGGCAGTTGTCCTGCAGAGATTGCAAAAAAAAGTTAAACACAGGCCTGTTTCACAGTGAAAGCATTAGCAGTGCATATTGATCTATAAAAATCATAATCTGACTATTGTGAGCAAATCAATGGCAAAAACTGAAGACAACATCTGTTGCAACCTGCACATCCTTCTCAGTGGAAAATTTAACATTAGAAATTGCATGTGGTGGTGCATGTGGTAACACATCTGTGGAAAATATTAAAATAAGCCACCACAACACACGCAATGTATAACAAAATAACAATTGTGTTTTTTTGTTTTATAATATCTATGAACATTCTCATCACACAACCCTGAAAATATGTATCATGGTTTCCACAAAAACATTCAGCAGCACAACTGCTTACAATCAAAATGTCTGTTGAGCACCAAATCAACATATTGGAATGATTTCTGAAAGATCATGTGACTGGAGTAATGGCTTCTGAAAATTCAACTTTGCCATCACAGGAATAAATTATGCTTTAAAATAAAGAAAACAGTTATTTAATATTGTAATAATATTTTTCCCACAATATCACTGATTATACTTTTTCTTAAGAAATAAATGCAGTATGAGCATGAAGACTTCTTACAAAAACTTTTCATTGATTGTATACCTATATATACATTTTTTATTATTATAACTAAGATTTTTTCATGAAATAATTCTGGAAGGAATTATTTTAGTTAATTTTGGGCCCAGGCTGTCACACTACTGCTTCGATTATGTGTGCAGTGTAAAACAAGGCCTTATTCCAGAAATCTGACACTAATAGTTATTCATATCAAATGAACCGCATCAAATCACCCACATACAGTATTAAGAATTTCAAGCTTCTTCTGCTATGATATCTCAATTCTTCACTCTGTGCATTACCAATATTTTCCTTTATTTATTATGTGCACATATTTTATCCTTTATTGCTTTCTCGCTTGGCTCTCATTGCTTCCTAGGCTTCAGATCCATGATGTCTTGCAGATTCTGGTCCTGGTTTTTCTCCACGGTGTATCATGACATAATCAAGCAATTATCCATCACAGGAGAAGAATGATGTAATTATTACTTTTGCTCTCCCTCCCTTTGGCTAAACACCTCACCACAAAGATGTTTAAGGGATATAAAATATACGATTCCAAAATATACGATAAACACTGGGCCAAATCAAAACATTCCTCCAGTTCATGGTCACTGGGCCCCCTGCCTGACTTGATGCCATTGTCCTGTGGGGTTTATTAAGGTGAAACAATATTTCTTTCCATTTTATATTCCTTAGAAACCCACTCAAAGCAGTCCTGAGCTAAATCTTAAGGTCTGGATCGCATTAAGTTGAACCAATGCAGAGACGTCTTTAGTTTTAGCATCTTGTCTTCAATATATCCACGTTCTATACATTTTTTCTATTAAAATGACATATGGATACAAATGAGGGGCATGACACTGGTTAATGTAGTTATGTAGTACCTTTTTGCAATGGTAGGTGGCATTTGCTCCACACACAAGATCCTGGTTGGGCCATCCATCCAGATCAAAGTCCTCTCCACAGATGATGCCATCTCCAGCATAACCGATACGGCATTCACACTTGTACATTGGGTCACTAAAGTGACTAAGGAAGATGCATTCAGAATACTTGTGGCAACTGTGGCTGTTGTCTTTGCAGGGGTTGTAGGGTTCACACACCTATTCATAAGGAAAAAAACAACAGATACTAAAACTTTGTCTATTTAAACACACATGACCCAGAACGTTGAGAACTTGTTGAGGAAATCTGCCGGGAGGCTGGACGTAAATTAGCCGCTCGGTAAGTGGTATGCGGGGTGATGTATATATGACTGACCTGTTTGTTGGTTTTAGCTGACTCCACTCCCATGCCGTAGGGCTGAGTCCCTTTGTAGCGCGGGGGGCAGGGGAGACAGTGGAATCCGGGGTCTGTATTCACACATTGCTGTAGGCCACCCACCTTATGACATAGATCTGATACCATATCACACTGCACAGCACAGAATGCAAAAAGAGAGAAAGAGAAAAGCAGTACAAGGATCAGAATTGTCAGATATGTACTGTATATACATACTGCAGGTTTTTGACCGTGTAAAATTCATCGACATGGTGCCAAGGCAATGTTATGTGGTTCCTAGGGTGTTCTGTGTAGTTAGAGTATTGTTATGTGGTTGCCATGTTAAAATAACTGGCCCCTAGTCTCCATGATATTCTGGTCTCTAGATATGGCTTTGGCTAGGTCTTCAATGTAATATATGGGATTTATTCCAGTTATATTTTTTTTTTGCCAGTTTTATTGTAGTTTAGAAAAGCTAAATCTAGAAATGCACATCTAGAAAAGTCAATGCACAATGCACATCCAACATTTAAAGGGATAGTTTACCCAAAAATAAAAATTCTGTCATTAATTTCTCACCCTCATGTTGTCCCAACCCGTAAGACCTTCGTTCATCTTCAGAACACAAATTATAAATGAAACCCTCCATAGAGAGCAAGGGTACTACTACTGTACGTTCAATGCCTAGAAAGGTAGTAAGGATATGGTTAAAATAGTCCATATGACATCAGTGGTTCAACCCTAATTTTATGAAGCTATAACAAAATTTTGGTGTGCAAAAAAAAAAAAAATATAACGACTTTATTCAACAATTGTTCTCTTCCTTGTGTGTCTCTGCCGCGCATTCACGAGAGTACCACGATGCATGCGTGTGATGCTGCTGATGCAGGAACCGGCGTTCTGATGTAGAACCCGGATGTGTTGCACCTTGTTTCCAAGCAGAGGAATGCCCACACATACGTCATGGTACTGTCGTGAACGTGCGTCGAAGTCTGATGCGGAAGAGAAGAGATTGTTGAATGAAGTCGTTATTTTTGTTTTCTTTGCACAAAAAAGTATTCTCATAGCTTGATAAAATTACGCTTGAACCACTGATGTCACATGGACTATTTTAATGATGTCCTTACTACCTTTCTGGGCCTTGAACATGTCAGTTACATTACTGTCTATACAGGGTCAAAAAGCTCTCGGATTTCATCAAAAATATCGAAGATGAATGAAGGTCTTACGGCAGTGGTCTCAAACTCAATTCCTGGAGCGCTACAGCTCTGCGGAGTTTAGCTCCAACCAGCTCCAAATCACACCTGCTTGGAAGTTTCTAGTAATCCTGAAGACCTTAATTAGCTGGATCAGGTGTCTTTGATTAGGGTTGGTGCTAAAATGTGCAGAGCCAACGCTATCTCACGACCAATTCGTACATATTTTACAAGGTGGCTAATTCGTGCGAATTCGTACGAATTAGCCACCTTGTAAAATATGTATGCATTGCCGTGATATCGGGCTGACAGAGCTGTGGCCTTCCTTGAATTGAGTTTGAGACCAATGTCTTACGGGTTTGGAACGACATGATGGTGAGTAATTCATGACAGAATTTTCATTTTTGGGTGAACTATCCCTTTAAGTCCTCATTCATATCTGTACCACAAACATGCAGAACAAGTGCAGTCACATATACCATTGTTCGATGAATTTTCACAAGAGGAATCCAGTCATTTTAATAGGAATCCATGCTTTCATTGTTTTGAAAGTGACTTCTGTGTGAGCTGTGCTTCATACATCACTGCACCTTAACATGCCAATGTTAATACTTAGGGTTACAGGTTTGTTCA
Organism: Schizothorax lantsangensis; assembly: GCA_027422415.1. Classification (NCBI taxonomy): domain Eukaryota; kingdom Metazoa; phylum Chordata; class Actinopteri; order Cypriniformes; family Cyprinidae; genus Schizothorax; species Schizothorax lantsangensis. Next base: position 22,954,247 of record CM049860.1, on the reverse strand, counting down.
GAAGTATTTTGATCTAATTAGTCTGATATAATTTTGCTCACCTCATTGACATCTTCACAGGAAGTTCCATTGCCACGATAACCATTCGGGCATGGTCCACATTCCCAGGATCCATCAGAAGCTGTGATACACTCAACTCCAGAGAAGCAAGGGTTCGAAAGACAGCCATCTGTCAAATCAACACAGCACTGTTTTTAGTATAAAACATCACATGCTATTCTTTCTCACTTAATTTCTTAAAAAAAATGATTTTTAGGAGGTTGGAAGAGAAAAGCACTGTAAAAGGACATACATGCAACATATTTTGTTCATACGTTTGTTTTTCTTACCAATAGGACACTCCTGTCGGTTGCATACTTCATTTTCAATGGAGTCTCCAAGACACTTCCTTCCTCCATGCTGTGGTTCAGGGCTATTACATTCCCTAACACGACTCTTCAGACCCCCTCCACATGTAGCCGAACACATTGCCCAGGGAGACCATGGACCCCAGCCACCATCAACTAAATGGCATAACATGGGTTACATTTCCATTTATTAGATATAATACCCTAAAAGTCTGATTCACAAATCTGTTCATAGAGTGACTCCATGCCCCCAGAGAGAGGACATGATGTACAGCATCTGTTTTGTAACCTAATGAAATAAATTTTTATGTAATTATATAATATAAAGTACTATTCTGTGTCTTTTAATGTGACAAAGTCCATCTGCTTTTTATTCCGTTTTTGTTTTGTATTAAACTGGTTGTTATTTAGTTTTATTGTGCCATTGTTCAGCTAATGCAATTTTAAGAGAACCAAACGCAGATATTCTAGTGCAGACTTCAAAGAACTGATACTGATGTAATGAAACTAACTAATGAAGCTAAAAAACATTTTTAGATATGAATTAACTTGGATTTCGTTTTGGACCAAATGTTATGTTATGTAATCCTCTAATATATCGCAATCTGTGTGCTTGCACATTCCTGACTAATGTGGAAATAACACATAAACGCCCAAAATAAGCAGGCACAATGCACATAGCTTGCCCTCTTCTGGCACTGCTCTTCAGAAACTAAAAGTTAGCCCAGATCCTAAACATTCAATAGCCCCTGATCGAAAAAAATTCAGGGTGTTCCCAGTCATCTGCCGTGTCTCCGATGTGAATCTCATTCATCAGGCATTTCATAAGCATCTTTGCCATAATCCTCTGATTGAACAAATTGCCCAAATTTGTGTACCCTCCCTGCTCTAACGATAATACAAGCCCTGGAAAGAATGACATCATCCTCTCAATGTTTTCCAGTTAAGATCTGAACAGCAGGGTGGATGAGATGGTTTCTATATGAGCATGTGTGTGGTTGGGCTCAATTTGGGGTTGAGCTTTAAATTTTGTAGGGCTGTCAAATTTAATGTTTAACAGCATAATTTTTTTTTAAATGCAGCTAACACATATATTATATTTAACAGTGGTGATTAAATATGCAATACTTACTCGGACAGGGGTCCGCGTGGCAGCTTTGCGTCTCTCGTCCATCACCTTCACAGTCTTTTCCACCTCTTTGTGGAACAGGAGCATTGCAGTGACGGATACGTGTGATCAGACCCTCTCCACACGTCACTGAGCAGGACGACCATGGAGACCATAAGCTCCAGCCACCATCTTGACGAACTGCAAAACACATTGTTACTATAAGTGTGCTACAATGACTCACTTCCAGCTATCACACATACAGTGGTTGTATTCATACCTCTGCGGTCACATTTTCCCAAACTGCACTTGCGTGTCTGAATCGAGGGTCCAGAACATTTATTGCTTGTGTCATCACAAGAGCGCCCCCTCTGTTGAGTGCCACTTCCACATGTGACTGTGCACTGAGTCCATTCTGACCATGGAGACCAGCCATCCTCACTGTCCATTGCTAGACAAAGACATATACCATATCATAAGGAAATGTACAAATATATATGTAGCCTGTTTTTGGGTCTGTCCATTTTTTTTTAAACAATTTTTTTTTTTAAAAGTCTCTCTTAAGCTATAAACAAAAGACAAATTTGGTTGTAATTTATCTCTGTATGTTTGTGCTTCCACTTACGAAGGCAAACTGGACAGCATTCTCCATCGATGAAGGATGGATTGGCACATGCCACTGGAGGACAAGTGATTTGACGACAAACCACTTTTCCTTCTTGGCAGGTACATTTAGTACAGCTATCCACAATCCAGTCCTCTTTGTCCTCAAACACACGGCCATCTTGCCAACACATAGTCTGCTCCGAAAGACTCTGCATCTTATTTAGTGCCTCCTTCATCGCCGTGTTTTCTTCTGTCTAAAAAGTCAGTTTGAAATTAAATGAATTGCACAGTTGTTCATCTTCATGCTGCAATGGGACCTCATTCAGTCTTTCCACACATTCAAACATAACCAGCAGTCAAAATAACTATACATTTTCATGCATTGAAAAATTTAGATGTTTTCCAACAGAAAACGTCTAACACGGTGATTTACTGAGCTCACATTCCTGCCACAGTTATGTGGGTAGATACCAAATTACGGTCCAACTATCCAGTTCATTCAGTACAAACATAACTGCCCTCACATTTTTTAAACAACTGACAAAATCAGTTAACATCAACAATATGGCATGCTCTATCTGCGTGTGAGATCTAAGAAGCTATTTTCTAAATTACAGAAGTTATACAGTGGGTGCCTAGTATTGTTTAGGCCTGATAAAGTGTAGGATAACATGGGTTACATGTGGATCTGTCAAAGCAACACAACAGGACTCACCACTTTCTGCAGACCATCTATGAGGTTGCTAACAACAACTCTGAGACCCTTGAGCTCCTGGAAGAGGTTGGCCAGTTCTTCACAGGAACGTTCACACATCATTTCTGAGGAGCTGGTTGCTGGAACATCTGTATTCTGGCCAATCACATTGGTGGCAATTGAAGATGGAACCTCCAGCACCTCTGAGCTCTCGCTGACTACATTCACCTCCTCTGAGGAAAGAGAGAAGAAATTCTAATTAGATGTAGACTTCTATAATTAACACATGAATTCTGATAGGTTGGTTCAAAAGCCACTCTACAACAATTAGATATGTGAGACGCTTTACAATCGAATAATATATGTTCATAGTGACCAGAGGCTCTAAATTGAACAAAATACATAAATACCACTGTACACTATATTCCAAATCTTCTAAAGCCACTCAATGGCTTTGCGTGATGAACAGACTGGTACCTCATGGGTGACCATAAGAGACTTCTTTCACAAATCTTACCATCCCAAACATTTGAAGTAGTGTATACTATAATATCCCATCCATAACAGAACATTTAAGATCTTTAAGCAAAAAGAAGGCAAAAAAAATGCATCTGTCACTGGTCACAGAACTGGTTGAGTGAATATTGTATCAGGTTGGTTGAGATGTTTTGATAGAGCCACAGTGTTTACACTTATCAGCGGAATCACAAACTACAAATGGGTTACTTATAGTTATTTGAGCAAGGTGGGATAGGAAAAAGTATTTTAATGTTGGAAAAATTATACACTTCACCTTTAAGGCAAGTACAAAGACGGAGAATGCAGACATTGGGTATCTCACAGCATGACAACTAAACCTGTTTGCAATAAAGCCTCTTTATATACGACACTCAGGCGCTTGAAGATTGCAATAGGAAGCCAAATTAAAACGTTTCATTGGCTCATGTGATATAACACACATGTAACCGCGAGCAAACTATTTCTAGGCACACAGACCTATCTCAGCAATTCTTGGTCACCGTCTTTAGAAGCAAATTTTTTTAAAGTTATTTTTAAGTAGTTCAGAAGGAGTAGTATAATATTAAAGTCTGGGCGGGGCAGTACTGTGAGTTACCCCAATAAACTATTATTAAAAGTCTAACATAAAAAAGCACTTAGATTAGACAGTTGTAAATATCTTCACTTGATTCCTTTGTTATTGCCAGATAACAAAGAAATGAAGACTCTTAGGACAGCATCAAAGATAGCTTCATAATTTCTGGATATATGACATGTAGATTACCATCATGTGTAAAGAGTTGTTCATTTAACATACTCTAGACACTCAAAACATTTTTAAACCATGATAGTATTTTGGTTTGAACTCCCTTATGTGAAGCCAGGACTGTTTTTCTATATCTGTAGAACTCGTTTAATCCTCAAGTGACTACAAGTGTGTTTCTCTCTGTGTGTGTGTGTGTGGTAGTGAGAGTATGTGGTATGTGTGGTTGCATTCATGTTTAACTTAACTACCCTTCCTCCCTTCTTGGCCTTATGACCTACTGACCAATCTATGGGACCCCACACATGGTCCCTTTGCTTCTAACAAGGTAAAATCATTTAAATATGAGCTAAAAATTAGCTAAATGCAATATTTGTACAATTACAACAACATACCAATCTTAAAACTAAATCATGAGAGCTGATGTGCATTGAAAAACAGTTACAAAATCAGACCAGATTGATGGATGGCCTACTTAGACAAACACAGGCTTGTAATACACGCACATTATGGCATTTCCAAGCTAATAATTTCTTCAGTCACGGTGGTTGCTGCTAATCTGAGTGAGTGTGCACAGGTCTCCACAAGCATGAGCCCCTCTAAGCATGTTTATTTAGAAAGCTAAGTGTCAAGTGCCAAAAACCTTCCCCTGAGCGAAGGATGTCAAAAGCCTGCAGTTTAAGAACCCATTCTTTCCACAGCCACCATTCGGCTAACATTGAAGAAAACCAAGACACATAATATTCCAACAAAATGGACATCATTACAGAACAAATCCCTTCCTGTCTGTGAGTTACATATTCCGTACAGCAGTTCCAATTAAACAGGAACTTCATCTTGATCCCACAAATCTTTTTTGGCTGGCTAAAAGTGTTAAAAGAATGTTAAGACTCACAAGCCCCTCCTACCTGGGTTTCCAAGATCGCATCCCCTGCTCTCCAGAATGTCCTCAAGTGGGGTGTCAAAGATAAAACGTACATTCTGCAGCAAGCCCTGAAAGAAACAACAGCTGCTGTCAGGCTTACTTTGCCAATTTTCAACCGTTCACATATATCTCCCATGACTGGGAAGTTGGGTTGGATTTACAGAACACTAGAGGATCAGCTGTAATTTATTACTCAGTTTCCAGCAACTTGCTTGGCATGCACTGCAACTACTAATGCGACTAAATTGCCTTACAAAGAGCAAAAATGTATTAGTTGCTATTCTTGATATCCTGTAGCTTATGCCCTAATGCATTCAACTGGCATGCACTTTACTTTTCTCAATAATGTAAGGTCAAACATACCCTAAAGTGGCTTTCTCGTGTGGCCCCTTTGGCCACATACAAACGGCCACCTGTGGCGCTAAGGTGTTCATAGAAAGGTTCATCGAGAATAAAGCTATCAATGAGTCCACAACCAATGTACAAAGTTGCTGTCTCTCCATGCACATAAAGCGTTACATTCTTCCACTGTGAATCCGAGAGGTCTACATCCTCAAAAGAGATCACATTGCGTGAGCCATCAGCCCACCAGTACACCAAATCTAAAGTGTTGGTTCTTCCATCCGAAACAACTTCAAACTGCCTGCGCTCTCCAGGGCCTTCCAGTGCAAGAATGGTGCCGCGGGATGTGCGGTCCTGGCGCAGAGTGGCTGTCAGAATGAAGCCTTCATTGTTTTGTATCTGCAAAAGAAGTTTTTGTAGCGCTGTGGAGCTGACCGAGGGGAGCTGGTCAAAACGAATGAAGCGGTATGCTGGAGCATCGCTGTCCAGACCCTTGAAAAGCTTCACACCAATAGTCTTGCGTGTGATCCCACTGGTTTCAAACAGGTCAAAAACTGTCTCATCTTCCAGTTGTTCATCTAAAAATGGGTACAGGTTTTAAGATATTTTACATTTGGTTATTCTATATTCAGTTTGTCACTACATACAAAAAGGCAAAAAGGTGATTAAAGAGATTATATATATATATATATATATATATATATATATATATTTTAACCTAGTACAATATGACTAAAAAATAATAGACACGTAGGCTAATAATAGGCTATATAATTGTTATATTACAGCAACAATATGACTCATATGATACATGCTGGTCCTAAGGTGATACACATTCAAATATGAAGTAATAAAGATTATTTAGATACAGAATATCAAGAAAAATATACAGTATTACCTTGAGATTTAACGAAGGTGAAGAGAAGCAAAAGGGCCAACATTCGGAGACATCTTCGGAGAATCATTCTTCTATGGATAACAATGGTAACCAAATGTTAATTTTTCACGTTAATTAAGTTGCCTGCCCCACAGTGGCTCTGCTCTGCTGAAAACCAGGAAGACCTCATCTAGCATTAAAAATACATTTTTAGACATGCTCAAATTGTCCACTGGCATGCGCAATTGAGAAACTGCTCCAAAGCCTATGAACGAGTTTGTATAAAATATATGCTGTAGCCCAGGGTTCCTCAAATCTTTCCCTGGAGGTCCAATCTGCTGCAGAGTTTAGCTCCAACCCTGATCAAACTCACCTACCTGTGATCTTCTAATGAGCTTGAAGACTCTGATTAGCATGCTCAGGTGTGTTTGATTAGGGTTAGAGATAAACTCTGCAGGAATGGTCCAGATTTGAGGATCCCGGCGTGTAGCCTATGTAAAAAAACAACAACAACTGTACAATATGCTTTAGCACAAGTATACAAACAAATACATTAGGTATTGAAACTTTTGTGAAAGTGCGAATCATATAGCCTACAATGACTTTTCAGAGGAATTTCCGTCAGGGCACAATCCTTTTAGATTTCAGTCGCGCAACCAATATTATCTTTTGGCGTACATAAAAACATTTTTGTGATCAAGCCTGTCATATGTACAAACAATGAAGTATTTTACTGACGTATGATAGCTACTGAACGATAGGCGATTGATCAGCGTAGAGTTGCTATGGTTACCTCTTTACGCTCCGGCATCGCGAGCATCTACAAGGAGCACTCTGACTAAAATTTTATTTTTTGTGGTTGTGAAAACAAACAAAAAAAACACTGATACGCAAACGCATATATAGTCTATTTAAAAATAATACACACTTTTAAGAACCCACGACCTATTTGTTTTGGCTTCTCATAAACCAACAACAATAGAAAAGTGACAAGCACCTCACTTACCCGAACCAAAGGTCAACTCCGTGAAATATAGTAAAAAATAACTAACAAAAAAAATATGTACAAGACTAAAATAACTATCCGCTCTACTCCTCAGTCAGTTCCACAATGGTAAACCCAGGATAATGATCAAAAATTCATTGCGTAAAACCTGGAGATGCCACGGGTCCCCAAGCGCAAAGTTTAAAATTCGCGCACGAAGCGAGTTACAGAGGAAGCCAGTCAATCATGAGGTGATACTGAACAATGTCTTTATGTTCCAAAGCTGATACGTGATAAATCCAGATGATGCCGGACTCACGGGCTCCCTTCTCATAACTGATCTCTCTTGAATTTTATCACAAGGGGCGCATATTTGGTTTCAAAAGGGGAGTGTTTGGGGTGCTGGAGGAGGGTTGCGCTGGACTGGAGAGGTGCGGGTTGTTGCTGTGACAGCACGTCATGACAGTTTTCATTAGCTAATGCAGTTCTGAATCGCGCCTGGGGCTGTTGAGGTAAGGGTGAAGACCTAAATGTGAGCATAGGTATGTGAGAAGGTCAAGATTGAAGTCAGGTTTATACTAAAAAGCAATAGAAAAGAAGTGTCAATGGACAAATGCCAGATCACACCAAACACACTTCACACCAAAAAAAAAAAATCTGTTAGTGAGATACAGAGAAAGTGTACAAATGTAGAGTAGCCTACAACTACCTATATATTAAAACAATATATAAATAATATATTACTATAATATAATACATAATAATTTCCATCCTGTAATTCTATAGCCCAATATCAAATACCAAATACATTATGTACCATAAATATTCAGACAGAGAGATAGATAGATAGATAGATAGATAGATAGATAGATAGATAGATAGATAGATAGATAGATAGATAGATAGACACAATGAACACCTCACAGCACAACGTGGCATTTACCATTTAAGATGTATGACTTTTATTTGACCTGTTCTCTCAAGAGCTTTACATTCCTTTGAAAATATGCTCCATCCCTTTCTGAAAACTCAAAGGAAGACATTCCATCATTTTTTTTGTTGAGTGGGAACATCTTATGAAAGCACATAAAGTGGAGATATACTACAGCAGATGAGACAGATGATGTACATGTTTACAGCATGACCTAGGTGAAGCAAATCACAAAATCTGGCCCCGGCAGAGGGTTAAAAGCATGACGTCATTGCATATTTCACTACTTTATGCTGGAAATTACATTATATCCTGTATACGTCCAAAATGAGAAAGTATCCCCATGAGTGCTGCCCTCTTTTAAGTGCCTGATTAGAGTGAGCAAAATAATCATTCTTCCTTCCTTTGACTGAACTGATGTGACCGTGGAGTCTAAATTACAGTTCCAGGTTTTTCAAACAAATTTGATGTTGTTTTGCCAAGATGTGTATTTTATAATCAGCTCTTGAGAAAGGTTCCTCGTTAATTACATAATGCACACAGAACAGGGATGCCTGCCAAAGCACATGCATCATATGATCATGAGCTTACCTTTTTATGTGTAGCTATAAATTAATAAGTCAGTTTTGCTCTTAAAGGCCAATTGCAGCTTTAAAAACTTTTATAAAGTTGTATAATTGCTTCTTTAAATGTATTATAGAACTATCGCTTTGATGCAGAGGAAAGGGCATGTCATTGCAAATGTTTTCTGAACTGTTCAATAAATATATGCTCAGAGTGTGAAAGTATTGCTTTTTGTAGACTGCAAACCTAGCAATCATTATCTGGAGAGAAGGACATTTTGACCACTATAGACTGTCCCAGTGGGGTCACTGGGAAGCTTACCAGATTGAATTTGGTCCAATATGTTCCAAGTTCAAAGCTAATCTTAAGGAGAATCATCAATCAATCTTCTTTTTCTTTCTTGTTGTCTTTTGACCACCTCTTGTACAGATAATAAATAATAAGATATTTAGAAATAGAAACAATTTCTGGAAAAATTATCTTTCAAACCTATAAGTGGAATAAAAGCAAACATATGGTAAACTAATGCACATAACAGATATCTTATAAGAATGGACAGGAGTTCTGGTAATAAAAAAATATTTAAAAAAAATCATGTTTTCTGTATAGAATGTTTTTGCATGTACCATTTTTGCTTAATAGTCCTAAATAAACATGCTTTAAACCATATTGCCCTTCATCTATCCAAAATGATGATGCACATTTTAGTAACTCTAGTCTCCACAGCAATCACAGCATAACCTAGGCAAAATTTATAGCAAAGCCTCTGATCCTCCTTACGTCACAGAATCCAATGCCCACATTACATAATAAGCAGATAGCCTTCCCCTCTCCTCACCTCCCAAAGTATTCATATATCTGTCATTAAAACGGAACATTTAGCTAATGACTTCCAGACTGACGTTGCACTCTGAGCTAACAATGAGAGAATGCTAGGCAAAGTCTTTAGAATTCCCATTTTATCTCAGCCATTTTATGTCTTAGGCCCCAGGGAAATCTTTTTTTATTGTTATAATATATTTTTTTGTTTCTCTCACTTTGTTACCAATTTATTTTTTATGTTCTTTTCCGCTTGGGCAATTTACACAGTTTCCAATCTTGTAAAAGTCAGAAACGGGAATGCACGTGTGATTTAATTTTTGGAATAATGCAAAGTGAAAGGCACCAAATGTAATGGGCTACGTGAGTCAATACGATAACAAATTTGCTCACGTTTCGCTCTGAATGATTCAACTTAATGCTTTTGTCACTTCTCAAGAAAAAAAAATATAGGCTTTTCCCTCAAAGTGCACTGAACACTAATATGCTAGAAATAACAGTTTGCCATATTTTCATATTGGAAACTCTTAAAGTGGGAGAATGATTACATTTCAGAAAACAGTACAGGTTATGTATCAATATAAAATACTGAGATGTCCAGTAAACAGATTGTTTCTACCATCTGTTCCCTGTTTATAATAGAAAGCACTGAATTATTTTTAAGTATCCAGTTTCATAGAATCCCTTGTTCAAACTGTGTGACAGGCAACATCTATAAATCAGACTTATGGGTAATATTTCTTCGTCAGGAAAAGAGAGATGATGTCACTGGATCAGTCAGTAAGATAAATCTGGTTTCCTTGCTGAAGTGGAAAAGTGTGGCCTGTGGTGGTTCATTTATATTTAGACTTTTCTGAATTCTCCAGATTTGACTAGTAAAATATGCTTAAAAACGCTGCCACTGTGGTTAAGAAACCATGCTCTAAATTAACTATAAATTTAGAAGGAAATATAATTTAATCACTTGATTGATTTTCTGTGGACAGTGCAAAAAGTGTAGTGTAAAAAATATATAATTGTGCAGTCATTACCTCCAAAGAGACATGTGTATCTGACTACTTACAAAAAAAAAAAAAAAAAAAATAGTCCCTGTGGCCTTTCCTTCATGAAGCACATTCAGAGTTTTTAGACAACCTTTTTTGGTGTTTGTGGTTTCCCCACATCATTTCAAGGTATTTAGGTCACTGAAATCAATTCCTATTCCCTCTATTAAATTTCCTCTTGATCATTTGATAGGATTTTTTGTTTTCGTCTATTTTTAAATAATCTCTCAGTATTTTTGCCAACATCTATTTTTCTCACAGCCAATGACTATAAAGCTAAGAAACACCTTAATATCCTACCAAGCCAATATCCATGCTTGGAGAATATATTCCAAAAATGTTATAAGGTTCTATAAAATCATGTATAAAACTCGACTGATTACAAATTATGAGCAATTACAAAATAATGACTTTTTTTCTGTTAGGTTATTGTCAATTTGTGGCCAATCTTTTAGGTTAATAGGTTAATTTTAGTTGTTTATTCTTTTTTTATTTTGGTAATGTTTCAGTTTTACTGTTAACAGTTTTAAATAGGATTGAAATTCTTTTTTAATGTGGTCTCAGACTTTTTGACCCCATTGCTTGACCACTGAGACAGCAGAGGAAATGGATAAACAGTAGGAGAGGCAGTCGTTCCATTTTTCAAAGGTACTCAGAACAGAAGTGAGACTGACAGGCGAACTGCTGCATTGTATTATTCCTTGTTTTGCTTATTTTACCTCCTTACTGTGCATGCATTCCTGGCCTTGCCCTTGGGCTTCTAAAATAGTTTCTCAAAAGTAGTTTACTGGTTCAAGGTTGCCCCTGGCTGCTGGTGGCTTGTGTCTCAATTTTGAGGCTTCAATAATGGGTAACTGTATTTATTCATTTCAAGATATCGCCTTGCTCAATCATAGGCATCTTGTGCAAACTCATGCACTCATTTCACATAAACAAAGAACATGTCAAACAACCTTTGATGAAGTCAGATATTTTTGTTTGGCAGAAATGTAGCCAGACATTTTTTCATGATAAGATCAGATTTCTGATGGTAAATGGGGTCAGTAGAAGTCATTCTGTTATCCCGGGGTTTCATTTGTCAAAGACCTCATAGAGGAATTTGAACCTGACGACCTTGAGCCAAACCTTTGATCCTTCCAGACACACTTGATCTTACTTGAGATGACTGATTTAATTCAGATGAAATAAAACAAAGCTTTCCTCATGAATGACACTATTCAACTTTCCTTCCATCCACCCAGACCCAAGAATGAACCCACGAAGCAAAACTCGGATTTTTTTTTCTGAGCTGTGGCCTTTTCTAATTGTGCTAAGGATTTATTCCTCTTCTTGGACATGGAATACATCCCTAACCTCACTCAGAGTGTTTGATGGGGAGCCTACCCAAAACAATAACACAAGTTCATGAGAGAAATTCCCCAGGAATTGTTCCCTCCTCTCTGCAGGGACTGTTTGAATTGGGTTAATTGGAACTAACCAAACCCAGACGCTACCTTTTCCTGGTAGAAGAACTCACTCATGAAACCAGCAGAGGACTTGTCTTTGAGATCCAATGCTGTTTTCTCTGTTGAGAGATTTGAAAAGCCAGGAGAATATAAAACTGAGCTGCTCACGTGTACAACTCACCCCTTTCGCATGCATTCTGACTGAATCGTTCTGATAGTTCACCCGTGAATGAAAAGGCTGTCTTCATTTACTCACCTTCATGTCATTCCAAACCCATGTGACATTATTTCTTCTGTGGAACAAAAAGAAGACATTTTGAAGAATGTTTTAATTCTTTTGTCCATACAATGAAAGATAATGGGGTCCAAAACAACACTATAACCCACTAAATTTCATTGCATGGATAAAAAAAAAACCTCTTCTTTTATGTTCCACAGAAAAACGAAATGTGGTTTATAAAGACTACCTATTTTCTATTTGTTTGGCGTGTTCATAAGCTCTCCAGTTTGTTCTTCTGGCCCCTGTTGGCAAAAAAACAAATCAAGTCAAGCACTTAGTAGGCTTCCATGTGTGACTATGATGAGAAAAAACACAAATAGCACATTAACACTCCTTTTCTTGAGGTCTTTGAAACCAACATAAGAGGAAAGCAGGTGAGAAGTTGGTTTACCAGACTTTAACAGCTGATGTGTCACACAGAAACGGGTTCCAGCACTGAGATTCAGGGAATCAAGCTCCATCTCCATATCCAGATGTGAATTCAGCCTCACAGAGAGGTAGAGGAACATTCCTGTGGAGAGGCACTGGAGATGGTGAGTCATGACTTTCACAGCCTGACGCACCCAAACGACTAGCCACGATATAGGCACGTTCAGAGTTCAGTGGAAAACGGCTGTGTAGACTAAGAGAAAGAAATGATTTTCAATATGTTCTTGATCCTCCTGTCAGAGGTTATTGGTGCAACAGATCATACATTTAAACTTGCGTCAGGTGATTGATAGCATCAAGCCTAAACATATAGTTAGACACAAGCTTTAATATTCCACTAATTCTTTAGAGACCTCTCCTTTCTGCTAAGGCCAAACATGAGATCAGACTTTATTTCCCATAATCAGCACCAGCTTCCTGTGGTGATACCCAAGTCTCTGCAGACCGGCATATTTTGATTGACAGCTCTCCCTCCAGGGCTCCACCACAAATTACGTAAATCAGAGGCCCTGCTCCACGGTTTGTTCCACAAATGTGCCTCAGTGAAGCTCTTTAACACACTTACCCAGATAGCTGTGAAGGTTTGCATGAACGCAGTGGTGAGAGACATGTTTAAATCCCTAGCAGGATTCTTATTATCTAATGGTATATCACATCGTTGTGTTTTCAGAAACACATCATTCTCCTTCATTCAGACAAAGCTGCTAGGCTCTGCTGAATTCTGTGGTTTAAACATGATAATGTGTTAAATGAGGTTGAAAGTGCTACATGCTATTGGTAGCTGAGAGCAAAATCAAGTTAGGCTTAGTTTACCAATAACATTCATCTTAAGTTACATTGTACATTATTTTGTGCTAGAGTAAAACCATATCCCTAACCAGTCCGCAAAACGTAAAACAAACCAATGGTGCTGAGCCAAAACTTTCCCCAATATCTCATATATTTTGGCCTCCCCAATATGAAAAAAATGCACAAAAAAGCATGTCAATTTGTCAAGATGTAAAAAAAAAATTCAACATTAGTGAACAAAGAAAATTAATTATAATATATAATTAAATCTTTACTTTAGTAAAACAAGATTTTAAATTCTCAACTAGATCCGTGAACATACATTCGATGTGGATCGTTATAATGTGCACAAATCTAATATGTTAACATTTATGTAAGCCTGCTTTTCTTTATAAGTGCCAAAACTTGTGCAGAATCTCATATTTCTTCTTAAATTATCATTAAATATAATTTCTCTATTGCAAGCAGTTAACAATTCTTATCAAAGCATACAGTGCATAACTCTATACCCCATTATCTGGATGTAAATCGAGGCCTATCCCGTGACACGCACAGTCTCTACATTTTTTATTTTCAAATGTAGTGGCTTTGTATTGGTCAAAATGTTTGTGACCTTTGTCTCTGATAAACTGTGAAAGTAAATGGAAAGATCCAGAAGTAGTTTGAGGAGCTTGTAAATTTATGATCATTCAACTTCAACAACACTTTTGGGAAATGTGTCATAGAAATTAAGTACTACTTACATGCTATTAACATAGTGCTTCGGGATACTGAGTCTTAGCCAAAATATCTATTAAATGAACACTCAAGGGCCAGCATAGAACTTCGTGAGCAGTTTCAGAAATTTGCAGAGCACATGGGCCTAGTTGTGCCTTAGTGAGAGGATGCAGCCCAGGGGACATGCCTGTGAAAAAAATGAAAAACGACTGAAGGTCTTCTCTCTTCTCCTCGACAGTGTCTAGACTGTCCCCTTTGGATTCCTAATTGGAACACGACTAGGACCTGCTGTTCTGTCTTGTGGACTGTTTAAGAGCATAAAGCCATCAACACTCTTGCAAATTTAGTGTACTAGACCATCGAAGCCAGCTGAAATAGTTTCGAAAGTTTGAAGAATTTGGTCTTTATTTCTCTTTCTCAAACTTGGCTGTTTTTGTAATTCATAAGTACATATCACCTAAATTTATGAAGTGATTTATATAAACACATACTGCCAAACGTATCAAATTTTTCAGCAATCTAGAGTTCTTTTGGGTATTGTTAGCCTGCACAAACAGATTTACAAGCCTAGATATATCATAAGCTCAAATATTCACAAATAATCAGCCCTGCAGAACACATGCTTATTAGACAGCTTTGAAAGGTCCAAATTTCTAAAAACGGACATTGCCAATACTTGATGTAGTCTACTGGCTGTCTGAAGAGTTCAGTCTTTGGGTCAAGCTGCACATGTAATACTGGTTAAAACTAGCTCGGAGCACATCGTAAATCAGGGATGGTGAGAATCTTCTTTTATGAGTGGTAGACAGAGCACTTGTTCAAAAGAACGGGAAACCAGATCTCACTCTACAATTCCAGTAAAAACTTTCATTCTTAAACAATGCAGGACTGAGGCATGAATTATTGAAAATGTATGAAAATGTTTTTCCTTTTATCTCTGATGCTGTAAATGTCCAAGAGGAGAATCCTGGAAGAAGCATTGGGTTTTTAGCAGAATGGCGTGCACCTGTCAAAAAATTACACAGGAGAAAGTGTTGCTTGTGATTGTCTGGACAAGAAACTGTATAATTTACTGTAGTGCATTGTCTGTTTGTTCTCAGTCTTTTGATTTAATCATCCAGATGTCTGTTCATAAGAATAACTTGGCAAGTAAAATTTGCTGAAGCTTTATCAAAACATTTCCATTTACTAATCAGTTTGATCTGCTTTGACTTTTTAATTATCTCTTTGGTTACCTTGGCTTTAGTTTTACATCTTTTCAACATTATCTTGACTGGTCAATCAGTTGATTTTCTTTAGCAATCAAACACTTAATCAAGAGCTGTGACCTAAACATATTTCTCCCAAACACTTTACATCATCGAGATATAATTTTTTTTTTTTTTGAGCGTGATGAACAATTTTATTTAAATAAATAAAACATTAAAATCAACTTTAAGGGCTACTGATTAAAATTATTTTTAAAGATTAACTTTAAGTGAGTGTTAGATGATGGAAAAGTAATCTAATTGTTTAAAAAATGGAAATGAGCATTTAATCACATTATGCATTACATTTTGAAAAAAAAAACAGGGATTCAGTGCAAAGCAATCCATAGTCCATAGCAGACAGTGCTGTAAGAGCTGGCACTGACATCTGTTTGGATTCTAGGAAGAGTTTACGCTGGATAAACATTTATTTAACTTGGCTTGCTTTTAAATTGAGCTTCCACACCGAGGGGGGCGACAGCCATGTCGGCACGTTCGCACACTCCAGCCAGTCCCTTCATGATCAGAACTTCTCATGCTCTCAGAGGCAACATCATCAGGCTTTTTCATGGTATTTCAGCAGAAAAAAATGTGTTTTATTCACAAAACCACAAGAGGGTTTCAGTTTTTGTAAACTTCCTCCTCAATGTCTTGACGCACTGAACAGACCTCCTAGTTTTCAAGAATGTGCCCTCAAATCAAACATAGCCGATTTCATTCAAAAATTATGTAAGCTTTGTGTGGTTAGAGGAGGAAGATTCAAGTCTCTAATTATGCTGTCTTAAGTACAGAAAACTCTAAAGCAGGACACAAGGATGGATTTTTTTCCAGCTGTCTGACAGGCGGACAGGTTTAAGAGGCACGATGGAGATGCATGTCGAGCGCCTGCAACTTTGCCCCAGATCCAGTGACTCAGGAAAAGCCCTGGAGAGAACTCCCAAAGCTGTGGTGAGGTCCACCAGCAGAATATGATTGCTTTAACATGCTGGGAGTCCCAACCCCCTCTTGAAAAGCACTTTGTCCAGTACAGGAGAGGAAACAAGACAGCAAAACTCTGTCAGGCATTGGTGACTCAGGAGAAACAAAACAAAAAAAATGATTCTGCCTTGCTACCTGTAATTTAGTTTTTCTAATGGTCTACTTTATCAACTCAGCCAGTTCAAAACTTTATCCCAGTATGAAACATTATCCATCTTTTACTGTTTATTTTAAGCATCCAGTGATCTTGTTCGTATCCTGGCTTGATGTGTTTTTGTGATTATTCTCTTTTCCTGCCCTTGTCTGAAAGGAAATAAACCTGTCATTCAGTTACATAACTCTTAAATTATGAACATTATGAAATATGGGGGTCTACACAAACCTGTTTTTTAAGCTTAACTCAGAATTAGCAGATATTTCAAGTTTCTTCATTTATTTTAAGTTCTTGGCCTTTAATTATACAGGACAGTGATGTAGTGACAGAAAACATCTAGATCACACAAAAATATGATGGTGTCCATTATTTCAGAGTTATGTAACTGAGCGGCACATTTTTTGTTCTCATACAAAGACTGGAAAAGATTTTGTAAAAAATGACAAAGCCCCCTCGAGGTTGGACTACATGACTGAACAAGATCAAATAAACAGTCAGAGATGGATAATTGTTTATGCTAGGAAGTTTTAAAGCTTATGAATTAATAAAGTAGCAAAAAATGACATGCACTGCTCACCAGCTTTCTGGTTTTTAAATGCACAACTGAATGGAGTACACATCTGTAAGACATTACAGTCTGCGGATATAAACAATGGGAAATGTTATCTTTCTAGTGTCGGGCTTTTAGTGTGGGAGCTTAACACAATAAATAAAAAACCATTAGAGTTGCTTTCCATTCTCCAGGACCTTTAGGTCAGATCATCGCAAAGGATTGCTACTTATTCTGAACCTGTGAGGTCATCACACAGGACTTTGTTCATCATGCCAAGCTCCTTCCAAGCAGCACAGGAGACAGGCCTTGAGATATCATTAAAACCGAAGTCCTCGGTGGAAGCTGAGAGTTCCAGGAGCAGCCTTGGAAAGTTCCAACATTCCCTTTAAAGTATAGCTTGCTTTTCTTCAATCACAATGTGATTAGTTGTCAAAGAGAAGTGCCAGACTGTTGAAAGAACTCAAAATGGTGCACCAATAACATCATCCTCAGGTCGTATTTCATCAAAGAATTCTTAGCTGACTGAATGTGTCCAGAACCAGCCAGCAACAGATACACTTTATCTTTGAGGTAGACTACTTTCATATTTTGGTGAAATGGAAAAACTGTTGACGGAAAACCTAAAGTTCCATTGATGGTCCTGATTTGTTGTGTCTCAACTGTGTTCTCTACGGTGGCCTAGAAGTGCAAAACAAATCACGATTCAGAAAACAAAATAACAAATTACAAACGCAAATGCAAATATAAAAAACAAAATAACAATTAAGAAAACACAACAACAATTCCGAAAACATTATAACAAGTCAGAAAACACAATGACAAATTTGAAAACAAAATAACAAGTCAGAAAACACAACGACAAATCCGAAAACAAAACAACAAGTCAGAAAACACAACGACAAATCAGACAAACCGGAAGAGGTAGGTATAGTTTGAGACAGCGCTATTGGTTTGGGAATAGATTACTCACCGCTGACTGGATGAAACATCTGTCAATCAAGGTACAGGAAGAACCAGAAGAAGCACAGCAGAGTCAACTGAAGCATCAGCTCCAGTGGCACAGATGGTAAATCGTGTGTCATGTCTTTTTGACGCGATCGACCAGTGGTTCGATCCCACCTTTGGCCGATCTTTTTTTTTCTCTCCTTTTTCAAATCTCATATCGCATCGTAAAGCCATTTATTTTTCAATAAAAATGAAGGAAATAATCAAAAAGTTGAAAATAAAGTATCGGGTAGGGTTTTACACTATGTTAAAATAGCAGGATGTTCTGCTATGTATACTAACGTTACTTGTTGCAAATAGTGGCAATTATCTGCACTTCAGTATTGTAGTACATTATAAAACAGTATGCAATAATGAGGTATTGAATGTAAATTATAATTTTAATTCAAATTATCAAATGGATGCCGCCTTATTGGTACAATATAAAGCCCTCTCTGCACCTACCCTAACCCTACCCGATACTTTATTTTCAACTTTTTGATTATTTCCTTCATTTTTATTGAAAATAAATGCCTTTACGATGCAATATGAGATTTGAAAAGGGAGAGAAAAAAAAAATTCGGCCAATCGGCCAAAGGCAAGATCGAACCACTGGTCGATCGCGTCAAAAAGACATGACTCATTATTTACCACCTGCGCCACTGGAGCTGATGTTTCAGCTCACTCTGCTGTGCTTCTTTTGGTTCTTCCTTTACCTTGATTGACAGATATCTCGTCCAGTCAGCAGTGAGTAATCTATTCCCAAACCAATGGCGCTGTCTCAAACTATACCTACCTCTTCCGGTTTGTCTGATTTGTCCTTGTGTTTTCTGACTTGTTGTTTTGTTTTTGGATTTGTCCTTGTGTTTTCTGACTTGTTGTTTTGTTTTCGGATTTGTCATTGTGTTTTCTGACTTGTTATAAAGTTTTCGGGATTGTTGTTGTGTTTTCTGAATTGTTATTTTGTTTTTTATATTTGCATTTGCGTTTGTAATTTGTTATTTTGTTTTCAGAATTGTGATTTGTTTTGCACTTCTAGGCCACCGTAGTTCTCTCAAGAGAAAGATAAATCTTGATGCTTGGATGATTTGAATTTTAGGAAGCTGGAGGAAAAATACAAGATGTCCCCATCCTGTTCTGCACCTGTGGAAGTGAGCGCTGTACGTCATGTTTTCCAGACAGAAATAAATTAATTTCTCTTTAGCCAACTTTAGATGCTACTTGCCAGAGTAACACACATGCACGTAATCACTCACACACTGTTCTGAAACATTTAGATGGTACAAACCAAATAAACGCCAAGCCATGTTTAGACTAGACAGTCACTTGCTTGAATCTGAAGGAAAAATAAATAAATAAAACACTGTTATGATGACCCAAACATATGTTAAATAAACTATATCAATATGTAAGGATTTTGGAATGCCAAAATGAAAGGTATAGCTACGGCTGTTACTTAAAAATAAATCAATCTGTTATGGGAGCTGAATGAAATCACCATTTACTGGCATCAGCACTTCGAGTCTGATTCTGCTGGGCCCCTGGAATCATCCAGAGCTGCCATTAACGTTGTTGCTGCCATAAAGACTTCACTGCGCTCTTCCCTGCTTTCTCCCGAGCCAATGTCTCCCTGTTTGCACACGGGAGAGATTTAGAGCTATTTGTTTTGTCCAACATTTTAAGATAAAAACAGCTATATCTCTATCAATCACCACTGCTGCTGTGGAAGAATCCAGATGAGCTTTTTTTTTCTGGCCTTACTTTGGGGAGAAGAGAAATTTTCCATATGATATTTGAATAAAGAATGAAGGGGGGCAAAGGAATGAGGGATACTGGAGTGTGAGAGAAAGGGATGAGGAATCATTCGCAGACTTTTAGCGAGTTCAGACGAAACCAGATGTTTTTTCTACCAGACAGAGCATCACCAGGATCACCACAGGTGTTTTCCATTTTGGCTTCCTTGAACAGAGTCATCCTAGAGTTGACACTAGGATAACATATCACAAACATACCGGGACATCCATCTGTCATTGCAAGCTCAGAAACCACAGGAGAAGTGAATGTCGCTAACAATAGAGGAGCATTGAAAGTATGTGTTATTTGCAATGGCTGTAAATACTCCAGAGCAGACCTTCTTTCCTTACTCTTTCCATCAGTTCTGTCCACACGGTTTGCTTTTGCCTTGTCAAATATAGTCCAATGGCCGTTCTCCGGAAGATCCATCCAGTACAGAAGTAGCTGTGAACATCTGTGGTCAGGAAACCCAGGTCTCCACAACTGCTATTTTGAAAGCCCTGATATGGAAACAGTGAGCAATAATGATTCTCCTCTAGAGCAATTGTGTTGTGATATATGAAGACAACTGAAAAGGATTTGGGCCAATAAGTGCTCCCTTGATAACTCCGAATTAGTCTGTCGGTGTCTTGTGGAACTCTCTAGCTTCTCTATGGAAATCTTAGAGATAGTCTTTCTTGGTTTGGCAGTATGCTCGAATAGTAAGATCTAGCCATACACATATATAATTGTCAAAGTCCTCAGATTGCAAATTCAATTCTTCATTTTCCAGTTTTAAGATGGAAGATTGTAAGAGAACAGTGAATATCATTAACTAAAAATAATGGCATACAAGTTGTACATTTGCACAGAAAAACTCTTAGATAAAAACTCTTAGATAAACTTTACAGTGTGTGTAAACATACCCATTTGTTCATACAAATATCCCACATTAGAGGTGGTTGCGGATTAGTGATACAGTATGTTTGGCCATCCACACAGGCTAAAAGATGAAATATTTGGTTTATCAAACAATAATTAAAAAAATAAATACATAAAATCTGTTCATAATATCTTTGTTCATTCAGATCATAAATTTCTTAATAAATCACAGTATACAGTAACAGTCATTTGCAGAGTAATGCAAACGATCATACACAGATTATACAGTACATTATATATAATTTGTAATAATGTATTTCATACAGAATTATAAGTAATATCTTTATTTTTACCATAAGTAACAGTGGCGTGTTTATAATTTATTCTAGGTTAGCTACACATTATTTTTGGTCAGTAATGTATAAATGTTCCCTGGATGTCTGATATTTAGTCATTAAAATGAAGAACGTTTGACTCACCTGCCGTCTCCTGGTTCCTTCCCGCACCACAACCGTGACAAAAAAGAGGTTCACACAGAACACGTTTTTTTGGGCTTCGTTTGTTTTTCTATATTTGACTTTTGCGCCAATTTTTGCTGTAGTCTTTCTCATTCCCCAGCACTGTCTTGCACAAGGGCGCATTTGTGTGAACAGTTCCTAATTTAGTAGTGCTGTAAATAACTCCTAGCTGTCACCCGTGGTGATATTATTTTCGTAAACTCCAAATAATGTTTTCTTCCAAATTAATGTCATGGCAAACATATTGAAGATTAACATCCAGGCAGTCAACGTATATGACGAACTGTTTCCACATTCATTCGGCGCACTTAACACGTCTTCTTCTTTAACTTTCAAACAAGTATCCTTATTATGTTGGCTGTTTCCAAAATGGCGGGTCGTCCAAACGAGGGAGCGCATGCATGTAGGTAGTAATTTTTCATAAACACGCCCAAATCATCTTCATATAAGGGCTTTGCAGAAACCTCATGTGTTTTTCACTTGCTCCCTCACTCTCTAAAGTTTAGTTCATATATATTTGAAATAACTAAGTAGGGCCTGAACATATTGGTGGGGAAAAAAATGTTTGCAAGGCCCAGTGAATCTAAGATAAATATGACATTACAGTATATAAGGAACACTGACAGATATTTGAAACGTCAAACCCATTTTATAAGGCCATTTAAGTGAGCACTTGATTCCATAAATGAAAATGACCTACATATGCTTCAAGACTTTAAAACTTGTATATCAAAGCATTTGATTTGGCTTGGCTCACTCTCAGGGGATCACATCAGTCCAGAATCTGGGTTTGTAATTATTGTCGTACCATGCATGGTTAAGGTGCTGGCATACCAACCCTGGCTGAGGACAAACTCTCTCGGTATCATTAATGAATAAAACAGAGACCGCAGGTCAGAAGAATGAAGAATCGTTACAGCTAAACTGAGCTGAATTCACAGAAACACAAATCCCCTGACTGATAGAATGCATGGAAATCAAACACGCATTGCATGACATATGCCTACACATGCTAAACAAATACCTTTGTCATATTGCATACTTTTATGCTGCTCCAGAAGAACATTTGCAATTCAAATTACTGAATTATCATGTGAGGCATTGTAAGACAATCCATCGAGTGGGCTCAGCAGGATTTGCAGAACCACTGCTTCGGGATATTTTTAAGTTTGTTCCATGACTCTCTGTCAGTCTTCCATATCTGCCTCAGTTAGACTACATGAAGTTGCCTGATATATCCACAGTCATGCGGGCTATCTGGAAATAATCAGACTGAGGAAAGCAACACTCTCAAATAGAACATCAAGCCATCCTTGAATGGCTACAGGCAAACAGGGAAAAACAGGAAATATCATGATTTGAGACTTCTCAGATCAGATTTCCTGTTTGGGTATTGCAACGTGGGCAGTCCTGCAGTAACATATAGCTGCTTCGTGGTGCCAATTTATGGTGTGCAGTCTTTGGGGAAAATACGAGGGGGCTGTCAAAACACTAAAAAGCTTGTAAAAGGTCAAAGGCCATTAGTGCTTTCATCCAATAGGAAAACCCTTCAGATTTAATAAAAGTGTTAAGGCTGTAAAAGTAGCACGTTGTCTGTAATAATTTACATTATTGCAGTTTATGCATGCAGTATTTTTTCTAGCTTTATTGTTTTTTGCTTTTCTTTTAGCTCACTAGACCACACAAATGATCTGGTCCTACCATTTAAAATTCACTTTCTAAATATACGCTTAGAGATAAACATATGTCTGTGTTTAAAGAAGAACTCCTCAGAATAACCCCTTATTGAAAGCGAGGGTGAGCTGGTTAATTGGCATTTTGAAGTTGAGTGTAATAGTAGGGTGAGTTTGGGGCACTGACCACAGCTCTGTTTCAGAGGTACTAATCATAAGCTAAGACTGAAGGGGAAAAGTAGAGCACTTTTATTAGCTGTAATAAAATATTTTTCAAACAAATAGCCAAGAGCCACTTTTTCAGCCAAAGGTGTATCAGTTTCATAAGCAAACATGTCAAAACCAATTTTGTCCTCAGAACATTTCGATTAACAGATAATGGAAGGAAATCATTTTCATGATACTGCAACATATGTGCTTAGCATAACATGGTTGATATGTTAAATGTCTATCAAATTCACACGTAAAATGAGTATTTAAACAAATACAAAGGGTTTTGTTCCACTTGAGATGTCTTGATAACATTGTGTGCTTGATGTTAAATCATGTTGTCGCTTGCACAGTCCAAATATGAGCACATTTTGGAGCCTCTTTAAAAAGCACTTGAATTTATCAAAGACACGTGGGGAACACTGTGAGGTATGAAAGGTTATGAGATGAGTAAATTGATGCAGTGTGTTCTAAGGTCCTGCTTTTAGGCAATGTGAGTTCAGCTAAGGACGCCGTGTCAGGCTAATGAATATAATTCAGTCATCTGACAGAGGCTACCATCCAGGGTGATTCTGCCGAGGAAACATGCAAGGTAGCGTGATGTTTCAAACATACTGCCAGTTGTGAAAGAATGTGCTGACACTGCAGTCCAAACCTAAAATCATTTTCCATACCATCTGTAGACAGAGGCCTTCTTCTCTGTAAATGTTTTCCTTTTCATCTCCTCTGTCTCCAGAGCTTATCCCAGGGTTGCGAGTATTAGCACCCAAACAGTCATACATTGTGGTTTGCATTCATTTATGCTGTGCTTTTGGCTACTTTCCTGTTCCAGTCTGAATAGACGGTATGTCAGTTTGTAATGTTTCATTTAACATGCATTTTAATCTGATACATTTGTTTTGTTCACCGCAATTACGGTAAATATGGAAACATAATTCATTCTATCTTGCACAGGGAAAACATTTTCCAGTTTAGATAAATTTGTCCAGGAAAATAGATGACTTCTACAGATGGAATTCTGAATTGCTCCCAAAATAAACCTTAAACTTTGTGTTGGAACAAAAAGAAAGCATTCATGACAGAAAACGTTTTGGAGATGTCTGAAACACTAAACATGAATGTATTGCGCAAAAGGCTGAGTCAAATTACACTAGACTAGATAAGGTGCTCTGCATAACAAATCATCTGGTTAGATAAGTTCCTATTCCATGTAGTATATTTGTGAGCTAATCATTTTAATAAGGATACAAATTATTGGCCATTTTTTAACTTCATGAATTTACAGCAGAGGTCTGTTTTACTGCACTGTGAGGAGATCGTAAAAGCTAGCCGTTTAACAAAGGTTATGTCAAAAGCTCTCTAGCAAAGTAATTTGGCAAAAAATATGCTGGTTTTTAAATTGCCTGGTTAATTATTTGGTCATAAAACAAAGTATGTTCTCAATGACATCAATTGGAAGCATTACGTTGATTACTCAAAATGTACAAAATACAATTCTTGGACACGTTTTTGTCAAAATAACCCATAAGCCAAGATCACATTAGCTAAAGCTTAGGTAAATTGCAGTCATGTCCTATTACACGGCTCTCTGTAATACTTGATTCCGATTGGTCATTCACACAATCCAGCTCTCTGATATTTCCTTTTAAGCTGTGGCCCCATTTCGCGAAATTTTGGGAAAATTGTACATTGTAGTGGACTACTTTTTTCTTAGTAGAGGCTTTAATAAACAAATCAATATTTCATGTCAATGCATTAAACCTATTTGGTGCGTAGTCATGTAATAAGCAGGAAAATGTATAGTCAGCATGTCATTATCGCAAAATAAACCCCCTCCGTTCATTATCCTCTACTTAATTAATGTTTGCTGGTGAAGTTATACGTGACTTTATGTAAACCCTTGTACATAGCATTGAACACAGTATGGAAAAACTTACCAGTTTGGGATATCTGTTTTCCACAGCATTCTCTGCCAAGCCTAATGCTTCTTATTACCTCATGAGAGAAGCTCACAATTCACCAAACCAAGCTATAACTGGACCCCAGGGGGACTCGTAGATTTATCGAAGAAAGGCCTGGTTTTTGAGCCAAGAGAAATAACTCGGCAATTAGGTTCTATTTTTTTGGGATTTTGGGAAGTGACCCCAGTAGGCAATGTGGTGGGAATGAGAGGGATTACCTTGGATTGGTGCAACTTCAATGCACCTCCTGCTTTACAGAAAATATAGTCTCTTTAATAGAGCAGCTTTAACCAAAGATGAGGTTTATCAGCAAGTTTGCAGTGAAAAATGGCCGATAACTGATAACGTTCATATGACTTGTTTGGTTTTATGGCTCCATGATGCCTGTTTCCCTCTCTGCAGGATACCACAGTGGTTCTGTGAACCTGCATGTCACAAACGAGGAGCTTGGGCATTGCGGTGAGGCAGGAGCGAAAACAGGCAGCCTTCAAATTAGCTTTAAATGTCATGTCATGGAACCATGATGCAAAAGTGAAGTATTTTACACGTTTTATTTGTGCACATGATTAACGGCCATTACAAAGGTTGGTTTTCCAATGGAACCGTGTCCAGTAAAAACTCATAAGAAAACCTCACTCTGCTGGGAATCCCAGAGGCCTGTCATAGCAACCGTTCTCGTGCATCCTGTTCTCATTTTCACACTTAGGTCACCCTACCCTGGCACCCAGAGACAAATCCCTGGCTCTTCCATGCTCTTATTTATTCTAACCCTCTTGCCAAAGACCACAGAAAAAAAATGTGAGAGAAAGAGAGATAGAAGAAACGGGAGATCTGTAATGTATTACACAAGGCACATTAAAGAAGAGCCAAGCTTGTAAACAGACAAAAGGAAGCGCTGGTTGATCAAGTATAAGTTTAGTTACATCACTTTGTGGTCCTTGACGTCTCCCATGGCAGTAAATGAGTAGTTTTGACAATGGTTTCACCATTTTACAGCACCAAAATTATTTAGCATAGAGAACCCATTGACTTCCGTAGTATTTTTTTTTTCCATACTATGAAAGTCAATGGCTACCAGTGATTGTTTGGATATAAACATTCTTCAAAATATCTCCTTTTTTGTTCAACAGAAGAAACAAACTCATACAGGTTTGGAATAGCGTGAGGTTTGGAACAACATGAGGGGGAGTAAACAATGAGATAATTTTCATTTTTGGGAGAACTAGTTCATTTCACTGCTTGAATTTACTGCAAAATATTGTAGAATTTGACTGGACAAACAAAAGATGGGAAGCATTTCTCCTCTGTTATTAATGTCTGTTTATTTTGTTAGCCTAACTATACATAGCTATATGTTTAGTAGCACTTTATATATTTAGCAATGTTTTCCCCCACAACCCTATCAGAACAGATCTGTGACCCATTTTTGGGTCGCGACCCATTAGTTTTGAAGCCCTTCTGTAAATATCACTGGTGTTGCATTACGGTTCTAAAGCAGCGAGCATGTGTTCATTTTTCCATCTATGGATCTAATTCTGACAGTTTGTGCTGCAGCACAGAAGACTCAGGAATTTCCTTATTTTCCATGTGGAAAGGCCGACTCATGAAAGCCAATACTCCAGTGGAATACAACTCATTAAGTCGGGCTTTCTTTATACAAGCCATGTGGCACTCTTTAAATGGACAAGGTTCACATCAAACTGGACAGAACTGACCGGCCACCATGTCACGTTTTATGTGTGTCTGCTAGTGCCACACTCACTGGCTTTAGCAAATACACAGTGACCAGTATTTTCTTTTCAAAATGAGCTTAAAGGTACACTCAAAATTTACAACATGTGTAAACTATACTCAAAGGGCAGTGCTTCCTAAGATCTTTGGCACATTAATGTTCTTTGCAAAAGCAAACTAACAACAGAGCCAAGTGGTTGCATTGGTTATGTTATGAATTTAGCAATTGATCTCCATCACGAACCATCATAAAAATTCTGTTTAAACTTGATCAGATCAAGGCTTTCATTTCAGAGGAACACCAGATACATCAGTGCACATTTTCCTTTTTGAACTGGTCAAGGTAATGCCAACATTTTTCAATCAGGTTTGCATTAGCAGAATTCAGTCCCACTCTGTGTACTGACTCATTCTAATCACACTTGGGCTTTTGTACAGTAGTAAGCAGCAAAAGCAAAACAAATTCACTCGGAAAGGCCCAGTGAGATCCATAAAGAACTTTGGGTGACAAGGGGGCTTACGGGACTGAGGCTGGACACCAAATTAAACAGAGGAAAGGAATGATGCCTGCACATACAGACGATTTTATTGCCACTTTGACCACAAACCCACTGACTCACAGGCCATTTTTGTCTCTATAGGAAAAATGGTCACATTACTCAAAGCTTTGTCAGGCTCTACTGTTCCTCAGTAGTGAACTTTGACTGAAGGAATGGCTACTTTTACTGTCATTATACTTTTCTATGTGTGCAAAATGTGCATTAATTGCAAAAAAAAAAATCATAATTAGTCATCCTGTGTGTTTATCCTATCACCGCTCTTGAAGAATAACTGTTAGAAATGTATTTAGAAAACCCAGCTGTTCTAATCCTAAGAGATATACTGTATAAAAATGATCACTGTAATACAGCTTGAAGATAAAATAAACACGCATCATGCATTAACCAGAAAACTCTTTTTATTCTATATACTAAAATGCAGTGGAAATAACGAGACCTATTTTTTTCTGTTGAAAAGGTTTTTCCACCTAGATTCCCATAACCAATTCCAAAAGCCCAGAGCTCAGAACTCAGCTGTGAACTCGCATCAGCCTTCACAAGTGTCCCTATGGGCTGACCATCACCAGTTCCTTCACAACAGTTGTTCAGCACCTCTGCTTTAGGCATTATGGGTCAACACTTGCATCGGAAAAGCAAGAAAATAAACATGATTTATTTCTTTAAACTGATTTTCATTATGTTCCAGCAATAGTGAGGCCCCGCTGAGCAGTTCTTCCAAACTGCTGGAAGGAATACTGTTATTTTACAGCTTTTACAGTCATCCATCCATCCATCCATCTATTAATTCACTTATCCATCTATCGATCAATCATCTATCTATCTATCTACACTGACCAAAATTATAAACGCAACACTTTTGTTTTTGTCCCCATTTTTCATGAGCTGAACTCAAAGATCTAAGACTTTTTCTATGTACACAAAAGGCCTACGAGTGGCCTTTTATTGTGGCCAGCCTAAGGCACACCTGTGCAATAATCATGCTGTCTAATCAGCATCTTGATATGCCACACCTGTGAGGTGGATGGATTATCTCAGCAAAGGAGAAGTGCTCACTAACACAGATTTAGACAGATTTGTGAACAATATTTGAGAGAAATAGGCCTTTTGTGTACATAGAAAAAGTCTTAGATCTTTGAGTTCAGCTCATGAAAAATGGGGGCAAAAACAAAAGTGTTGCGTTTATAATTGTGGTCTATCTATCTATCTATCTATCTATCTATCTATCTATCTATCTATCTATCTATCTATCTATCTATCTATCTGTCTGTCTGTCTGTCTGTCTGTCTGTCTGTCAAACAAGTTTATTACAAGAAACGGTTACATTTTATTTTGATAGTCCACTTTAGACATTCTACTAACTTTAAGTAACTTTGTAACTACATGTCAACTAATTCTCATTAATTTGCAACTACTACTAACTCTCAGTAGAGTAGGTTTAGGGTTAGTAGAATAAGTTGACATATACTTGCAAAGTTTCTCTTAGTCAGTATGTTGTATGTTGTGGACCCATCAAAATAAAGTGTTAGAAGCAGACAGTCTACTAATACTCTAATGACTGCTAGTGGACATGTAGTTGCAAAGTTACTTACTGTTAGTAGAATGTCTAAAGTGGACTATCGAAATAGTGTTACCCAAGAAACTATTGACTTGACACAATAAAACTGTCTGTGACTGCCCTCTAGTGCTCAAGTTCAGTGAGATGAGTTAGGTAAGATGTTTTATGAAGGACATAAAAGAACTTTAATTATCATATGTCATAATTCACACATTTACTTACAGTTCAGCTATTAAACTCTGCTAGCAGAGTAGCGGTTCTTTCTCACAAAGTGCAGCTTGATAGGCATACATTACATCCAGTAACTTCAATAAAACAATTTCAGAACCACCAGAGACAACTGTCAATTCCACCAGAGAGACACATGAAATGTTATAAATGTAATCAGACATTTTACAATTGATTCTTGTTTATCATATTTCCTGCAAATAAAAAGAAAAAATATTCCATATCTACTGTAATAATAAAATAGCACGTCTTCAAAATCATGCTCACCCCTATTCTTTATATACTCTGTCCATACTTGTAGCTTTGTTTGATATCTTCTCATAACTATAACCACATTCATTAAACCATAATAAAATGAAAACCAACCATCCTTTACCGTCTGAACTTACTTTAACCATCTTCATGTTCACTTTTCACTTATAACCTTCTTCACATTCATTTTTCACATATGTCTTTCATCTAAATATCCTTCATTCATGGATCAATCAAAAACACAGTCAAAGAACACCAGGATCTACATGATGTTCATAAATTAAATTAAAAAAACTAAAGTAAGGAAGACAGAAATGGCAGATTACATTGTTCCTGACTTCGCAGCAGCTTGATCTGTGATGGCCCGGTTTTCACTCATCTGACTTGTGGTGGATTCATCAGCATGAGACTGGCTCATAATGGATTGTTTCTTGGTGGACTGGTTGGTGATAGACTGACTTGTGGTTGAGTGGGAAGCAACAGACTGTGACTTGATGGATTTTGTGGTCTTGGCCTGCTTGAATGTGGTGTGAATTGTCTTCTTCCTCTTGACGTGGAGGATCTCCATAGCATCAGGATTGACTCCTGGCTGCTGGAACTCCTTTGTGGTCTCCGACTGCTCGGTGGTGGATTGCTCTTGCTCCTGGAACTCCTGCTGTCTCTGGAGCATCTGAAACAGAAGAAAATGATGAAATGCATTATGGGGAGAGAAAATATAGGCAATTTGGTAATGTGGTAAAAATGTCAAAAGTATGACAATTGCTCTGTTCCAAAACCTAGTGCGCTGCATACTGAGGCAGCATTTGAAGGCAAACTCCTGACTCGAAGGCCATAGCCAACTTAATATGCCTTATAAGATACCTTGTTTTAGCCAAATTCTGAAGCAACATGGCATGTTCTTTAAGGAAAAGGCAATCACATAAACACTGACAAGCTCAGTGAA
Source organism: Schizothorax lantsangensis (assembly GCA_027422415.1). NCBI lineage: Eukaryota > Metazoa > Chordata > Actinopteri > Cypriniformes > Cyprinidae > Schizothorax > Schizothorax lantsangensis. The sequence goes on along the minus strand of CM049860.1, from coordinate 22,923,883 downwards.
AAAAAAAAAACGAGGATGATTAATGAGGTAAGAGAAATTACATTTAAAAATAAACTTTTAAAGTTGGTGTGAAGTGTTGTTCAACCTAATTAATAATGTTTAAAAAAAAGAAAGAAAAATGAAAAACACATAACACAATTACATTTTTTTAACTAAAATTAAAATGAAAACTGAAAATATAAAATTAAAAACCAAATCAAAATATACAAAACTATAGTTTTTAATATAAAATTATATTATATAAATAATACTAAAATAACACTGGTTATAGATTGTATTGTGAACAACTAATCCATGTATGTTTAATTTTTAACCTTTTTTATCTCTGAATGAAAATTTTATAATTAGACTTTTACACTCTGATGTACATCACAATGTGGAAGAAAAGATCAGTCGGCACATTTCATTGCGAATTTAAATTTAATTCAATACTAAAAGTTTCAATAAAAAATGTGTTCAGTTTAATTAAACGTAATGTATCCAATATTTGTGTGTTATGTATTTTTATCATTATTATTAATAGAGTATTGTGCTGTTAGTTTTGCTACATGCCAACACCAAACTCAACTGAAATCAGTTGTAAGTCACATCAACAGTGCTGTTTGTGTAACTTGTGGAGTTGCTGCCTAAGTAGAGCATTCCAAACGACTCACTTATGTTCCATGATGATTAGTTTGCTTTCTGTATGCTAACAAGGCAGCTAACTAGGTTATGGAACAGAGCACAAAAGTCATATTTGCATATATTGAGCTAATGTATAAGACTGTGATGCAGAGTTGTGTCTCACCATTAGCTGCTGATACTTGGCGATAGCCTCGTCAGTGGTTACTCCTTCAGCAAGGCCTAGTTCTGCTGCACGGCGGGCCATTTCTGCCTTATGAGAACCTGGTGGGGTCCAGCCCACACCTTTAATCCAGTTCAAATCAGATTTGTAGTTCACCTGCAACCACAGAGGTCAGGACCATTAAACCATGCTACATGAGGAAAACAAGTAACAACAAGCAAACAATTCCTTTTTTGGGTGCATGTCACCAAGTCACTGCAATGTCATATTTTCACAAGTATTTGCCACTCATTCGCCATTCATCAGAGACATTAGCATACAACGCTATCATTACAGTTAATCATACATCATTGAATAATCCCAAAACCAGTTCTCACATCGCTCTGCAGCTGGTAGGCTTGTTTAGCGTGTTTGACATTGAGCTGATGAGGATCACAGGTGTAGTCATGAAAATGTTGGCGATAGTTTTGGTTGCTGAGCTGAGCCTGGCTCTTCTTAGCATGCAGGAACTCAGGCTGGTCGCCATGGATCTTAAACTGAGAGCGTGTCTCCTGGGACTGCTTCTTGTACTCGTTGTTGCTCTGGAGCTTCCCTACAGCCAGTGAGTGTCTGATCTTGGGGTCATCCTCAACGCTAAGGAGGCCCACCTGCTGGCCTTTCCCTTTGACAAATGCCTCCTTGTAGCGGAACTGAGAAGGAACGGTACAACATATATTAAATTACAATTCTAAAGCTGGGTTTTATTTAAGAAAATAGTTCACAGTTTGGCAATTAAATATTTTGATTTTGACTTACATCACTAGCAATTTCTCTAGAGGCCTTGGCTGTCTGGAAGGGAATGGCGTCTAACCTGAGGTCGTAACCTGCAGACTTTACCTGCTCACCTGATTTTTTATACACTTTCTGCAAAATGAAAGTAAAAAAGGGACATAGACAATGTTTAAGGATGTACACTACCATTCAAAAGTTTGGAATCTTTAATGTTTTTTGATGTTTTTGAAAGAAGTCTCTTAAACATGTTAAATCTGTTTTCTATTTTATTATTTTTTAAATGTAATTTATTGGCAAAGTTTGGCAAATTTTCAGCAGCCATTACTCCAGCCTTCAGTGCCACATGATCCTTCAAAAAGCAGTCTTATATGCTGAGTTGGTGCTCAAATTCTCAAGAAACATATATTATTATCAATGTTGAAAACAAGTTTTTACTTCATAATATTTTTTTGGATTTCTGAAGGATCGTGTGACACAAGACTGGAGTAATAGCTTCTGAAAATTCAGCTTTGCCATCACAAAAATAAATTGTATTTTAAGATATATTAAAACAGAAAACAGTTATTTTAAATTGTAATAATATTTCACAGTATTACTGATTTTATTGTATTTTTGATCAAATAAATGTAGCCATTATGAGTAAAGGCTTTATAAAGAGTCTTCTTTCATAAACATTAAATACATCTTGCAAGAGTACCAATCAACAGCTGGCTTACATCACTAATTTGCTGAGCGTTGATCTTTGCTCTGATGAAGTCAGGATGATCAGTATGTAATGTGTACTTGTACATAGAGTCTCCAGATTTATACATTCTCTGAAACAGGACAAAACTTTTGTTATTCACTCACCCAAAACAGCTACTGGCAACACATATTGGTATAAGAATGCTGGGTGAAGTTTACCTCACTACACTGCATGTAGCTGTTCTTTGCGTGGATGATATCAGGTGAATCAGCAACTTGAGTGAACTTCAGACTGTCAGGATGTTGACGATACTTCTTCTACAGAAGGTAACGGTGAAGAAAAGCATTCGTTATTAACCATGGCTTTATGTGGTATGATTTTATTACAGCATGCTAGAAAAATTACGACTATAAACATGAAACCACACAGTATTTACTTTACTAATATGAGTGAAACATGGTATTCAAAAATAAAAAAATTATGTTATCCATTGGTAATTACTTGGAGTGTAAAAAATGGGCATTCCATACCAGAATGGATCCAGATCTAAAATAGCTAAATAGCAATTCTACTTTTCGTTAACATTATCCAATAGCCTGTGTGTTGTCTGGCCTAACTGATGTGAGCATAAAAGTGAAGTTGGTTGATTTTTGGTTACAGAGGCCTTTTTACATTTTGGAATAATGTGCATGGATGAATCATTCACAATAAGACCATGAGCTTGCATTAACAAGGTACACAGACTCAATTTTGATTTCAAGTTAAATTTACAGTAAGTGACTTACATCACTAATGAGCTCTCCAGCTTTCTTTGCAGACTCCAGCTGGGGCGCACCTATTGAGTCCCAGGCCACTCCCTTCATGAAGTTCAGATCTGATTTGTATACATTCTTTGAAAGATAAAGAAGACAATATTATCGTGTTTGCCTTGGCACTCTTCTATGAAACTAAAACTCAAGATTAAGATCAACCATCTTGTTCATCTTTTATTATCTTTCTCACCTGGCTCTGCAGGTCATATGCCTTTTTGGCCCATTGCACCTTTATATCATCAGGTAGGACTGTGTAAGAGTGTATGTGAGTCTTGTAATCCTGGTCGCTGGCTAAAGCCTGGGCTTTCTTGGCATGAACCAGGTTCACCATGTCTAGAGGCAGCTGGTACTGGCCACTAACAGATGCAGCGTATTTGCGATAATGCTGGTCACTCTGCAGACGTCCCATCTCTAAGCAGTGCATTAAATGCGAGTCTTCATGAACACTGCGAGCTCCGACGTGCTTGCCTTTCTCCAATACATGGTTGTGCTTGTACTGGACCTACCAGGGCAAAGGAGGTGAACATGTGAACTGGATGTTAGTGCACATGCAGGAAAGTGTTAGTCACCACAAAGTTAGCAGCATTATTGCTTATGTATATTAATGCATGAGTTTATCACAGCTGTTTTTGACCATAGATGTTTATGTGTGTAAATTTAGAGAGGGTATTCTTACATCACTAGCAATGCTGGTAGAGGCTTTGGCAGCCTGGAAGGGGATATCCTTCATGGTGAGTTTATAACCCTGAGCTCTGAGCGTATGCCATGATTCCTTGTATTTAACCTGAAACAAAATAGATAATGTTTTTAAAAATCTCTAGCGTCTTGCGTGCAGGTTCATTTTAATAGCTTCTTCTTTAGAATATCTGTGAAATGAGCTATCAAGTTTAAAATAGGGGATTTTTTTATGATGTAGCAATATCCATAAACACTAAAATAGACTTGGAAGGCTCATCTTACATCACTGAAGTTAGCAGCGTTAATCTTGGCCTGGGTGATTTCAGGTCCCTCGGCAGTAATGGTGTAGTTGTGCCTGAGGTTCTCTCCCTTTTCTTTGTACAAGCGCTAAATAACATCAGACCACAAGACATTATAATCCTGTTTCGCTGGAAATCACAAAACACCGAAACAATATTGGGAATGTTCTCCTACCTCATTAGTGATCTTGTTACTGGCCTTAGCATGCACAATATCTGGAGAATCCGTGACGGATGTGTGTTTGAATGAGTAGGGCTGCTGGCGATACTTTTTCTGTTAGGCAAAAGAAACATACAGTATAATAAATACATATATGAAGTAAATTTAAAATACACACTAACATTCAAAAGTTTGGAGTCTGTAAGTCTTTTATGCTCACCAAACCTGCATTTATTTTATCAAAAGTACTAAAACTGGAATATTGTGAAATATTATTGCAATTTAAAATAACTGTTTTCTATTTTAATATTTTGAAATGTCATTTATTCTTGTGATGGCAAGGCTGAAATTTCAGCAGCCATTACTCAGTGTCACATGATCCTTCAGAAATAATTTGAATATGCTGCTGGTGCTTAAGAAACATTTCTTATTATTATCAATGTTAAAGTAGTTCAATGATCAAGTAGTTGTGCTACTTGATATTTTTGTGAAAACCTTGATACATTTTCTTTCAGTATTCTCTGACTAATAAAAAGAACAGCATATATTTGAAATAGAAATGTTTTGTAACAATGTAAAAAAGTCTTTACTGTCATTTTTTTTAAAAATCTTACCGAACCCAAACTTTTGAACAGTAATACAGATGAAAATGCTGGATCAATGTGTTAATATTTAGACAGGCATTCATACCTCGCTAATTAGATCTGTGGCCCGTTTGGATCCCTCAATCTGTAGGGCACCAGTGGCAATCCAGGCCGCACCACGAAGGTAGTTCAGATCAGAGCGGTAGATTTTCTGTTGCATAAATAAAATATGTTCAAGAGAATTCAACTTTCAAGAGGCATTCTGTGAACAATGAGTATTAGTAATAGTAGTGCAAGTATTGAATAATCCATTACCTCACTCTGTAGTTCATATGCTCTCTTGGCAGCCTGCACTTTGAGGTCATCAGGCAGTGTTGTATACTTGTGCAATGTAAGTCTATAGTCCTGATCGCTGACCAGAGACTGAGCCTTCTTAGCATGGAGCACCTCCAACATATCCATTGGTAGATGGAACTGAGAGTGCACCTTAGAAGAGTCCTTTTTGTATTTGAGCTAAGGAAATAGAAAGCTGATCAATCACTTGAGCATGACCTCTCAAACTCATATTTGTGGCACTCCAAAATGCTGTAGCCTTGCTCACTCTTCTGGAATACTCACATCACTCTGTATATTTGTGGCATGAACAGAGTGAGCAATGTTTATGTCATCCTGTAGTCCCTTGAGCCCAATCATCTTCCCTTTTGTCTTCTCAAACTGTGCCTTGTATTTTTGCTGGAGGCAAACATTTATACAGTTAGACAGACAGATAACCAAAATAAACTTAGTTCATCTATTGTGTACAAAATACTCACATCACTGAGGATTTCTGCAGAAGATTTGGCTGCTTGGAATGGAATAGCATCCAAGCGCAACTTGTAGCCACCATCTCTGATCTTTCTCCAGGACTCTTTGTAGTGTGACTGTATAGAAAAGAATTCTACTTTTAGCAGTTTAATGTGGAAATTCAATTGTTTGTGCATGTGTTTAATAGTTTCTGAAACAGGAACAGCAGTGTGTGTAATGGATTCTCACCTCACTGAGGTTCACGGCATTGATCTTAGCCTGCACATGCTCTGGAATATCTCCAATCAGTGTGTACTTGTGCATTTCATTCTCTCCTTTCTCTCTGTATAATCTCTGTCAACATGAAGATATCTCGCATGTTCATAATCACATACATGAAGAAATTCCAATCTCTTTTACCAGTTGTCCCCAAATTCAATGCATAGATTCATAGAAAGAATAATTAATGAATGTATCAAATTAAGACATACATCAAGAACCAGTTTGCTGCTGATTTTGGCCTGGACCATCTCTGGTGTATCCTCCACGCTGGTAAACTTCATAGCACTTGCATCCTGTCTGTATTTTTTCTGGAACAAACACAACACATGGCAAAGATTAAATAACAAAACATATGCTTATATTCTTTTAGCCAGGAATGTCAGATTTCTGAAGGCATAATAACCTACAAATTATTATTAGTTGAAAATGTATTTAAAAAAAATAGTTTTCTGATGTTTACTATAAAAGGTACTGATGAATTGAGGAAATAGTTATTTCCTATTCCTTCCCCTGCTAAATATAACCTATCACATCAGCTATTTGCTATTCAAGCATTACATAACTGCTCTTCTAGTGGTTAAGTACGTATTTCATTTTCAGAGGGTCCTGCTGATGACCTAGAAATCTGGTGACTCCTCAAGTTAGATGATTTTAGAACTTGTTAGATGAAAAACTATGACATTAAGTGTGTATGGTTGGTCATGTTCAGGTTGATCTGTACCTCGCTGGCTAAATCTGTAGCTTTTCTGGCCTGCTGTATATCAAGGGATCCAGTGGTTTCCCATCCCACCCCTTTCATCCAGTTCAGGTCAGAGCGATACTTTTTCTGTGAAGAAAACAACATTTTGATGCACAATTCCAAACAGTATGCATGTTGTATGCAGTATGCAGTATGCATTTGTGCCTGTTTTGGCTTTACAAGTCATTAAACCGAATGCTGGAATAACTCTTACATCACTCTGTAGGCCATAGGCTTTCTTGGCCCATTCCACCTTCATATCAGTGGGCAAGATGGTGTACTCGTGTAAGAAGGTTTTGTAATTTTTCTCAGTGGCCAGTTCCTGGGCTTTCTTGGCATGGGTGAGGTTCATCATATCGAGTGAGGAACTGTATTTGGTCTTGGTATCCTCATACTCTTTCTTGTAATTGAGGTCACTCTGGAGTTTGGTAGCCTTGGCTGAATGGGCCATCTGAGAATCATCTGACACAGTCTTCACGCCAATCATCTTCCCTTTTGTCATCTCATATTCTTGCTTGTACTTCACCTAAATATATGGAATAACAGGAAAGTTACATTAGATTATTAGTCACAATACCTGAGCTTCCAGTGTCTATTTGTGAATCATGTGCATCAGTAGGGTGTTTGGCCACTCACATCACTGGCGAGATCTCTTGTTGTTTTGGCGGCGAGAATTGAAAGTGAGTCCAAGCCTAGTTCAAAACCCTTCTCCCTCTGCTCATCCCAACTACTCTTATATGCTTTCTGAAAATCACCAGTTTAATGTGTTGATTAAAAACAGGCAGTGGGTTGTTAGTTTATGTGTAGGTTATTGGTGTAACATAAGCAGGTTCAAGTGATTCAGTTCATACCTCACTGAGAAGCTCTGCATTAGCTTTGGCTTGCTTGAAGAGAGGCTCATCTTTGCTCATAGTGTACTGGTGCATTGTCTGTTCAGTGCCTGCTTTGTACGCCAGCTGAGTACAATAAAAGGCCAATCAATCCCAGAAATATCCACTGAGGAGAGAAATATCCAATTGGATGGATCGTATCTTACCCCACTCTGCAGCTCCTGGCTCTTCTTAGCATGTATGATTGAAGGAGTGTCTGCCACTTGTGTGAATTTCACACTGCCCACCTTCTGGCGGTACTTTTTCTGTATAGAGGTGGAAAATGCACAGTTAGAGTAAACGTGTGAAGTCCAGCATTGTCTTCCTGGTGGAGACCAAATAAATCTTGCTGGTAAAGCTAGTTAAGAAGCCTATGAAAATGCTGGTGACCAGATATGCGAGTCTAATCAGTAGGGAATCACAATTTTGTAATGACCAACCTCGCTGACTAGTTCTCCTGCTTTCTTGGCTTGTTCTACATCCAGGCAGCCATCAGCCTCCCATCCGACTCCTTTCATCCAGGTCAGGTCTGATCGGTACTGGTTCTAAAATAGCCAAATCAATATCCATATAGAATGCATAAAGTACAGTGTGTGTATCATTTTACTCTGGCCTTGCAAATAGACATGGTTTGTTCTTCTTACATCACTCTGCAGTTGGTAGGCTTTCTTAGCTTGCTGCACTTTCATGTCATCAGGCAGGACGGTATAATCGTGTAACTTCTTCCTGTAGTCCAAATCACTGGCCAGGGCCTGAGCCTTCTTAGCATGACTCAGATTCACCATGTCTAGAGGCAGGTGGCACTTGGATTGAGTCTCCTTAGAATCCTTTTTATAAGCGACCTATAGCAAAGAAATTTGATTGGATTATTTGTTTAGGCTGAAGAATCTGAGATTGCCCACTCATATTAATGGGAAAATATACTTTTGTTTAACTTAAACTGACTTTGGGTACTCAGGCTTACCTCACTGCTAAGCTTGGCCACCTGGAGCGAGTGCATTGTTTTGGAGTCACTCACATCCATTCCAATGGCTTTTTCTTTGTTCTTTGCATATGCTTCCTTATACTTGATCTGTACAGCCCAATAAATCAAATCAACCCAAGGAAACAAATTTTAATGACGTTTACATTTAAACATTGAACATTTGATTCTTACATCACTAGCCAGGTCTCCAGAGGCTTTGGCAGCTTTGAATGTCAGTGTGTCCAGGCCGATATCACATGCTTTGGATTTGTTCTTCTCCCAGTTCTCTTTGTATTTGATCTGTGAACGTGCAGGAAGACAACACTTAACAACACAATCAACACCTGTGAACTATATATAAGGATGACAAACAATGTGGCAAGGCTCTGGAATGTGAGTATAGGCTTACATCACTGCTGAGCTCTGCATTAGCTTTGGCCTTTTTAAGTTCTGGTGTATCTTGAGATAATGTGTACTGCAACTTTGTCTTCTCATAGTTGGCTTTATAGTTCAGCTTGAATGAGAGGTTATATTTGAGGCTTAGATATATTGCATTAAATTCACTTAAACACTCATTGACAAGGACAAATTATGCTTACATTGCTGAGCTGATGGGCATTGATTCTGGCTTGCACAATTTCAGGAGTGTCTGTAACATGGCTGAATTTCAGCTTGTCGATATGCTGTCTGTAGTTTTTCTGTGTGGGGAAAAAAAGACATCCATTTAGATTAGACTGCATGTTTACAAGTGTGAAGCTCATTTATAAGGCTGAGGCAGCACTTTACACGCTGTCAGGATGGCACAGTTATTGATAGACAAGTTCTAAGCAGAATAGCCATGAAGTTTAAGTTTATAGCCACAACAAGAATGATAGACTTACATCTTTGAGTGGCTCCAGTTTCTTCTGTGACTGATAGGATGGAGTGATGGTGGCTGGATAGTTGTACTCACTCTGAGCATGCTTCTCCTGCTCATGTTCTGATTTGTAGGCAATCTGAAATCAAAGGGTATTAGAGAATATGTAAACACCCTATATATATATAATTGAGTAATGTATCTAAAATATCTTAGTATTTACTTATTAACTACAACAGTTTCTTATTTCAAAATTGGACAATGCGCTGTAGTTTACTTTTACTAATTCTATTACAGTAGGAATTTATACAAATTTAATGCAATTAAATATGAGCAACAAAACCACATATGAGAGATAATATGTTCAGAAAATAGCTTTAGTCTTACATTACTGGCAAGCTTTCTGACGTTCATGGCATGCATGGTCTTCTTATCGATGCCACCGCACTCATAGTGCCCCTTCATGTCATTGGTGTATTTCTCCTTGTATTTATTCTGCAATCACAAATGAATGAGCTTGCATATGACTGCACACAAGTGTCCAGCACAGCAACACCTTAAATATAGAATATGCTGCCATTCTTTGCATATCACTGATGAGGTGCTCACATCACTGGTATACTTGGCGATCTTTGACGCATTCTTGAACTGTGGCGTCTCGCAGTAGTTGATGCTGTGGCCTTTGGTGGTCTCAAAGTCTTTCTTGTATTCAACCTGTATGACGGGAGGATATCTGTGTCACGTAGGCAATGAGGTTGTGGAACTTTAAGTCTCTATCACTTGTGGTGAACTTCATGCACTGCATACAGAAAACCATATGCCCTTTTGACATTTGCTTGTAAATCAGGGTAGGATGAGGATGTGGTATTGTTTATGGCATCATTAGGTATACATTGTGGCATGTGAGAGGGTGAAAATAGAATGATGATGTGGCCCCTGGGTTTGTGTGTTGTCTTTGTTTATGTCTGTGGGTGGCTGGGCTCATGGGATGTGGAGAATGCAGGTGTGGAGACGTTATGTCTGGCTGAGCCGCTGACAGATGAGTTCACTGATCCTCTCTTTCTCTTTTTGCACGTGTGCATCCCAAAATGCACCCAGTAAGCCAAGTTACAAATCTTCAGCTAACTAATCAATGCTGTTTCTAAATATGTTTAACGGGCAAAAGTACATATATCATATATGGAAATGACCAAGGGCATAAATCGCTCACAAGCTTGTTGATTTTCTGTGATCCCTTCATCTTGTTCAAATCCTTCTTATATTTCAGCTGCAGATTAAACATGGACCACGGGAACCAGATGAGTCCTTTACACAATCTGACTTTGCTGCAGTTGGAATTGAACTGCTGGTTCGTCTGGCCAGAGGAGAACTGCCCCCCAGTTGGGGACACTTCATTTCCAGCGATATTGTCGACTTGATTGCACAGATACTATTTAAACTGAACTGAGCTGGGCGCTGACATCACTGAATTCAATAATGAATTGCGTTTAACTGAAAATTGAGTGTTTAATCTTGTCATTTTACATTATTGACACACTATGTTCCTATTTTGATATTGTAAAGTTGCTTTGACACAATCTGTATTGTTAAAAGCGCTATATAAATAAAGGTGACTTGACTTGACTTGACATGGAGAGAAGGGGATGAGAAAGGTGTTTAAACACATCAATACCAGAAAGGGCTCAATCTACTGTGCAGGATGCCTGATCTGTCAGGGTGAATTCTTGTGACATGAGAGAACATACACATTCAGTCATTTAGACAGTCAGTGTGTCTAAATATGTCCTTTTGATGCCTCTAGAGTGACAACACTGGATTCTCGGTGGGAGTCATCGGAGAAAATGTACATATAGTGATGACAGGCCAAGGTGAGAAAACATTAACTGGGATTATTTTGGCATTATTTATATACTATTATAGTTTTTATTTATATTTTGAATTAGCTTGTATTTCTCTATTTTTAGTTTTCATTTTAATTTAAGTTTAATTGTTAGTACTTATTTAGTTTTATGTTATAATTATATATATATTTAATCTAATAATTATATTTTATCTTTAAAAAAATCAATTAGCAAACATGCTATTAATAGTTTTATTTTTAGTTAATGGTAATAAGTCTGACAGTGTTATTTTAATATCATTGAGATACTATAGTTTTTGGTAATATTTTGAATTACATTTTATTTTTATAGTTTCTGCTTTCATGTTAATTTTAATTAAAGTTTTAGTAATTTTGTTTAGTGTTTTTGCAGTTTATGTATTTATTATTATTATTTTTTCATTTTTTTGTTATTTTAGTACATCAGGTTAAACAAAATGAAAATGGAAATGTGGCCTTGTTAATTAGCTGTAAAGTTTTTTATATTTTATTTCAGTTAACATTTATTGTATTTCAAGTAACAATTTTTTTTTTATGGTTTTAGTTTAAGTTTTAGTCAACTATAATAACCCTGAACCCTGACTGGGACAGAACTGGTATAATTCCTACTGTGAAAAGTGGAACATCTAAAATGACAGACGACTTCAGCAGTGATAATGCACTGATACTCACATTACTGGCTATATCATGGGCTTTCTTGGCCATCTGGTATCCAGGGGTAATCATAGCAGGGAAGCTGCCCTTGCCCTTTTGCTGTTCATATTCCTCAGTATAGGCATGCTAAAGGAATTAGAGACATTCAGTATAACCATATGTGGATGAAACCACATAGGATGTAAAGCAAAGGCATTGAATGTGCAAAAGAACACTGTGTCACCTGACTGAAGTGTTCTGCATGCTCTTTGGCCAAAGCAAACTCTGCAGAACCGGCATCAGTGCTGGCCTTGCCCTTAATCTCCTGCTCGTATTTCTGTTGATATTTCACCTGCACAAAAAACAACACTAGATTAAAACTGGCATGCACATGCAGCTGACATTCACATGTAATTTACACATTTGGACACTTACTTTGCTGGCCATCTCGCCTGCTTTTTTAGCCACCTGGTATCCAGGAGTGAAGTGGGCAGGAAAACTGCCTTTGCCCCTCTTCTGTTCATATTCCTCAGTGTAGACATACTGTTTTTATAGAAGGAGATGCCAAATTAAGACGTATGGATATTATTCGGCCACAAAACATTTTCAAGATTCTATTCACTTACATCACTGACAATCTTCCCTTGATTTTTAGCTAGAAGCACATCAGGAGTATCCGTCACAGCGGTGTATTTTGACACTCGTTCTTCGTGGCCTTTTTTATACTCAACCTGAATAAAAAAGAAAGGAATATTCAACATTTTTTAGAAAGAAACTAGACTTTTTGCAACCTAAACTTTACTTACATTGCTAGCCAGTGTATTGGCTTTCTTTGCCATTTCATATCCTGGCGTGATCATAGCTGGGAAACTGCCCTTTCCTTTAGACTGCTCATATTCTTCTGTGTATTTCACCTTTGAATCAACATATAACATCACAGATAAGAAACAAACTTGTGAAATGACTAATAACATAAACAGGCATAAGAGGAAGGCCTCCAGATGACTCTGTGACCATACGTCCTGGACAGTCCTATAGCTGGGAATTTGTAATTGCCTAAAATATACCCGGGAATTGGCTTTTGGTCCCGATTGGTTGCTTGCACACTACTGGTCAAACTACTATTCAGTCATTACCTTCAGCAAGGATGAAAACAATAGGAAAACAAAGCCAAAACCCGGACATTTTAGGCAATTTAGGAATCCCAGACAGGACATGTCTGGGGAAAAAGAGAAGGTATGGCTTCCTTATTTATAGCTTCAGTGGCCAGTGTATGAAAATTGTGAGAAAATTAACCACAAAATCTTGAGGAAGTGTCACACAACAGGACAAAGCGATATTGATACGTTCAGCCTTTACACTAAAGCTTATTACTATGATGTTATGTTTTAAAATAATATAATAAAATGTAACATTGTATAATTATACTATAATATAAAATAATTACTTGTGATCAACAGTTATTAAAAATATGACAGAAAGAATTTGCTACTACCACAGTTTTCTATGAGAGATTACAATACCAGAAGAAGTATAAAGATTCTTGGATTTTTAAAACCATGTGTGTGATTTCAGTCTAAAAGGTCACTTTGGAAATGTATCCTTACATCACTGGCCAATGAGACTCCAGTCTTGGCATGTAACATCTCAGGTGTGTCGGCTACAGAGGTAAACTGCGTCACACGTGCTTCATGGCCTCGTTTATATTCCACCTGCAGCCCAAATTACCACTCTTTGTAATACATCATCATAATTTATCCAATTATAGGTGCAGCAAAAAAGCAAGAGCCTCATTTTTCATTTGCCCATTGAGTCTGAATCTGATAACTCACGTCACTAATGGTCTTCTGTGCCTGGGTCACGCGTACAATTTCCTGGCTGGTAACGCTCCCCGAGTAAAATGACTGTTGGCCCACAAATTCAGTTTGGTAACCTTGCTGCTTTTAGAAAGATTAAAAAGCGGTCACACGTTAAAAAATAGTCCACAGCTAAACGTAATGGATTTCTGGTACTATTTCCTTTGGCTACTCACCTGACTGGCAAGCTGGCTGGCCTTACGAGCTTGCTCGATTTCTTTTGATCTCATGTCATAGTGGAAAGTGGACATGAAACGCTCTCCTTCTTCTCTATATTTATTCTACAAACCAGAGAGATATAAGGAGAGAAATGTTAGCGTGCTTCCTATCAGCACAATAATAAATTACAATGCAGTAATGATTGTAATTCCTGATGTATGAAGAATGATGGAATATCACATACTGTAAAAAGTAATATTCAGTGATGCTAGTGAGTGCTATTTTTCCACACTGTCTTTATGTAATTTTTCAGGGAAGAAATTAAATTATACATGTGAAATATACAGGTGCATCTCAATAAATTAGAATGTGGTGAAAAAGTTCATTTTTTCTTGTAAGTTATTTCACAAAGTGAAACTTTCATATATTTTAGATTCATTCCATGTAAAGTAAAACATTTCAAAAGTTTTTTTTTGTTTTAATTTTGATGATTAGAGCTTACAGCTCATGAAAGTCAAAAATCAGTATCTCAAAATATTAGAATATTTACATTTGAGTTTCAATTAATGACCATCCATACAGTATAAATTCTGGGTATCTCTTGTTCTTTGAAACCACAATAATGGGGAAGACTGCTGACTTGGAAATGATCCAGAAGACGAACATTGACACCCTCCACAAAGAGGGTAAGTCACAGAGGGTCATTACTGAAAGGTGTGGCTGTTTACAGAGTGCTGTATCAAAGCATATTAAATGCAAAGTTGACTGAAAGGAAGAATTTGGGTAGGAAAAGGTGCACAAGCAACAGGGATGACTGCAAGCTTGAGAATACTGTCAAGCAAAGCTGATTCAAACACTTGGGAGAGCTTCACAAGGAGTGGACTGAAGCTGGAGTCAGTGCATCAAGAGTCACCACGCTCAGACGTCTTCAGGAAAAGGGCTACAAGCCACTTCTGAACCAGAGACAATGTCAGAAGCGTCTTACCTGGGCTGTGGAGAAAAAGAACTCAGTGGTCCAAAGTCCTCTTTTCAGATGAAAGTAAATTTTGCATTTCATTTGGAAACAAGGTCCCAGAGTCTGGAGGAAGAGTGGAGACGCACAGAATCCATGTTGCTTGAAGTCCAGTGTGAAGTTTCCACAGTCAGTGATGATTTGGGCTGCCATGTCATCTGCTGGTGTTGGTCCACTGTGTTTTCTGAAGTCCACAGTCAACGTAGCCATCTACCAGGAAATTTTAGAGCACTTCATGCTTCCTTCTGCTGACAAGCTTTATGGAGATGCTGATTTCATTTTCCAGCAGGACTTGGCACCTGCCCACACTGCCAAAGGTACCAAAAGCTGGTTCAATGACCATGGTGTTACTGTGCTTAATTGGCCAGCAAACTCGCCTGACCTGAACCCCATAGAGAATCTATGGGGTATTGTCAAGAGGAAGATGAGAGACACCAGACCCAACAATGCAGATGAGCTGAAGGCCACTGTCAAAGAAACCTGGGCTTCCATACCACCTCAGCAGTGCCACAAACTGATCACCTCCATGCCACGCCGAATTGAGGCAGTAATTAAAGCAAAAGGAGCCCCTACCAAGTATTGAGTGCATATACAGTAAATTAACATACTTTCCAGAAGGCCAACAATTCACTAAAAATGTTTTTTTTTTATTGGTCTTATGAAGTATTCTAATTTGTTGAGATAGTGAATTGGTGGGTTTTTGTTAAATGTGAGCCTAAATCATCACAATTAAAAGAACCAAAGACTTAAACTACTTCAGTCTGTGTGCATTGAATTTATTTAATACACGAGTTTCACAATTTGAGTTGAATTACTGAAATAAATGAACTTTTCCACGACATTCTAATTTATTGAGATGCACCTGTAAGTATGGTGGTCTGCATTCTGTCAGTCTGCATGAAGGCCGCTCTAGAGCCCACTGACAGACAAGGGCAGCTGGGATCCCACAGAGACAGATACAGAGAAGGAGAGAGAGGGAAAGGAAGCAAGAAAGGAAGAGAGGTGGGCCATGTTCATGTGGTATAAATTTAAACAGCGAATACATTAAGAAGGCCAGAGAAGAGTATCATGTCACACCACAGAAATAACTGGAGAGATGCGGTTCTCATTCCAAACCTGTAGAGTCACCAGGGCCTTTGAGCTCTCCTAAAAACAGACCTTTAACCCAGCTCATATAATATAGGGGGGATTACCAGCAAAACAACCCATGTTCAATTCTTTAAATACTTTTGATTGTAAATCAGTTAGCAATATCCAGACAGTAAATACACCGAGCACCACTAGTTTAGTACCAGGCTGCCTAAAAAGTCATACTGCAAAGTTTCCTTATTTAGTTACAAAAAACTTACAAAGTTTTTTTAAAGAAAAAAATTCTATATAATTTATTTATAAAAAATGTATTTTATGCATACTTGTGTTTCAAATCAGTTTATGAGCTCTGAATATTTAAACAAAACTATTTTTAAAGTCTCCAAGAGTAAACATTTATTCATTTGGCAAACTAACAAGATACTTTGAAATAAGTAAACTAACAAGATAAATTAAATTCAGATCTTAATATACTATATAATCATTTATTTAAAGTTGTGTAATGTACAGTAAACTGGCCATTATCACAAAATAAAAGATTAATTTGAAGGAGTTTATTTTCCAATAATGATCAGCTGACTGTACATTATTATTACAATATTACATTAATATTATATTACATATTCATTTATTTAAAGTGGTGTAATGTACAGTAAACTGGTCATTATCACAAAAAAGTCAATTTGAAGGAGTTTATTTTCCAGTATGATCAGCTGATTGTTCATTATTATTACAATATTACATTAATATTATATTATATATTTATTTATTTGATAAGAAGCCATGTACTGAAAGTGGTGTAATGAACAGTCAACTGGTCATTATCACAAAATAAGTTTATTTTCGAGTAATGATCAGCTGACAATACATTACGCCTTACTTAATATTCATTATATTTTATATGAAAACACCTCAGATTAACAGCATTACCTCAGAACTTCACACTTGTAAATACTACATTAAATAATGTTACAGAAAACCAAAATATTTTGTCTTGAATTTTCATAAAATTATTGTTTTTTATAGCCTCAGCTACAAAAAAAGATGTACTTAGTTCATTTACTATAGTACTTTGTCAGATGTACAGTAAGTCTGTGACGTAAACAAAACCTCACCTCACTGACTGCTTCAGATTGCTTCTTGGCATTGATATTGACAGGGGTCTCATAAACACTTGTGAAAGTGTTGTTCTTTGGATTATGCCTATTAGATATAAGAGAAATAATTCAATATTTAACACATTTAATGGCCAAACTGTGCAGTAAGACAAATTATGCCTTTAGTCATGAAGCAATGGAAAATAATGCTGATTTATTAAAACATTGAGCCTTAATTGTTACTAAAAATGATATTCAAGCAAAAAATGACTCCAAAACTTACACTTGGCAGTACGGCCTTTTCTGATGGCTGACAAAATTATTGGCAGTCAGAACCATCTTACAGACCTCACAGTGAAAACATGCTTTGTGCCAATTCTGAAAGAGAAAAGAGACACACACATGCAGAGTGAGAAAATGAAAATGTGTATTTAAAAAATAACTGAATCCAATCGCTTCTCCTGAAATCTGTCTTTCTTACATCATAGTTACTCATGGTTAGACTAAACCGAAAAATACATTGACGCTTTATTATTATCTATGTAGGCTACTGTCATGTTAATATGTAAGATCTTTGAGACATATGCCGTAAAGACTTACCTGACCAATAAGATTGACCTTCTCCGCTGGGTACAACACAAACCCACACCTGGCACACTTTTGAACATTCATAGTTTTAACAAATAAGCCAGCAACTCAACAGAAAAATAAAAACAACTTGTACAAATAGTCAGAACTGGAAAGCAAGGTGTCCCAGACGGTCCCTTGTCCCCGCTTGTGTCTCAGTCTCTGTCCTGTGTTAAACTTAGATCTGTTCTCTGACTGAGACCCTGTCTAGTACATGTCAGTGGGTGCAGAGTTCCACCCCTCTTTAGCTGTTGCCGGTCAGGTGACTGGTTGACCAGCTGTCAGTTACTTGAAAGGGGAGAGAGATGTCACTGAATTGTGATCACGGTGTTGTTCACTTTAAGTACATTAGTCAGAGCCTTCAGACGTGCTCTAAATAAGTGAGTGAAGTCACGGCTGGATCGTTACACGTGTTCTGAAATGCTTTACTTTCTAGTCTATGCACTGTCATGACTTTCCGTCATTTTCTCAATTAAGATTGTATTGTTCATGCTGTTATATACTACATGACGTTTAGATATGATTCAGTCATTCTCAAAATATGGTGACAATCATGTCCACTGACATTCAGTCATTAAAAATATTTTAAATGTAACAGAAATCCTGCATAAAAGGCATCCTTCTATAATTTTATGAAATAATATTAAATGTTTGACTATATATCATTTTACAAATTTCTACACAATTATAGTTTTACATTATTTTTTTGTTTTTCCTATGTTATGCATTACTGCAAAGCAAAAAAGTAAATAATTTAAATAAGTATTAAAATAACAAAAATATAATAATAATGTTTGTTCTTTTATCAATTAAAAAAAAATAGTATTCTGAAAATACAAAAAGTTCAAGGTCAAAGGTCAGAGGAAGAAGAAGCTGTTCAAATGGGCACATGGTTATTATTTTTCCATCACATTGGAAAAAAATGCCTTAATTTACTTTTCAGTTTAATGGCAATAAAGTATTGTTAATAATGTTTGTTTTAAAATGCAATTGACAGCATTTTATTCATGTTTTATGAGAATTTGCTACTTGCTGTATTTGCAAAATAAAATATAAAATAAAACAGTGAAGTTGTCCTATATGAATATCCTATAATAGTCCTAAGATGTCAAGATGGTAAAAAAAAAAAAGAATAATTTAACATAAGCCAGTAACAAACATCATATAATTGTAACACAATATAACAGTAAAAATGATAACAAATGAAAACATTTTTGTATTAATCATCAATGTACATAAACACAAATGTACATAATAATAATAATAATATTGACCAAAAAGTACATTATTTAATTTTTTATAACACATTCTTCTTCTTCTTCTTCTTCTTCTTCTTCTTATTATTATTATTATTAATATTATTAGTAGTAGTAGTAGTAGTAGTAGTAGTATGTGAAATCAAATAGCCTACATTTAAATAATACAGATGTATAAATAGTGTTTATTTCTGATTCTATTCTATTCTATTCTATTCTAGTGTTTGATTAATAAACAGGAAGTTCGCGCAGTAGTTTTCAACACATCTAAATTGACTCTGTTTCTTTAAATACATCAGACACTGTTGTATAGTTGTATAGTAGTTTCATTTTCTCCGTCTAGTAACCTTGGACTTGAAAGAACAATGAACAAAACAGAGGCTGATTCCACAGAAATGTAAGTTTCGAGAGTAAATAAATTAAATAGTAATGTTGTGAAAACATCTAACTTTGCTGAATTGAATAATCTGCTGACTAACGTAACGTATAAGTAACTTAACAAACCTTGCGTGGCATTGCTAACATGATCGAAGCGTTCACGAAATCAATATGTTTAACTAACTTACTACTGCAAAACTCTAGGTTGGTAAACAAATGTTATCCTATTATCCAACTGTGCTAATTAAGAAAAACATGTAGCACCTTATAAAAATAAACCATGGTTTTATTATAGTAAAGGTGTAATAACCACGTTTTTTGGCGCTTTGATAACTTACTCAGTTTTACTAAAAATAACATGGTTAAACTACGGTTAGTGTAGCAAAACCATGTTTAATTTGTGGTTACCATGGTTTAACTACTGAAACCATGATTAATTTTCATAAGGGAAGTTGACCTCGGAAAGTTTAAGGGGGACCATTTACACTTCCTCCAAAAACACTTCAGCTGTAACGTTAGAACACACTGCATGCTATAAGTTAATACCTCAAAATATACTAGCATCAATAATTGCTAATGTAATTGTGTATTTAATGTTACCATTGACAAGTTGTCTTTAGGCAACTGGGGTAAGCGGTCAATCTCTCTTTCCTGCTGTACACTTCATGTCATAAACTGTAGCTTTTCTTCATCAGCTCTAACAGCTTTTCTATCTACATAAACACAAGAGATTTTATTTCTCCCCAAGCCATAAGAAAACAAAGTAATTAAATAAACACCCAGTTGAGACAACATCACAAAGTGAAAGTAAAAGTTAGTTTACGGAGGTAATTTACGCTGATATGAGTAATAACAGTCTGCTGTTTTAAAGGAACTATATGAAAGTGGAAAGGGCAACTCTTTAAAATAATTTTCACTACTGTAAAATCATAGTGTAGCCATATGGGTTTTCCTACAAACAGTTTAAGAACTTTTCTTTCATTTGAATTCCTTATTTTGATGCCAGTAAGAGACACTAAGTAACCACAGCTTGTGTTTTGGCAGAAACTACATGACAATAGTAAATGTCAGTAAGGAGAGGATGGGATAACATGTCAAGATTATTATAACTTAGAAAACAGATTTTATTTCACCCTGTCAAGAATTTCCAGTATGGTTACTCAGCTTTGTTGGCCTTACTGAACAGTAACAGCGTTAATTCTTGCTCCAGAATGGATAAAGAAACCCTCACCACTGAGAGTGAGGAGACGATGGAGGATCAAGAGAACTATGGAGAAGGCGACACAGTAGATGCAAAACCTGACCGCAAAGGGAGATTTATGCTTTTTGGCAGGTGAGACTACTTAATTCATCTATCTATCAGTCTATCCATTCATTCATGCAATGATATCAACCACAACTATTGACCTAACCTGTTATTCAGGTGAATATTCAGTATTTATTTTTTCTCTTTTGTGACTAATTCAGTGAATTATTTAGTAGTTGTTTAGTTAATTATTTATAATTTATGGTAGTAGTTGAAAGTACAGCTTAAGATGTTAAATTCCATGTCATACACTAGGTAGCGCCACAGTCCTCTTTGTAAATGACAAGGCCAACAAGCTGTAACGCTTGCATCATATGTAGGCTATTTGAATGTGTTTGAATGTGTTTCGAGATGTCCAGAATAACTTTTCAGGTCTCTTCAGTATGAATCCACCTGCATATTTAGAATCATACTAGTTTCTCTGCAATTAAAAAACAAAAACTTATGTGAAGATATTGTACATTTGGTGACATTTTATTTGGCACTTTTGAGTGTGCGTGCTCTGTAACAGGCCCAATATGTAAGTATGATAGTGTGTTTGTCAGTAGAGGTGTGCTCTTGTCCTGCGTGACCCTGGTTGAGGGGTTTGAATAGGCCTTTGGAAAGCTCTGGGGGGTGGCGTGTGTGCTGACTCAGGTAGCGTGCGCCGCCCCAGCCCAGCGGAGCCACCACTCCACTCTTTATAGAGTATAGAGCATGCCGGGACCCTAGCACACACAACACCACACCACAGGGAAAAAAATCCACCCGAAAGAGCCTAAAATCTGGGAAAGATTCAGCAGATCTAGAGGGAAGAGCAACACGTTTCAATGCAGAGTGGCGTAGCATTTAAAGAAGAGCCCAGGTAGGGGAGCGCTCTGATGGGATAGGAGGTAGTAGGGGGGAGTTGGGGGGGTTTGCTGCCCCACATCACATGGGACACCTGTGATTCGCTCCACTGTTCATGTGTGTGTGAGAGAGAGTGTATAGGCAGGAACCCATTGTTGTGGTTGGGTAACTTGATGACTAGGCTCTTCTGGAATACTGGCACATATTGTACATCCATGTGGCCTACTAATCTGGACGGATCCTTTGGAAATTTCACAATGGGGATATGAGACGTCTGTGAGAATTTTCCCTCAGTCATGTGGAATATTATGTTTGGGACACCGTGAAGTTTTAGAGCAACTAATATTATGATCGATAAGGGGATTTAATTGTCTTCATGATGTCGGATATACTGGTTAGCTGCCATTTGCGATTCTCTGACTGGCATGGGTTGTATTTTGTTTGAGGTTTGATTGTTCTTCTTCTTACAGATGAGCTTATTTATTATTTTGTCTCTTAGAACACACTATGTTCTTATACAGTAAATATATATTAGGTGATGTACATGATGGATGAAGGACTCTAATAGATTGGTTGACTGTCTGTCTCTGTCTCTCAGTAAGAAGAAGGATGGCAAGTTGCAGGAAAAAGAGCAATCTTCTGAAAGCCATTACAGGATTGTTTCACCAGCATTCCAGTATAAGATGAGCCACCAGCGCGTTGGCAAGTGCATCATCATCAACAACAAGAACTTTGAAGAAAAGACAGGTGAGTCTTCATCTCCATGTCATCCTATGTTGACCAATCAATACTGATTTAGCACAACAGTTGAATTTGTTGTATTTTGTATTTCATTATTAATGAAAACATTGTTTTATTGATTAATAATTTGTGAAAATTGTGATCTTTATACAGGATAAAACCAGATTTGCTCATCTATATAATGAAGTAAAAAAAAAAAAAAAAATGTATTAGTATTCCAAAGTGAAGGGTCAAAAACGATATTTAGAACAAAATTAAACCTTTATATCTGTGGCTTATATTTACCATAGTTTCTGCAATAACAACACAGACACTTGAATGTTGAGTCATTTAAAGTTACTAGGTTGATGCACTGTTAGACTAATGCTGCTTACTTTATGATCTGTGTTTAAGGGATGAATGTACGCAATGGCACAGATCGTGACGCTGGAGAGCTGTTCAAGTGCTTTAAAAACTTGGGATTTGATGTTTTTGTCTACAATGACCAGACCTGCAGGAATATGGAGCGGCTACTTAAAGAAGGTGAGTGGCCAAAATATGTATCTGTACCCCAGATCATCAAAATGCCTCATCCGGTTGGTAAATTAGGCTTACAGAACTCTGCTGGGAAATTTAATGAAGCATATGAAATGAAAACATGCGACTGTCATATATCAGTAAGCGCTAGAAAAAAAAAATCTAAAAATGTGTCATGGAAATTTTGTGGAATGTGGTTGGGCTGCCTGATTGCTGGAAGATTGCATCATAACGTTGTTTTGAATGTTCTGTTCTAAAAACTCCCTAGCTGTCCACTGACTATATAGGCATCTGCCTTTTAACGCAATATAACCACTGTGCAGTCTATTTGAGACTCGACTTGTATAAGACTTTGGAATTAAGTGTGTTGGGCTAACTGCATCACAAGCATACATTATTAGCATGAAAATACACAAATATTGGCTAATATTATAATTTTAATGGCACCAATAAAATGTTTTTAATGTTTAATGTAATTAAATGTTCAGTATAATGGAATTTCTTTACACTAATTTAGCTTGTTTTTGTTGGTCTTGGAACAAGATTTTTGTAGATTTGTGTATTATATATATTTTTTTTTAGTTATGCCGACTTAATTTTATTAAACGTCAAATTTATATTAGTTAAGTCTCTCTGCTGCCCTCTACTGTTAGTGGCCTAAATTACTTTCGTGTTATTAAAAGTGTAAATGTTTGCAAACCCAGTTTATCCACACTAAGATAACTAAAATTGGAAGTGTGAAAAAGTTATATTTTTCTTCAATCACATATTTTGTCTGTACATGTTTCAGTCTCAGAAGAGGACCACAGCGACAGCTCCTGCTTTGCCTGCATCTTGCTGAGCCACGGCGAGGAGGGCATGATTTACGGCACGGACGAAGCAATGCCCATCAAGAGCATGACCTCGCTCTTCAAAGGAGACATGTGCAAGAGCCTCGTGGGCAAGCCCAAGCTCTTTTTCATCCAGGTAAGAGGAGCAGGTCCACAGGAGGATTTTGGGAGGAGAGAGGATGAGGAAGAAGTGATGGAGGAGAAAATGGAGCACCTACATACAACGGTGTCTATTGTTTTAATGCTATTTCAGTCGCACCATACCCGGAGTTACCCTACCTTTTTTGAAGTGCACTTTAAGTGGATATTGACATGGTCGTGTGTTTTTACTGGCAGGCTTGTCGGGGTTCAGAGTTTGATGATGGTATACAAACAGACTCAGGACCGCCCAATGACACGATAGAGACAGATGCCAATCCAGGACACAAGATTCCGGTAGAGGCAGACTTCCTGTTTGCTTATTCAACTGTGCCAGGTATTTTCTTACTCTTAATTACAGAATGTGGAATGCAGGAAATTTAGTCTCAAAAAGTCCCACGGAAAACATCTTTTTTTGTTGTTGTTGTCCTCAAGAGCTGCATGCAATAAACATACAGCATTCCTTATAGTCCAATTCATGACCCAAGTTTTTTAAGTGAGTCAAAAACATATACAGTAGCTTGACCAGTCTAGTCTCATTCATGAACAGAGACTTTTATGATTTATTTAAAAAGAATCACAAACTCAATGTGTATATTACTTATACATTACTGTTCAAAGGTTTGGTCAGTAAGCTTTTGTTTTTTAAAGAAATTAATACTTCTTTTCAATAAGAACAGTAAAGTATGAAAGCTTATTTTTACCACAGACTTTCTTATCTATCTCTGCGAGTTTATATCTTACAATATACAGAATTCTGAGATTACATTTCACAATTCCGTCTTTTACTCTGAATTCTGAGTTTATATCTCAGATGTTTTTTTTCCCCAGCATGGGATAAAGCCATCTACACACTGCATGATTTTAGTAATCCTATAAGATCATTACAAATCACACTGTGCTGTGCGACATGGATCTAATAAACTTGGGTACGACATGTACGATGATGACACCTAGTGACTCGTAGGCTACGACACAAGTCACTATTGAAGAATAAAATGTCATTAGCATGCGCTAGTGGTAAACAAAAAGAGCATGACAAAGCAGTTTGCCAGTTGTACTTTTTATGTTTGCTGAAAAAAAGAGGATCTGTGAAAGAGGAAGAGATTGAGGTAAACAGCTTTAAGTTTTAGCACCATGTCACGTTAACACGACATTTCATGTTGCATTTTTATTTGTTGGTCAGTAAACATAGGTCGTAGTATCAAACACACTGTGCGATGATCATGCTGAATTTCTGACACTGTCAGAAATTGATCGCAGGCTATCTTTGTCGCAAGGCCCTCTTTGAACCTCTCTCACTGTACGACATAGGACCACCGTTTCTGAAGAAATCGGCATGATTGTTTCTTTATGCCAATCTTTCGTCTGGGACAGCCGAAAATCGTGCCGTGTGTAGAAGGCTTAAAACAATAAAAAGATAATTGCTGTTTTACCCCCCAGTTCAGACTTTTTTGTACAAATTTTGAATTTATATCTCACAATTTCTATTTTGAATAAATTTCTGTTCTTTTAAAAAATGCTCTCCATCAAAGAAACCTCACAGAATACACAAAATATTAAGCAGCAAACCTGATTTGGGCCCTATTGTTAATTTTTTCAGTTAATATTTTTTTGTAATGTACAGTACCAAGTTAACAGTTTTACTAGGCGAAAGAGAATGTATATCATATTCAAGCAAAATGGACATTAAATACCCAGATGAATCAGATTTGAATCAGTTTAAATTTCAATTAAATTTCAAATCAAGAGGTTGTGAATCAGAAAACCTGTTCATATATACAGCCCTGATTGTGATATCATGTGACACACAGTTGTACAGTAATGTAACATCCGTACACATTTGTTCTCACAGGTTACTACTCGTGGAGGAATCCGGGCCGAGGCTCCTGGTTTGTCCAGGCCCTCTGTAACGTTCTTGATGAGTTTGGCAAACAACTTGAGATCATGCAGATCCTCACACGGGTCAACTACATGGTGGCCACCAACTTCGAGTCCTGGTCAGAGGACCCCCGTTTTAGCGAGAAGAAACAGATACCTTGTGTGGTGTCCATGTTGACTAAAGAGCTCTACTTCAACTGATCTGAGCAGACCATCTTCACATGTGCTCCGTCTGCCTTTTCACAGCATGCACATTTTCTTGCCAAGGACTTTATAGTAGCACACTTTTAATTTGTTATCTTTTAACAGTAAATATTAACCAAATTGTTAACCTTTTTTGTCATTGATCTGGAGGAGGGAAACCTCAGTCTAATACTTGAGCAGAATATTTTTACATAAACGTAAGCAGCATTTTTAAGCGGTGCACATTTCAGGATGGCAGGCAGGAAAGACACATCAGGTGTACAAAGACTGACCACTGACTGACTGAACGACTGACTGAACTCGACCAAGCGGTCACAACATTCAGGGATGATCCCAGCTGGAAGTTTGTGTGTGAACGCAATTTTTTTTTTAACGTTATGCTGGGCATATAGACACCGGAATGGTCTTCCTTTGTGCTACTTCCTGTTCAAATCCACTACTTTTTCAGTGAATGTTCTACTTCAACTTTCTCAGAGTATTCCAGGCAATAGTAATGTCACATATTATCTGATCTTAGTCCACTGGCAGTGTCAAATATCCATGTTGCTTTGCCAACTTTGAAAGTTCTCTGCCACTTTTACTAGATAAAAACCATTAGTGATCCTAATAAAAAAATAAAAAATCCTGCATGGAAAAGACATCTAATACCACACAAAACCTTTGCTGTTGTTCTGTTTTTATAGTACTAGCAACTCGAGCATTAATTCTAAGCAAATAAATGGCCATTTGTAGCATTTTAGTTTGGTTTGGTTTGGTTATTCCAGAATGCTCTTCAGAGGAGGTCAAAGAAAGGGCATGAATGGAAATGGAGTGGCAAATAGTGAAGTAATGCTGACACCCGCACGGTTTTAAAAGCTTTTCATTCATGCCTCACTGGTTAGTTTGTGTTCACTGAAAAACTGATATCAGATCAGCATTCATTTTGTATTTTTGTCTGATGTTTTGTACCGAATCTGTCTATAATCTACAGAGGCAGCTATTGTTTTACTGGTGACCATTTTAACAATTTATCACCCATCTGACCAAATGTGCTGTTTCAAACTTGATGGAAGGTTCTGATGTTTTCAGAGCTTGTTGTCTTTGGTTTTCTCCAACAGTTTTTAAATTCCTTTTCGGTTCTTTCTGTATTTATTATTCTGATTGTTAATCCAGATCACACACTGAATCTGCCAGCCTGTGCACCATCTGACCACCACAAATTAAAGGCCCTCTTTTCTTTATGCATGGATTATTAGTTATGAAGTGCTCCAACTATACTGTAGGAAGTGCTAGCTCTACTTGTTTTGAAATAGAAAATTTTTATTTTTAATTTTATAGTACATTGTTTTTAAAATTGAAATGCTTTATGGTGATAATAGGAATATTGATTAATTTTTTTTTTTTTTTGCACAAATGCCCTGAAAAATTAGTTTACATTATGTCAACATTACATTGTATAATGTGGGGCAGATTTTTGTTTAAATTACTTTAATTCAAATGAATGCCTTTGTAAGCCTTATTTTATTGTATTAAAAGACTTTATTGAAATCTGTCTTTTTTTATTAATATTTCAAAGTAGTTACACACTACTGTTCAGAAGTTTAAATGTTTTTGAAAACATACAATTTTAAATAACTGATTTATATTTAAATATATTTAAAAATGTAATTCATCCCTGTGATGGCAAAAGTTTAAGCAGCCATTATTCCAGTTATCAATGTCACATGATCCTACAGAAATCATTCTGATATGCTGATTTGATGCTCAAGAATTTCTTACTATTACCAATGTTGAAAACAGTTGTGCTGCTCAATATTTTTATGGAAACCGTGATAAATTTTATTTGGGACTTGCGAACAGAACGTTAAAAACAGCATTCTTTTGAAATAGAAACTTGTGTAACATTATGAATATCTTTATCTTCACTTTTAATAAATTTAATGTGTCTTTACTGAATAAATGAATTAGACCCCAACCCTCATCGGTTTCCATCACAAGACGGGGGCAGATTTCGAGGCATCGCAAATAAGCAGTGGTTTCCTGTTGGTCTCCTGGTTGTCATGACCAGGACACACAACCTGGTAGAGTGAGTCTGTGAAGGTTCCTGCACAAAAGCTGTACAGGGGCGTCATGGTGTCAGCCCCCAAGAAACAAACCAAACCTCCTTCTGAGCTGGAGAAGATGCCAATGCGCTGAAAAGTTCTCCCACTTACATGGGTGAGCTCATGGGGAATACCATTGTGCCAGGCCGTGTAGTTGCCATTGAAATATTCAATGCACCAGGATGTTGGGCCCCGGCCTAACCAGCAGTCCTCCTCTCGGCCCTTCCTAGGGATGTTGGGGTATGTGAGTCCTAGTTCCCAGTATGTCTTACCAGTGACCTGCACCTCCCAGTAGTTGCGAACATCTGTGAAGCCCTTCCTGCTAATCACATTCAGGGTGGTGTCAAATCGAGAGGGGTTTTCAGAAACCTCCTGCCAGGTATCAGTGTAAGTGACTGAGTCGCCCTCAGGGGAAATAATAAGCTTTGGGTGAGCAGAGTCAGGATCCAGAACAACTTCTTGGGAGTCTGAGAAATGGAAAGTGCCAAAGGCATCATAAAATTAGAAACAAATTTTTTAGATATGAGGAAAAGACAGCATGTGTTAGGACATTTTTGAACATGCTTAGGCTGTACATACAAAGCGCTAGAGTAATTTTCATGCAGAAATGTGTAGACCCTCACAGCTTTGGAAGAGTTTCTTGGTGACAGGAACCTGAGAGCGTATGAACAGCAGCAGGTTGATGGTTAAGCCGAGCAGCTGTTCATTCTTAAACTCATCCATCTGTATTAACTCTGGATCTGTCTTCTTCAGAGTCTCTATTATCCTATAAACAAGGACAAATACAGTATGTGAAGAAAAATGCTAATGCTGCACAAGCAGGAAGGACTGTTGTCCGGAAACTTCAGATCGCATGCTTGATTAAATGCTTGGTGCAGTTTACTAAACTATTTTTCCCGTCTCACAAATGAAAACATGCATTGTCATAACACGTAAACCACCTAAATGAAAGAAGAAAAAAAAAAAAACAATACAGGGTAAAATGTTCCAGAAACTTTGGAGCGTTACATACTTCAAATTTCTGTTCATACCATAAATTTCCGTAATGGACCAGAAACTAAATTCCCAAAACTGCAACACTACTTACCTTTCCTCCATCTCCGACATCTGTAAGTAAAAGAAATGGAGAAATCATGGTTGAAAAAAGTGAGCTATTCGTAGAACATTTCCACACTGCAAATACAATTTCATAAAATTGTGCAGCTGCGTTAATTTTTCTATGCAAGGGATTTTCAAACTGAGGTATGCAAAAAATTTAAAGAAATTATTTTACAAAATTATTTTTAAGGCTAATATAGTTAACATGCTTAAGAGAATAAATATATTTAACTTTTGTATTTTTTTTATGTATTTATATTTTTATTCTGCTTTCTGCTTTGCAACAGTATGATAAAATATACATAGTTTTGTGGGGGGGAAATCAGTTCATCCATTGCTTCAATACAATGACAATACAAAAGTTAATTATTTATTATTTTTTATTAATTATTTATTATGATATTATCTATTCAATACTTAACATTTTATTAAACAATATAAATGGGTTTTACATCTGAAAATTATATACAGTACACTGCCATCCAAAAGTTTGGGGTCTCTCTGTGCTCACCAAGGCTGCATTTATTTGATCAAAAATAAACATGATCCTTCAGAAAAATATGCTGGTTTGCTGTCCAATTAATATTTCTTATTATTGTCAATATTGAAAATGGGCGAGCTGCCTAATATTTTTGTGGAAACCATGTTTAAATTTCTTTTTTTTAGAATTTTTTGATGAATAGAAAGTTCAAATGAGCAGCATTTATTTGAAATAGAAATAGTTTGTAACAATGTAAAAGTGTTCACTGTCACTTTTGATCAACTTAATGCATGACTGCTGAATAAAAGTATTAATTTCTTTTAAGAAATTATGCTTTTTCAAATTAAGCTCTAAACTTGGGGTTTGGTGCTCATCAAGACAAAATGGTTCAAACCTTCAAGCATTCTATTACTACCTCAGCTATACAATATTACCATCTGAAAACTACAACAGGACACTGTTCTGGTCTAAAAATGCACCTTGTCTTGAACCTGACGTTGATCTTTCTCCATCTGTGCAGACAGTTCAGTGAGCTGCTGATCGATTTCTTGTGTGAGGTGGTAGCACTTCTCAATACTGTCCTCAACAGTTCTCTCCATGCCCTCTGTCTCAATATCCAACTGGCTCAGTGTAATTCTCAAATCCTCATCCAAAACCCTCTTCATGTCATCATATTTTTTCTTAATCTTCTCTTTTTGAACTGCAGCCTTGCTCTGTGGAATAATAAAGCATACTTAATCAGATACATCAGAGTCATCTGCCATATTTTAAGCATTGCATTTGTACTTTCAGACATTAATTCGAGTCTCACCAGCTTACATTGAAATCAGATTGTTTTGATAACAGCTTCTTCATTCGGAAAGCCAGAATGTCTCTTTGTCTCTTCAGGTGCTCCTGATGTTTTGTTGGGGTGTCCTTGAATGCGATATTTCAAAGGTCAAAATCAAGTCAAAAATACCTTTTTCTGTCGCAAATGTCCATTATAACAAACATTGAATCGTTACCTGAGTTTGTGTCTTAATCATTGACTCGACTCTAATACCAGTTCTTCACTTAATTTGATTGGTTTGGTTTTCTTCTCTTGTTCTTCCAGTCTTATTCTCCACTAGCAAATGACTAGCCTAAGCCCCAAACTTTGAGCTTTATACTGTACGGTTAAGATGCCAAGGATGGAGGAGGGGTGACGGTCCATCTGTTGTTCCTTTGCCCTGGGAAGTATTCGAGTTGTAGAACTAGGGTTCGTAAATCTGGCTGAAGGACTGAAGGAGCTGTACTGGGCCTGCTGTAATCTGAGTGCATTGTGCCCAAAAAGAGAGAGGAAGCAGCACTTGTAACCAAAGAAAGCCTCTATTTATATCACACTCTCACATGGAAGACTTTTAAAAGCTTTGTGTTGCAAGACCTAATATTTGGATGTTAAAATCAAGGTGACCAGTTCAATGGTTGAGGAAAAATTTGACAGGGTTTTCATCTAAAGACCTGTCTGCATGTACCGCAACTGGGACGAATTCCAAATAGTTCAGAAACACTTATGGAGCAGGTAGCACCAATTATAGGCTTTAGCCATGACCCTGTTAGCCATTGTTATGACTGATACAAATTCTATGAATGGCGTGCGTGTGGGAATGCTTGGATTGAGGCCAGTGCCAAACCACCTGCAGCTGCCGCCTGTCTTTCTATAGCCCTACCCGACTATCCCAACACATCATGGGCAATTTCCCGTCACTGAGCAACAATTATTCAGCCTCGAGCCATTTGATTAGCAGGCGTGCGTAGGCACTGACGCAAGCCGGTGATATCTCATTGATTGATACAGTGCATTTTAAACATTGCTGAAATTAGGGCTGGAGTTTTTACACTAAGCAGGTGGAAGGTTACCGCCTAGTTTCTTTGAAGCCGACTTGGGGAATGTAGCAGATTTGGTTTTCATTCTTGCATAAATAATGCAAATGAAACTGACACTTCTGTTCATAGATGTGTGAAACTGTTTGTAGACTGACATATTGATTATAACATGCATGTCATGCTGTCATTAAGCTGAAACCTCACAATGACTTTAAAATTTTTTTTACATGTGTGAACACTTGCAGAAACTGGAGAACACACATTTTAAACAAGCATCTTAATGTTGCATTGCTTTTTTCCATCTGCTATATGTCTCACATTTTCAAAGGCAAAAACACGTTCTGTGTAAACAGTCCTAAGCAGCTTTTCTCGAGCAGATTTCTTGTATACATGTGAATGCAAATTGTGAGGAAATATTTTTTTTTTTGCGTTAAATCAAATAAAAATATGTAATTTGTAACTTTTAACTTTTTAATTTTCTCCAATCCAAGTCCAAGGACTTGTACTTTTATATGGAGTAATTTGCAAAGTGTGTAACATCTTCAATAAGACTTTATTTCAGTTCAATATTTATTAACATGTTTATTTCCCCCAAAAATGAAACTCTATCCACCTTATTTTTCAATGCAGAAGTAAGCTGTTTTCTGTGAACGTGCAAGACTTCCGGTTCATTCATTAATAACCAGAAGAATAACAACATGCATGGTAAATTTGCAATATTAAGCCGCAAACCAAGCAGTTTTGTACAGCTAAAAATAGCTGGAAGCATATAATACCGGAAAGACAGACCCATAAAATTTACAAATGGCCACGCCCACTCTTACGGGAAAAATAAGGTGGACAGCTCTATCAAAACATTGCACTATTTGTTTGAGATTCCCGACTAGCTCTACACATCAGCTTTGGCTCAACCAATGGCGTGAGTTCAGGGCGGGGCTTTCAGTTTTTATAACCAATGGCAGATGGGAGGAGTTCAATTCAGTGGTGGCAGAAATGACTATACCTTCAATGTCAGACTACTGTATAAGTCTGGAACTGCATCTGTGGCAACAATGTATGTTGTATTACAGAGATAATATAGTCTCAAATTATTTGAATAGCGAGTACACAAAGTAGGTTTAAACTTAAGCACTTCTTGACAAGTTTTTCTTGTTCGAGTAGCCTACATATGTCTCAAATCACCGCCTTAATTGTGACATCACTTCTAAGGTTTTTCACCTGGTGTAAACTTCCTCATACATTTTAACCACATTTTGTGTTCTTACAGACAGGGAACAACTATATCAGGTACAGAAACCATATTTTTCAGTCAGAAAAATAATATTACAATTATACTTTTTTAATTAAAACAGCATACTTTATTTGTATAATTTTAAATGCTGCATCAGAAAGGTAAAATTAAAGAAATTGTGTGGCCTAATTTACATTATGTATGACAGCGTCAATGATAGCAAGTTACATAGGCACCATTTAGTACATATTTATTAACATACCGTAAATATTTCAAACAACTATTTAGGTTGGTTGTCAATGTGAGGAACGGTTTTCTGCCTTTTTTTCTTGCTTATGCTGCTCACAATACTATCTATTGTTAAGCTAACAGACAAGTATATTTCTGAAGAATGATAATATTTTAAACAAATGTACATCATGTAAACAGATCATACTATGTGCACCCAGTGTAATTGTACCATTTAAAAACACCTTGATTTTCAAGACGTTGGCACTTCATTCATTATGCTGAAGTTCTTATTCTGTTCTCAGGCTCACACTGACAGCATCTCATTACTCACCACTACTGAAAAAAAAATGGCAGGTGTGTTCTTTTAACGCTCTTTGATCTGTATTATTACAACTAACATGTTGCTTTGTTTTAAATAGATTCTTTGTCTCTGCAGATAATAATTATGCATTTTACATACATGGAGCTGAGGAACAAATGTGTTCTGGATACCTTTACAAATCTCCCCCGGAAAATCAGTTCAAGTCTCAGGTATGTTTCTCTGGAAGAGAAGAACAGGTGGCTATATCAGGACAATGGTGAGAATCACTTTGATCATTTTTCTCATTCTGTATTTGTTTCCCTAATCTTTTTTTGCAGAAATCATGGAAAAGGAGGTTTTTTGTCCTTCTAAAGTACAGAGACAACAAATGCCAACTTAAGTACTACAAAAATGAAGAGAAGAACAAACCACTGGGAGACATTGACTTGTCTACGTATGTCCAATATTTGCACTCTGCACTGTTTATAAGTAATTGGACTTCCTGTATCATATCATTAAAGCCTGTCTGTCAACTGCCCATCAACCTCCCACAGTAGCTTATCAACACATTATCTTATCTATTCAACATCATAGTTTGTCTTGACAAATTGTTCTTGTATAATATGTATTGCACAGTGAGACTACAGAAGAGATCATCTGTTTTTTTGTCTGCCCTTTAGGGTCACATACATGTTCTTGTACCCCGAGATGCATACGATGTGGAAATGGATTCATAACAATTTCAGATGTTCTTCTTCATGTGTAATGTTTATTAGAGTACCAGAGAGAGACTACTTCCTTATAGGAGAAAACAGGTTTGTCCTGAATGTTTTTGCTTTCTTTAGAGCAGTGATTTATTGTTCTTTTTTTCTGGCATAAATTGAGTGGAAGTATTTTATAAATACGCATATAAAAATAAATTAGAAATGAATTACAGAAATGTATTACATTTTGTCATTTCAAGTCCAATCAAGTCAAGATATGATTTAAGGATATTTAAATAGTCTCTAAAACATGTAATATAACATATTTGTGCAGTTGGGAGATGGACAAATGGTTCAATGCTTTATTTGACATCTTAAACAATCGTCCACACAGACTGTTGGATCCCCAGGTAATGTTTTGACATTTCTGACTTGAAACGGTCTCTCATGCATTTTCTACACACGTGTGCATGGTATACAAAAATGTATTTAAGCTGAATCATCTGTATTAAACATTTGTCAAACAGACATTTGGGTCAAAGAGACACATCAGTGAACCTCCGCAATCAGAAAATGACAATAAGCAGGTATGTTTGCACATGGAACGGGCTGCTAAAAATAGGTCTGGTCAATGTTGCCAACTGGTGTTACAGTTTAGTCCCAATTAAATGTGATTTCAAACAATAATCAGCTCTTATAAATGCTCCATTAAACGTTTTTGCAACCCATACTGATTATATCAAACATACTAAAACAATCTGCCTGTTGTCTGGAGAGAGAGGAAAAACAGGTTTGCTCATTTTAGAAACATTGCTTGTTGTTTTTGTTATGGTTAACCTTTGTTGTCAAAAATAAATCCCTTTGACATATTCTGGCTATATTTGGACTTCATTTGTAGCTATGCATTAATGTAATAAGACAATAACATCATCATCAATATTGTGCCAATAACAGAAAACTGAGTGGAGTCAAACAAAATATGTTACACATGAGCTGCCATCATCTGTGACCCATGAACCCATCTATGTTTCTCCAATAAAACTGAAGAGTAATAAGGTAGATATACTTTAGATATACTTGCAACCAACACAAGAGGAAGTACAAACTTATACACACAAACACACTTTACTAATATTTTCACTCTCTTTTTGCTCATGGGAGACTAAACTAACAACAGACATAAATCATGAAGATGACGACACAGATGACCTTTCAGAATGAATAACAACTCAGGCTTCATCCTCAACTCCAGCTACTACTGTCACAACAGACCAACAGCCTGGAAACAAGGCTGAATGGATTTGTTTTGTTTTGGTGTTTTATTTTTACAGTCCAATTGATATGTTTAAATAATTTCCAAATATATGTAAAGTTGAACAGGATTCTTTGTATGTAAATGTAATCATACATTTTAGTTTCACTGACTTATGCACTAAAGCAAAGCAAAATGATTAACGTTTTCAAAATAACATTCCATTGGACACCTCAGTTATGAGATGAACTGCAGAAGCTGCATTAATTTACTGAGAGAAACCTTCACATCATTTAAAAATGCATATACTGTAGTTATTAAAGCAAATGACAACAAGACAATTATTTCAGAACAAGGCAGCTAATTTTTAAAACAAACAGAATAGCGAAAATTTTGTGGCATACGTATGTAAATATGCAATACATATATATTTTAAAATGACAACATTTTGAAACAAATGTATGTTCTTGTAAACTGCTTTATGTGAAAAGTAAAGAAAATAAAATTTAACTGCATGACCCATTTAATGTGCACATTAAAAACTATATCATATGTTCTTTCAATGTCATTATTTTGTCTTTTAATAAATGATTTATGGTATTGGTTTTTTGACTTCAGTGTGTTTGTGTTCCCTATAGCATAGAGTCCCTAAAACTAACCGACATCTTACATATCTTCATATCATAAAATGACTGTTTTATTTTCTGTTTATTCCACAAACAAATTTAGTACATTACTTTTATTTGTGTATTTTATATAGTATGTAGCATTTTGATTCTAAAGGTTTCTTATGATAAAAACTTTGCTTTCAATATGTATTGCAATTTGTCCTCAAAATCAGTTCATCTATAGAATTTTTCTGTATCTGTGCATTCTGTACAAAGTACAGATCAGATAAATCAATGCCAGGTCAGAAGTTTGCATTTATTTTTAGGCCAGGAAAACATTCACACCCATTATGTACACTGTCACAATGGTTTTAGCAGAGTTTATATCACACTGTTCACAACACCTAAATAACTCTATTTAGCAGGGACGTTCAATATTACATGCACAGGAACCCTAACTCAGACTCCTAATACAAAATCTAGATTTCTTTTTATGTTTTACTTTCATTAAAAGCAATATCTTATTATTGCACACAGACCTATAATGAATATTAGATCATTAGTTAATGTTCATTCAAATTCCCTTGGAGATAAATAAATAATTATTATAAATAAATGTCATCAGTGATAAAATCACCTAATCACTCCCAACCCCAACTCAACCTGCTAAGAGCATGTTACAAAAAAATCAAGGGTGGAGAAAAGACAAGTATTGTTACAGTATTTACTGAAATCCATGAGTCAGAATTTCCCCCTGTAATTCCCAGCAGCACACAGAGAAAGAATTATTTTTTGGCACGGTAACTTATTAAGTCACCTCTTGCATTCCTAAGGGACCAAGAGCTTCTATCTGCATAAATAACTATAATCCAATAAATGGTAAAGTGCAAGCTTGTGTATAAGACTATGAGTGTATATGTTTACATATTTCAGTCGCAGCTTACTGTATGTGCTTCAGTTAAATTTCTTTTTGTAGTACAATGATTTTCACAATATCATATTGCCATGAACACGTTTGTCTGGTAAGTTCCACAAACAAACGACAAAGTCAAAGGGGAGGGATTCCTACACCTGAGCTCACATATAACCAGAAACTCCTCCTTTTAGCAACATAACACTTTGGAAGAGACAAAGACCTTTAGTTTCCTCCTAAACTGCCATCATAACATACACGTTGTGAGAGCTGAATAACTTTTTAGAGGACACTAATTTTACGGTGACACAAGGTAAGGCAATAATATTATAGAATATTGCTACTGATATGATGATCCTGCTTGTAATATGTAAAGGAATAATGCTGATATTCTCAGAATTGGAATGAGAGTTTAAAACATTGATAAAGGCATCATGCAATGTTATTATATAACATATTATTATATATTTTAAATATGGTGGGGTGTTAATTTCCATTGCATTTTAATTAGTCTTGTGCTGACATTGCATTTCTTTTTAATAAATCACTGTTGTTTACATCTGTTTATCAGAACTCAAATAACATTTCACATCTATTTTAGCATTAAAGCAACAACATCAGGATGTCCAACATCATAAAGAAACCAAGTAAGTCTAAAAATCTCTTGATAAAAATGCAATAAATAAGGAACACAATTTATAAACTCAAATTAAACCGAGTGGAATCAATGTGTTTAATGTGTAATTTAATTATGTTTCTGCAGCAGGAACTTCAATATTTTACAAAGAGCCAGCGATGGTGGATGAATTGTACACTGGATACCTGGTCAAGTCCCCCGCTCAACCAGCCCTGACTAAAAACACTGTACGTCTCATGTTGCATTTCAACCTGAAATCAAAATATCTGCTCTCTGTCAAAGACAGTTCCTCTGTTCGTGAAACTTATCAGTTTTATATATCTGTTACAGAAATCATGGAAGCGTCGTTTCTTTGTGCTCTCCAAGACGGGTGAGGACGCCTACCAGCTGACATATCATGCAAACAACGAAAGAAAAGAGATAGACCTTTCTAAGTAAGGAAAAGACTGTATTTTGTATATACATGTATATAAAAGTATGTTCACACTATAATGAGGGTGTCTTTCTGTTTTAAAGGATCAGCCTGCTGTTTATTGGCCCCGAGGCACATCAGAAGTGGGACTGGATCCAGAAAAACTTCAAGTGTTCTCCATCCTCTGTGCTCTTCTTGAAGATGGAAGACAACACACCAAAACACTCGAGAGACTATTTCTTCATTGGAGAAAACAGGTTTGCCACAATAATTTTGACCAGAATTCTCATTTCCTTTTCCCAACATAGCTCCATAAAAGCCAGCATGATGCAGGCAAAAAACAAACAAACAAACAATAATAATATGTAAAGCCTCCATGAAATCAAAATTAACGTTATTTGGCTTTTAGTACATGTCTATTAGTTCTGAAGTCATGTATATTTTAGTAGAGTATCATATACAGTAGTAAATATAGAAATTTAATTTGAGCTTTTTCGGCATGACTAAGCATTTAGTATATTTCCAAAGCATATATAATATTCAAAAATTAAAACAGCCAATACAGAAAATAAATGTGATATGAATAAAGAGATACATCAGATCAAATGAACTTTTGTGGTTCATCTCTTCACATTTATTTAGAAATTAATTTCAAATATACACTGAGCTGTAAAAAAAATAAAATATTAAATTAAATTCTGATTTCATTTTTTCATTGATTTTAATTTTTTTAATTCTTTAAGCAGTAGCTTAATAATTCTGCTTTTAAAGTTAGTTATATATCAAGGAAATATAATTCTAGAAATCTTCTAGTTTAAACTTTTAATTTTCATTTTAAAACAAGTGATGCAGTTTTTCAGTAGTGTTAAATGTTTTCTGGTGTTTTCAGTGATGATGTGGATGGTTGGCTCAATGCTTTAGTCAAGGTAATGAAGACCCAGAAATCACGAAATACCCTTCAGGTAAACATTAAAATATCTCTCTTCACATGTATGCATATATAAACTTCCAGTCAAAG
The DNA here is from genome assembly GCA_027422415.1 of Schizothorax lantsangensis. Taxonomy (NCBI): domain Eukaryota; kingdom Metazoa; phylum Chordata; class Actinopteri; order Cypriniformes; family Cyprinidae; genus Schizothorax; species Schizothorax lantsangensis. The sequence continues at coordinate 22,885,375 of CM049860.1, read as the reverse complement.
TTTGGACACACCTACTGTTTTTTTAATATGACCATTTCCTGAATAATGAATAACAAAAGGAAATATTGCAATTATGCAGTGATAAAAATTGCAAAAACATATATATTTTTAATATTATTATTACTTTATATATTTTATCTATTTTTTGTTTTGTGTAGAAATTTACATGTTGACAATTTATATTTATCTACAACTTATTACAAGCATTTAGGCATGCTCACATGCTTTACTTTTCCCACAGGACAATAGACTTAGATCAGCATCTGAACCTGTAAAGAGTTCTGAACCAAAGGTTGAGGATGAGCCTGATGACAGATGGTCAGCACCTGAATTAATGCTAACTTATCCGTCACTTAACAGCCATTATGTCTATCCTCGCAAGCTCAGCAAACCTCCACTACCAGTAGCATTCAAGGTTTTACACATTTACACACAGTTTCTTCAATATACAACATGCACATAAATGCTCTTAAACTTCATATTGAAAAAAAAATAATCTCAAACCTCTATCTGGCAGATTCCAATTATTGAGGATGAAGATGAGAAGGACGAGATACAGGATGAATCACCAGAGGAAAGTGAATACATGTCCATGGCATCATTGTAAGTGTTTGAGAGCTTTTTCCCCTTAACTGGCCTAGTGGAATGTAAAATGTACTCTGTTAGTAAAATATATATTTTTAAGACACATTTTAATTCATTTATTTTTCTGTGGTCTTTTCTTATTAGGCAAAGAGCTTTGAAAGAATACCAACAGGAGGAGGAAAATGCATGCATGCAGAAAAAGTAATTTTGAATTCTTGATTCACGGTTATGTACCTCTATTGAGTCAGTGGTGTGAGATACGATAAACTCAGCATCTGTTGCCGTTTGACACATTGTAATGTGTTTACTAAGTTCATTCCCCTCCATCCCTCAGATGCTACAGATAGATTTGATTCTTTGTTTATTTAAAGAATATAAAACAACTCGAAGAAACTTCCATTCTTGTTGAACAGGTCTGGTAACGGATGAATATTAAGATTAAAGCAAACTTTTGCCATGGTTTTAACATCTTAGGAGATGCAAATCATCTCTGACAAGAAAAATGTCACCTCTACTGTTCCTCTGCACGATTCTGCGAGGGAAGTCCAGTCATTTCAATAGAAGTTCCCCACTCAGATTTTTCTCATGTTCAAGTTAGTCATGCAAATGTACTGCACTAACCAACAGAAAGCTGCTTGGTTTGAAAGTGACTTCTGTGTAAGCAGTGATTCATCCATTGCTACATTATTGACAATGGACCTTTTTAGTAAAATTCTAGTCAAAAAAAGTGACATTTTGCCAAAATATCACTAATGTAACCATACCTTTAGCAAGCATCATTCAGAGGTTTTCTAAGGTGGTTTTAGCCTTATTCAACTCTAAAATGATCTTGATTATTGATGCCCTTTTGTTTATAAAATATATAGTATAGTTAATCTTATTTTTTGGATGTCTTTTTCAGCGCTTCCATTAATGGTCAAGAGTCCTCTGTGTGCAATGGTGCAGTCAACCAGGATGAGGACGATGAAAATAAATGGTACATTTTGACTTGAATGCATCTTTTGAAATAACTATAACACTGCATTTTTCTGCTGAATGCACCTGAATGGCGTCATCTCTTTTTAACTTTCTTATTAGTGTATTATGCATAAAAGAGCTATTAGCATGAAAAATGTGGCATCTGTTTGAATTTCATTGCATATTTCTATTCTGCAGTGAAACACACACACATGTTGAGAAGGAGATCTGCGTTAGTCAAAATTATCTGAAAAACAGTCTGATCTTGACACAGGAAGGCAAACCATGGTATAACTCTCATTGACAAATAAGTACAGTTATTACAGATTAAAATGTATCCTATCCTGATCCAACATTAACATGTACAAATGAACAACTTACATTATGTTTCTCATTGTTGTGTGTTCATCCTCTTCCTCTCCAGTGTCTCTGACTGTCGGAAGATTCAGGACTCGTGTCTCTTCCATAAGGGGGATCAGATCCTGGCCTTCAATGACCTGCTTATAGACACAGTAGAAGAGATTCAGACATACGTAAGAAGACTAAGCAAGGATGAGGTAAGATGATGATTCACAGTAAAATAATGTTTTTTTTTTCCTCACTACATTCAGACAGCTATAAATAATACTTCTGAAATTACTTGCAGGTAAAACTCACTATTCGGCGGCTCATAGGATCCCAGCCTCTGCACTCTGAACCCTGCCCATCATAATGAGGACAAGAAACAAATCTCATGTGAATTCATCACCATCAAGATATCAGAAATGTGTCGGTGGGACATTAAAGCTCATTCATTTGAGTCTAATCATTCAGGTGTAAATGAAGAACGTAAGAGGCAGTCAGGTTATCTAAAGTAACTTGTCCTCTTTTGACTGTACATGTAAATATGTAAAACAATGTGAATGTTCGGTTCATTGATCTTAAAGTGTCACTAAGTGAAAGAAATTATTAACATTTAGACTGTATATATGTACATGAAACTATGTGAGTGGTAGTGGGTTTATTAGTTCACATCTGTTCATGTGAAGAACAAGAGTCAAGTATTACTTTATAATAAGTATGAAGGTTAATTCACATTGAAAAATGCACAGTTTTAAATTGTTCATGTATTTTAACCTTTTTAAAGATGCACTTTTTTACAATCCTAACTGTATGAGGTACTTTATATACTGTGTATATACACGTTTTCTGTCATTGTGTATTTTGTTTTGCAAAGCATTTAACCAATGATGTATTACTCCTAGTCATTATGCATTGATTCAAATGTTTCAGTCACTCTTTAGACTTATAATTACTGAATAACATGTAGCCTACGTAATATATATGCATGCATTATGCTGTAGTAAAGCATGTATTTGCACATTGTTACAATGTAAAGTATTATTAAAATTTTGAAACAATTTTGTTGCAATTATTTTATAAATATTTTATAAGTATGCATATATTTTAAATAGAATTAGATATTACTTTTACAGAAATGCACTAAATTTTGTCATTTATTTAGCATTTGTTTTAAAAATAATCAAATAGTCTAGATATGATTTGGCTATTTTTAACTAGTCTCTGAAAGATGCAATATAATATATTTGTGCAGTTAGGAGATGGGGGATTTGACATATACAGACGGTTAGATCCCAAGGTAATGTTTTGGCATTTCTGTTTTGTCTCGTGTATATCGTTCACAAGTGAATCATCTAAATTACTCATCTGTCACACAGACATTTGGGTCAAATAGACACTTGTGAACCTCCAGGTATTAAAAAGGATATTGTTTCCATGATGTTCTAAAACAAATGTGTGTTCTTTGTAAATGCCTTGATGTGACAAGAAAATAATGTAAATGCAATAATGTAAATTTTAACATAGCTATTTTTATTCTGTATGTGTTATTCTAATTCAAATTCAGTGTATTACTTTTGATTGTGTATTTTATACGGTATATGTAGCTTTTTTATTATAAAAATTTACTCTTGGCTTATTCCAAATTTGGGAGTTCCTAAATTGTCCTCAAATACAGTTTAATTGTACAATTTATCTACAGGTGCATCTCAAATTAGAATGTCGTGGAAAAGTTCATTTATTTCAGTAATTCAACTCAAATTGTGAAACTCGTGTATTAAATAAATTCAATGCACACAGACTGAAGTAGTTTAAGTCTTTGGTTCTTTTAATTGTGATGATTTAGGCTCACATTTAACAAAAACCCACCAATTCACTTTGGTCAACAAATCTCAACAAATTAGAATATGGTGACATGCCAATCAGCTAATCAACTCAAAACACGTGCAAAGGTTTCCTGAGCCTTCAAAATGGTCTCTCAGTTTGGTTCACTAGGCTACACAATCATAGGGAAGACTGCTGATCTGACAGTTGTCCAGAAGACAATCATTGACACCCTTCAAAAGGAGGGTAAGCCATAAACATTCATTGCCAAAGAAGCTGGCTGTTCACAGAGTGCTGTATCCAAGCATGTTAACAGAAAGTTGAGTGGAAGGAAAAAGTGTGGAAGAAAAAGATGCACAACCAACCGAGAGAACCGCAACCTTATGAGGATTGTCAAGCAAAATCGATTCAAGAATTTGGGTGAACTTCACAAGGAATGGACTGAGGCTGGGGTCAAGGCATCAAGAGCCACCACACACAGACGTGTCAAGGAATTTGGCTACAGTTGTCATATTCCTCTTGTTAAGCCACTCGTGAACCACAGACAACGGCAGAGGCATCTTACCTGGGCTAAGGAGAAGAAGAACTGGACTGTTGCCCAGTGGTCCAAAGTCCTTTTTTTCAGATGAGAGCAAGTTTTGTATTTCATTTGGAAACCAAGGTCCTAGAGTCTGGAGGAAGGGTGGAGAAGCTCATAGCCCAAGTTGCATGAAGTCCAGTGTTAAGTTTCCACAGTCTGTGATGATTTGGGGTGCAATGTCATCTGCTGGTGTTGGCCCATTGTGTTTTTTGAAAACCAACGTCACTGCACCCGTTTACCAAGAAATTTTGGAGCACTTCATGCTTCCTTCTGCTGACCAGCTTTTTAAAGATGCTGATTTCATTTTCCAGCAGGATTTGGCACCTGCCCACACTGCCAAAAGCACCAAAAGTTGGTTAAATGACCATGGTGTTGGTGTGCTTGACTGGCCAGCAAACTCACCAGACATGAACCCCATAGAGAATCTATGGGGTATTGTTAAGAGGAAAATGAGAAACAAGAGACCAAAAAATGCAGATGAGCTGAAGGCCACCTCAGCAGTGCCACAAACTGATCACCTCCATGCCACGCCGAATTGAGGCAGTAATTAAAGCAAAAGGAGCCCCTACCAAGTATTGAGTACATATACAGTAAATTAACATACTTTCCAGAAGGCCAACAATTCACTAAAAATGTTTTTTTTATTGGTCTTATGAAGTATTCTAATTTCTTGAGATAGTGAATTGGTGGGTTTTTGTTAAATGTGAGCCTAAATCATCACAATTAAAAGAACCAAAGACTTAAACTACTTCAGTCTGTGTGCATTGAATTTATTTAATACACGAGTTTCACAATTTGAGTTGAATTACTGAAATAAATGAACTTTTCCACGACATTCTAATTTATTGAGATGCACCTGTATATGCTTAAATAATTATCTGAATGTGTGCATTCTGTACAGAGTGCAAGGTGAAAAAAAAAACGGTCAGAAGTTTGCATGTATTTTTAGGTCTGGAACAAACAAAGTGTAACAGAGAAACACATTCCCATTTACAGTACCATTTACAGTACACGTACACACCCTTTATGTACACTAATTGGTTAAATCTATAATATAGTTTACCACTATAAAATCTACTTTTTTTACTTTTATTTAAAACATTAACTAAAATTACTGCATATAGGCTTATAATGCATATTAATTAGTTAATGTCCATTCAAATAGTTAAAAATGTTGACATTCTGGTTCTATGACATTTATTTGTCATAACAAGTATTTGTTATATACTGTGTAGACTACCACACATTTATTTCACGAGTTCGTGTGCCCATATAATCTTAGCATTAATGGTAAACAGATTTGGCTTGATGTCTGCAATGGAGGCCTCAGAGAGACCATTCTGCGCGAGCTCCGATAGCCCCCCATAGACAGAAAGATAGATAGATAGATGGACAGAAGGACAGACAAATGAATAAACAAATAAATATACATAAAGGAGGAGATGGGGAGGAGGAGGGATGCCGAAAAAACCAACAACGGAAGTGGTAAGAGGCTGTCTTTATACTTGGATGTTAATTGGAAGATTAGATGGGCGTACTCCTTCTGAAATTACGTTAATAATTTCACTTCACGAGTTCGTGTGCCCATATAATCTTAGCATTAATGGTAAACATATTTGGCTTGATGTCTGCAATGGAGGGCTCAGAGAGACCATTCTACGCGAGCTCCGATAGCCCCCCAAAACATGCATGCCAAATCGGACAGCAAGCGAGAGTTACTGATTTAAAAGTGTGATGTCCTCTTAGGGAATCAACAATTATTCGAACATTCGGAAGCCCCCCAAAAAAGGCACTGCGGCAGCAGTATCAAATGGAGCGGCACTGCAGCGGAAGTATCAAATGAGCAGGGCACTGCAGCGGCGGTATCAAATGGAGCGGCACTGCAGTGGCAGTATCAAATGAGCAGGGCACCGCAGCGGCGGTATCAAATGGAGCGGCACTGCAGCGGCAGTATCAAATGAGCAGGGCACCGCAGCGGCGGTATCAAATGGAGTGGCACTGCAGCGGCAGTATCAAATGAGCAGGGAACCGCAGCGGCGGTATCAGATGAGCAGGGCACCGCAGCAGCGGTATCAAATGGAGCGGCACTGCAGCGGCAGTATCAAATGAGCAGGGCACCACAGTGGCGGTATCAAATGTGCGGGGCACTGCAGCGGCAGTCTCAGATTGAGCCCAGAGCTGCGGCGGCAGCATCTAGTTGAGCAGGGCACTGCAGCGCCACTTACGAAGATGTAAACAGTATGCTTTGTGCAATGTTTTAGATTATAACTTGTGAAACATTAGCTTGTGAAACATTAGTAAGGCATAGTAAATCGCATGACGATATTTAAAGCAGATAATCTCAATTTCAAACGAGCCTATGCACAATATAAAGAGATTTATAGTTCTTGTGAAAAGTTAACGGAGTGCTAAAACATGCTATTGTCTAGAGCTGAGACTTCTGGGATCCAGTCGCATCGCAATGGTTGAAAACATAATTTGAAAAAGAACTTGATCTAGGATAGAGTGAGAAGGAACGATATGTAGGGACCAATCAGAAACTGTTTAACAATTAGAGCGCATTTGGATTGGATCGTTCGCCCAGATTGATGATATTACCGTACGCTGTAGAGTAGTAGCGCACGGACGCTGAGGCATGCACGTACACGATGATACATATTTAATAAGATTACACATAGGAATACCGCTTAGGCAACAGATCATTAAAATGCTTTCGGATATGAAGGGAATCGCTCAGAGCGGCGACAAATAAACATCTGGTGAGCAATTCTGTTTGTGTTTGTGGGAAAATAATTTTGGGCGGCGAGCGTGCCTCAAACAACTGACTGTCTGCGTTCCTATTTTAAGAATGGTAACATTAGATTCCGGATGAAGGTGGTTTACCTGGCATGAGTAATGTTAGGAACTGAAACTGCTGGGTGCACGGGTGCCTACCCGGGCGGGAGAAGCGTGTTCGATGGAGATAGCTGGGCAGATCTGCAGGAGGTCGTTGACGGGCTGGATTATCCTTGTTATAAACTGAAAGAGGAACCAGATTAAGAGCGTCTTTGCGGAGCATAGTTCGTTGGATGTTAAGTGCTGGAGTTCGTCGGGTTGGGACGCTGTTCAGGGGACAGGGCGGGGACAAATGTCGAAAGAACCAACAACGGAAGTGGTAAGAGGCTGTCTTTATACTTGGATGTTAATTGGAAGATTAGATGGGCGTACTCCTCCTGAAATTACGTTAATAACTTCACTTAACCCTTGGAGACACAAAATCAAATGCCGTCAATGATAAAACCACCTAATCACTCCCAACCCCAACTCAACCTGCAAAGAGCATGTTACACTGGAAAAAAGCCAGGAAAAACGGTGGAGGAAAGACAATTACAGTATCATTAGAGTATTTACTGAAATCCATCAGTCAAGATTTCCCCCTAAAATCCCCAACAGCATACAGAGAAAGAATGAATTATTTTTTGTCACGGTAACTTAAGTCACCTCTTGCATTCCTAAGCAGAACCAAGAACTCCTAACTGCATAAATAACTATAACCAAATAAACGGTAAATTGCCAGCTTTTGTGTAAAAGACTATGAGTGTATATATGTACACATATTTCAGTCGCAGCTCACTTCATGTGCTTTAGAAGCTAAATTTCTCTTTGTGGTATCGAGTTTACCACAACACCATGATGCCATGAACACGTTTGTCTGGTAGTTTCCACAAACAAATAACAAACGAAGTCAAAGGGGAGGGATTCCTACACCTGAGCTCACATATAACCAGAAACTCCTCCTTTTACCAGCATAACACTCTGGAAGATACAAAAGGCCTCTAGCTTCCTCCTAAACTGCCATTATAACATACACATTATGAGAGCTGAATAACTTTTTATGGTGACACAAGGTATGGCAATACTATTATAGAATATGGCTACTGATATGATGATTCTGCTTGATGCTTGTAACATGCAATGGAATAACGCTGATACTATTCATGTGAATTTAAAACTTTCATTAAGACATTTTAATTTAATACAATTAATTTCCATTGCATTTTAATTGTTCTTGCGATGAAATTGCATTTTTTTCTTTTTTACAAAATCATAAATCACTGTTGTTTACATCTGTTTATCAGATATATCAGTGGCTTACAGCAAAACAAACATTTCGCATCTATTTTAGAATTTAATCACCAACATCAGGATGTCCAACAACAAAAAGAAACCAAGTAAGTCAAAAAAAATCTCTTTGGAAAAATTAGATAATCAAGACAACTGTAAAACTCAAATTAAACTGTGTGGCATTAATATGTTTAATGTTGTTTTAATTATGTTTCTGCAGCAGCAACTTCAATATTTTACAGTGAACCAGCAATGGTGGAGGAATTGTACACTGGATACCTGATCAAGTCCCCCCCTCTAACAACCCTAACTAAAAACACTGTACGTCTTATATTGCAATTCAAACTGAAATCAAAATATCTGCTGTCTGTCAAAGACAGTTCCTCTGTTCGTGAAACTTAGCAGTTTTATATATCTGTCACAGAAATCATGGAAGCGTCGTTTCTTTGTGCTCTCCAAGACGGGTGAAGACCCCCACCAGCTGACATATCATGTAAACGAAAGGAGAGACAAGCCTTTGGGAGAGATAGACCTTTCTAAGTATGGAAAAGACTGTCAAAGTCATAAATAAACAAATGAAGTATTTTCACACTATAATGAGGGTGTCTTTCTGTTTTAAAGGATCAGCCTGCTGTTTATTGGCCCCGAGGCACATCAGAAGTGGGACTGGATCCAGAAAAACTTCAAGTGTTCTCCATCCTCTGTGCTCCTCTTGAAGATGGAAGACAACACACCAAAACACTCGAGAGACTATTTCCTCATTGGAGAAAACAGGTTTGCCACAATAATTTTGACCAGAATTCTCATTTCCTTTTCCCAACATAGCTCCATAAAAGCCAGCATGATGCAGGCAAAAAACAAACAAACAAACAATAATAATATTTAAAGCCTCCATGAAATCAAAATGAACGTTTTTTGGCTTTTAGTACATGTCTATTAGTTCTGAAGTCATGTATATTTTAGTAGAGTATCATATACAGTAGTAAATATAGAAATTTAATTTGAGCTTTTTCGGCATGACTAAGCATTTAGTATATTTCCAAAGCATATATAATATTCAAATATTAAAACAGCCAATACAGAAAATAAATGTGACGTGAATAAAGAGATACATCAGATCAAATTAACTTTTGTGGTTCATCTCATCACATTTATTTAGAAATTAATTTCAAATATTCACTGAGCTGTAAATAAAATAAAATATTAAATTTAATTCTGATTTCATTTTTTCATTGATTTTAATTTTTTTAATTCTTTAAGCAGTAGCTTAATAATTCTGCTTTTAAAGTTAGTTATATATCAAGGAAATAATTCTAGAAATCTTCTAGTTGAAACTTTTAATTTTCATTTTAAAACAAGTGATGCAGTTTTTCAGTAGTGTTAAATGTTTTCTGGTGTTTTCAGTGATGATGTGGATGGTTGGCTCAATGCTTTAGTCAAGGTAATGAAGACCCAGAAATCACGAAATACCCTTCAGGTAAACATTAAAATACAGGTGCATCTCAATAAATTAGAATGTCGTGGAAAAGTTCATTTATTTCAGTAATTCAACTCAAATTGTGAAACTCGTGTATTAAATAAATTCAATGCACACAGACTGAAGTAGTTTAAGTCTTTGGTTCTTTAATTTTGTGATGATTTAGGCTCACATTTAACAAAAACCCACCAATTCACTATCTCAACAAATTAGAATATGGTGACATGCCAATCAGCTAATCAACTCAAAACACCTGCAAAGGTTTCCTGAGCCTTCAAAATGGTCTCTCAGTTTGGTTCACTAGGCTACACAATCATAGGGAAGACTGCTGATCTGACAGTTGTCCAGAAGACAATCATTGACACCCTTCACAAGGAGGGTAAGCCACAAACATTCATTGCCAAAGAAGCTGGCTGTTTACAGAGTGCTGTATCCAAGCATGTTAACAGAAAGTTGAGTGGAAGGAAAAAGTGTGGAAGAAAAAGATGCACAACCAACCGAGAGAACCGCAGCCTTATGAGGATTGTCAAGCAAAATCGATTCAAGAATTTGGGTGAACTTCACAAGGAATGGACTGAGGCTGGGGTCAAGGCATCAAGAGCCACCACACACAGACGTGTCAAGGAATTTGGCTTCAGTTGTCGTATTCCTCTTGTTAAGCCACTCGTGAACCACAGACAACGTCAGAGGCATCTTACCTGGGCTAAGGAGAAGAAGAACTGGACTGTTGCCCAGTGGTCCAAAGTCCTCTTTTCAGATGAGAGCAAGTTTTGCATTTCATTTGGAAACCAAGGTCCTAGAGTCTGGAGGAAGGGTGGAGAAGCTCATAGCCCAAGTTGCATGAAGTCCAGTGTTAAGTTTCCAGTCTGTGATGATTTGGGGTGCAATGTCATCTGCTGGTGTTGGTCCATTGTGTTTTTTGAAAACCAACGTCACTGCACCCGTTTACCAAGAAATTTTGGAGCACTTCATGCTTCCTTCTGCTGACCAGCTTTTTAAAGATGCTGATTTCATTTTCCAGAAGGATTTGGCACCTGCCCACACTGCCAAAAGCACCAAAAGTTGGTTAAATGACCATGGTGTTGGTGTGCTTGACTGGCCAGCAAACTCACCAGACCTGAACCCCATAGAGAATCTATGGGGTATTGTCAAGAGGAAAATGAGAAACAAGAGACCAAAAAATGCAGATGAGCTGAAGGCCACTGTCAAAGAAACCTGGGCTTCCATACCACCTCAGCAGTGCCACAAACTGATCACCTCCATGCCACGCCGAATTGAGGCAGTAAGTAAAGCAAAAGGAACCCCTACCAAGTATTGAGTACATATACAGTAAATGAACATACTTTCCAGAAGGCCAACAATTCACTAAAAATGTTTTTTTTATTGGTCTTATGAAGTATTCTAATTTGTTGAGATTGTTCTAATTTGTGAATTGGTGGGTTTTTGTTAAATGTGAGCCTAAATCATCACAATTAAAAGAACCAAAGACTTAAACTACTTCAGTCTGTGTGCATTGAATTTATTTAATACACGAGTTTCACAATTTGAGTTGAATTACTGAAATAAATTAACTTTTCCACGACATTCTAATTTATTGAGATGCACCTGTATATCTCTCTTCACATGTATGCATATATAAACTTCCTGTCAAAGTTTGGACACACCTACTGATTTTTTTTAATATTACCATTTCCTAAATAATGAATAACAAAAGGAAATATTGCAATTATGCAGTGGTAAAAATATTTTTAATATTATTATTATTATTATTATTATTACATGTTGACAATTTATATTTATCTACAACTTATTACTAGCATTTAGACATGCTCACATGCTTTACTTTTCCCACAGGACAACAGATTTAGATCAGCATCTGAACCTGTAAAGAGTTCTGAACCAAAGGTTGAGGATGAGCCTGATGACAGACGGTCAGCACCTGAATTAATGCTAACTTACCCGTCACTGTACAGCCATTATGACTATCCTCTCAAGCTCAGCAAACCTCCACTACCAGTAGCATTCAAGGTTTTACACATTTACACACACAGTTTCTTCAATATACAACATGCACATAAATGCTCTTAAACTTCATATTGAAAAAAATAATAATCTCAAACCTCTATCTGGCAGATTCCAATTATTGAGGATGAAGATGAGAAGGACGAGATGCAGGATGAATCTGCAGAGGACAGCAGTGAATACATGCCCATGGCATCATTGTAAGTGTTTCAGAGCTTTTTCCCCTTAACTGGCCTAGTGGAATGTAAAATGTACTGTGTTAGTAAAATGAAAAAATTTAAGAGACATTTTAATTCATTTATTTTTCTGTGGTCTTTTCTTATTAGGCAAAGAGCTTTGAAAGAAGACCACCAGGAGGAGGAAAATGCATGCATGCAGAACAAGTAATTTTGAATTCTTGATTCACGGTTATGTACCTCTATTGAGTCAGTGGTGTCAGATACGATAAACTCAGCATCTGTTGCCATTTGACACATTGTAATGTGTTTACTAAGTTCATTCCCCTCCGTCCCTCAGATGCTACAGATAGATTTGATTCTTTGTTTATTTAAAGAATATAAAACAACTCGAAGAAACTTCCATTCTTGTTGAACAGGTCTGGTAACGGATGAATATTAAGATTAAAGCAAACTTTTGCCATGGTTTTAACATCTTAGGAGATGCAAATCATCTCTGACAAGAAAAATGTCACCTCTACTGTTCCTCTGCACGATTCTGCGAGGGAAGTCCAGTCATTTCAATAGAAGTTCCCCACTCAGATTTTTCTCATGTTCAAGTTAGTCATGCAAATGTACTGCACTAACCAACAGAAAGCTGCTTGGTTTGAAAGTGACTTCTGTGTAAGCAGTGATTCATCCATTGCTACATTGTTGACAATGGACCTTTTTAGTAAAATTCTAGTCAAAAAGGTGACATTTTGCCAAAATATCACTAATGTAACCATACCTTTAGCAAGCATCATTCAAAGGTTTTCTAAGGTGGTTTTAGCCTTATTCAACTCTAAAATGATCTTGATTATTGATGCCCTTTTGTTTATAAAATATATAGTATAGTTAATCTTATTTTTTGGTTGTCTTTTTCAGCAGTTCCGTTAATGGTCAAGAGTCCTCTGTGTGCAATGGTGCAGTCAACCAGGATGAGGACGATGAAAATAAATGGTACATTTTGACTTGAATGCATCTTTTGAAATAACTATAACACTGCATTTTTCTGCTGAATGCACCTGAATGGCGTCATCTCTTTTTAACTTTCTTATTAGTGTATTATGCATAAAAGAGCTATTAGCATGAAAAATGTGGCATCTGTTTGAATTTCATTGCATATTTCTATTCTGCAGTGAAACACACACACATGTTGAGAAGGAGATCTGCGTTAGTCAAAATGATCTGAAAAACAGTCTGATCTTGACACAGGAAGAAGGCAAACCATGGTATAACTTTCATTGACAAATAATTACAGTTATTACAGATTAAAATGTATCCTATCCTGATCCAACATTAACATGTACAAATGAACAACTTACATTATGTTTCTCATTGTTGTGTGTTCATCCTCTTCCTCTCCAGTGTCTCTGACTGTCGGAAGATTCAGGACTCGTGTCTCTTCCATAAGGGGGATCAGATCCTGGCCTTCAATGACCTGCTTATAGACACAGTAGAAGAGATTCAGACATACGCAAGAAGACTAAGCAAGGATGAGGTAAGATGATGATTCACAGTAAAATAATGTTTTTCTTCTCACTACATTCAGAGAGCTATAAATAATACTTCTGAAATTACTTGCAGGTAAAACTCACTATTCGGCGGCTCATAGGATCCCAGCCTCTGCACTCTGAACCCTGCCCATCATAATGAGGACAAGAAACAAATCTCATGTGAATTCATCACCATCAAGATATCAGAAATGTGTCGGTGGGACATTAAAGCTCATTCATTTGAGTCTAATCATTCAGGTGTAAAACAAGGTGTAAATGAAGAACGTAAGAGGCAGTCAGGTTATCTAAAGTAACTTGTCCTCTTTTGACTGTACATGTAAATATGTAAAACAATGTGAATGTTCGGTTCATTGATCTTAAAGTGTCACTAAGTGAAAGAAATGATTAACATTTAGACTGTATATATGTACATGAAACTATGTGAGTGGTAGTGGGTTTATTAGTTCACATCTGTTCATGTGAAGAACAAGAGTCAAGTATTACTTTATAATAAGTATGAAGGTTAATTCACATTGAAAAATGCACAGTTTTAAATTGTTCATGTATTTTAACCTTTTTAAAGATGCACTTTTTTACAATCCTAACTGTATGAGGTACTTTATATACTGTGTATATACACGTTTTCTGTCATTGTGTATTTTGTTTTGCAAAGCATTTAACCAATGATGTATTACTCCTAGTCATTATGCATTGATTCAAATGTTTCAGTCACTCTTTAGACTTATAATTACTGAATAACATGTAGCCTACGTAATATATATGCATGCATTATGCTGTAGAAAAGCATGTATTTGCACATTGTTACAATGTAAAGTATTATTAAAATTTTGAAACAATTTTGTTGCAATTATTTTATAAATATTTTATAAATATGCATATATTTTAAATAGAATTAGATATTACTTTTACAGAAATGCACTAAATTTTGTCATTTATTTAGCATTTGTTTTAAAAATAATCAAATAGTCTAGATATGATTTGGCTATTTTTAACTAGTCTCTGAAAGATGCAATATAATATATTTGTGCAGTTAGGAGATGGGGGATTTGACATATACAGACGGTTAGATCCCAAGGTAATGTTTTGGCATTTCTGTTTTGTCTTGTGTATATCGTTCACAAGTGAATCATCTAAATTACTCATCTGTCACACAGACATTTGGGTCAAATAGACACTTGTGAACCTCCAGGTATTAAAAAGGATATTGTTTCCATGATGTTCTAAAACAAATGTGTGTTCTTTGTAAATGCCTTGATGTGACAAGAAAATAATGTAAATACAATAATGTAAATTTTAACATAGCTATTTTTTATTCTGTATGTGTTATTCTAATTCAAATTCAGTGTATTACTTTTGATTGTGTATTTTATACGGTATATGTAGCTTTTTATTATAAAAATGTATTCTTGGCTTGTTCAAAATTTGGGAGTTCCTAAATTGTCCTCAAATACAGTTTAATTGTACAATTTATCTATATGCTTAAATAATCATCTGAATGTGTGCATTCTGTACAGAGTGCAAGGTGAAAAAAAAACAGGTCAGAAGTTTGCATGTCAGGTCTGGAACAATAAATGTGCAACAGAGAAACACATTCCCATTTACAGTACACTTACACACCTTTTATGTATACTAATCGGTTTATCACACTAAAAATCTATAATATAGTTTATCACTATAAAATCAACTTTTTTTCCTTTTATTCAAAACATTAACTAAAATTACTGCATGTAGGCTTATAATGCATATTAATTAGTTAATGTCCATTCAAATAGTTAAAAATGTTGTGACATTCTGGTTCTATGACATTTCTTTGTCATGACAATTATTCGTTATATACTCTGTGTAGACTACAACACATTTATTTAACCCTTGGAGACACAAAATCAAATGCCGTCAATGATAAAACCACCTAATCACTCCCAACCCCAACTCAACCTGCCAAGAGCATGTTACACTGGAAAAAAGCCAGGAAAAACGGTGGAGGAATGACAATTACAGTATAATTAGAGTATTTCCTGAAATCCATCAGTCAAGATTTCCCCCTAAAATCCCCAACAGCATACAGAGAAAGAATGAATTGTTTTTTGGCACGGTAACTTATTAAGTCACCTCTTGCATTCCTAAGGGGAACCAAGAGCTTCTAACTGCATAAATAACTATAACCAAATAAACGGTAAAGTGCCAGCTTGTGTATAAGTGTATATGTGTACATATTTCAGTCGCAGCTCACTTCATGTGCTTTAGAAGCTAAATTTCTCTTTGTGGTATCGACTTTACCACAACACCATGATGCCATGAACACGTTTGTCTGGTAGTTTCCACAAACAAATAACAAACAAAGTCAAAGGGGAGGGATTCCTACACCTGAGCTCACATATAACCAGAAACTCCTCCTTTTACCAGCATAACACTCTGGAAGAGACAAAAGGCCTCTAGCTTCCTCCTAAACTGCCATCATAACATACACATTATGAGAGCTGAATAACTTTTTATGGTGACACAAGGTATTTAATTATAACTTTATTTAGAAATTTACATGTTCATTTCATATTTATCTACAACTTATTACAAGCATTTAGGCATGCTCACATGCTTTACTTTTCCCACAGGACAACAGATTTAGATCAGCATCTGAACCTGTAAAGAGTTCTGAACCAAAGGTTGAGGATGAGCCTGATGACAGACGGTCAGCACCTGAATTAATGCTAACTTACCCGTCACTGTACAGCCATTATGACTATCCTCGCAAGCTCAGCGAACCTCCACTACCAGTAGCATTCAAGGTTTTACACATTTACACACACAGTTTCTTCAATATACAACATGCACATAAATGCTCTTCCTATTGAAAAAATGAAACTCAAACCTCTATCTGGCAGAATCCAGTTACCGAGGATGCAGGATGAATCTGCAGAAGACAGCAGTGAATACATGCCCATGGCATCATTGTATGTCTTTGAGAGGTTTTTTCCTCCTAACTAGCCTAGTGGAATGTAAAATGTACTCTGTTAATAACACAATTTGTCTGTGGTCTTTTCTGATTAGGCAAAGAGCTTTGGAATTTTACCAACAGGAGATGGACACTACATGCATGCAGAAAGCGTAATTTTGAATTCTTGATTCACTGTTATGTTCCTCGTGCACTATTGTGTCAGTAGTGTGAGATATGATTTACTCAGTGTCTGTTGCCATTTGACACGTTGTAATGTGTTCACTAAGTTTAATGTTTGATTCTTTTTTGTTGTCTTTTTCAGCACTTCCATTAATGGTCAAGAGTCCTCTGTGTGCAATGGTGCAGTCAACCAGGATGAGGACGATGAAAATAAATGGTAAATTATGACTTCTATGCATCTTTTGAAAAAGCTAGAACTGCATTTTTCTGCTAAATGCACCTGAATGATGTCACCTCTTTTTAACTTTCTTATTAGTGTATTATGCATAGAGCTATATTTAGCATGAAAATGTGGCATCTGTTTGAATTTTATCAATGCATATTTCTATTCTGCAGTGAAACGCACACACATGTTGAGAAGGAGATCTGCGTTAGTCAAAATGATCTGAAAAACAGTCTGATTTTGACTCAGGCAGAGGGCAAACCATGGTACAACTCTCACTGATAATTACAGTTCTATTTCACTGTTTCAGACCGCCAGAGATGGTCAATGCATGGTGGAAGGAGTCGCGTCTCGTGCATTACATCGAGAATCTCGTATTAATTCAGTCACACGTGACCTTGACCAATGACTTGTCGGAAGCTATATCAGCTCCTGACTATGTCACGGTCGGTCTCTTTGTCATTCTCGCGGAGAGATCTCGATGAGCGTGCACAGCTTTTGGGTTGGCGTTTGCTCCCCACTATAGCTGTGTCTCAAGAGAGCAAAGACAGCGCGATTGCGTTGAATTATTGGATTAGTCGTTGGATTTTTTAATTGGATTATATTGTACCCATTGGTTGTTCAGGGTCCTTGCAAGCGGTGTTCCAGATGCTGTGGTGAGTACTGCTAGAACTTATTGGGTTACCAGGGTTCTGTGTTCACCGCGTGTGCATACCTGTGCATTCAAACTAGCGCTCACTGGTAAAACAGGGCGTCGGTTATTGCGTGCGGTTACTGTGGCAACCACGTAATGCGTTATTATTGCAGTTCTGTATTATCGCTGTAATTAACCCATTGGTTGACCAGGGTTATTTTCCCTAAAGGCATAGGCACTATGGATGCTTCCTGTTCTACGTGTTCAGGTCCTATGGATCTTATGGATGAACATATTCACTGCCCTGGCTGATTGGGCATTGACCATCTTAAGGAGGCTTTAACTGATCCTTGCCCAGAATGTAGTCTAATGTCATTGGAAATTAGGCAACAGAGACATTTACATTACATTTAGTCATTTGGCAGACGCTTTTATCCAAAGCGACTTACAATTGGGGAATACATAAAGCGATTCATCTTGAAGAGGCAATCAGACAGAGGAAGTGCTCGTAACACCAAGTCTCAGTCATTGTTCAAATAAGTACAAGCTAGCAAGGGAAGGAGAGAAAGATAAAGGGAAAGATTAAGATTTTTTTTTATTTTATTTTTAGGATGAAGTCAAGTAGTGCCGAAAGAGATGAGTTTTCAGTTGTTGCTTGAAGATTGACAAGGATCCAGCATTCCGGATAGGGGTGGGAAGATTATTCCACCAGCCAGGAATGGTGAACGAGAATGTTCTGGAGAGTGATTTTGAGCCTCTCTGTGATGGTACCACAAGGCGTCGCTCACTAGCAGATCTCAGACTTCTGGAGGGGATGTAGATTCGTAATAGTGAGTGGAAGTAGGAGGGTGCTGAGCCTGTGGTCGTTCTGTATGCAAGCATCAGTGTCTTGAACTTGATGCGAGCTGCAACTGGTAGCCAGTGCAAGGAGATGAAGAGAGGTGTAACATGGGCTCTTTTTGGCTCGTTGAAGACCAGTCGTGCCGCTGCATTCTGAATCATTTGTAGAGGTTTGATTGTGTTTGATGGAAGTCCAGCCAGAAGAGCATTGCAGTAGTCCAGCCTAGAAAGACAAGGGCCTGGACAAGAAGTTGTGCAGCATGCTCTGTCAGAAAGGGCCTAATCTTTCTGATGTTGTGTAGCGCAAACCTGCAAGATCGAGCAGTCTTTGCAATGTGCCCTTTGAAGGTCAGCTGGTCATCAAAGATTACACCAAGACTTCTGACCGAAGTTGATGGGGTAATTATTGATGAGCCTAACTGAATCGTGAAGTCATGCTGTAGAGTGGAGTGGCAGGGAAGATAAGAAGCTCAGTCTTTGCCATGTTGAGCTGTAGGTGATGTTCTTTCATCCATGCCGAGATGTCCACCAGGCAGCCTGAGATCCGTGCAGCTACCGTTGGATCATCAGGTTGAAAAGAGAGATAGAGCTGCGTGTCATCGGCGTAACAATGATAGGGAGAAGCCATGTGCCTGTATGATGGGACCCAGTGATGTAGTGTATGTGGAGAAGAGGAGGGGTCCAAGAACCGAACCCTGAGGAACTCCAGTGACCAGTTGATGTGTTTTGGATACCTCCCCTCCCCAGGCCACCCTGAAAGACCTGCTGGTGAGATAGGATTCAAACCAGCGAAGTGGAATCCCAGTGATGCCCAGCGATGAGAGGGTGGACAGGAGGATCTGATGATTGACAGTGTCAAAAGCAGCAGAAAGATCCAGCAGAATGAGGACTGATGATTTGGAATCGGCCTTTGCAATTCGCAGGGCTTCAGTGACAGAGTAGCGCAGTCTCAGTTGAATGGGCACTCCTGAAACCTGACTGTTTAGCATCCAGTTTGTTGTATTGTGAAAGAAACAATGAGAGCTGATTGAAGACAACTCGTTCGAGTGTTTTCGCTACGAATGGAAGGAGAGAGACAGGTCTGTAGTTGAATGGGCACTCCTGAAACCTGACTGTTTAGCATCCAGTTTGTTGTATTGTGAAAGAAACAATGAGAGATGATTGAAGACAACTCGTTCGAGTGTTTTCGCTACGAATGGAAGGAGAGAGACAGGTCTGTAGTTTCCTAAAAGAGAAGTGTTTAATGTAGGTTTTTTGAGCAGTGGGATTACCCGAGCCTGCTTGAACGCTGTGGGGAAGATGCCTGTGAGGAGAGATGTGTTGATAATGTGTGTGAGTGCCGGTAAGAGTGTGGGAGAGATTGCTTGGAGAAGGTGAGAGGGGATTGGGTC
Source organism: Schizothorax lantsangensis (assembly GCA_027422415.1). Classification (NCBI taxonomy): domain Eukaryota; kingdom Metazoa; phylum Chordata; class Actinopteri; order Cypriniformes; family Cyprinidae; genus Schizothorax; species Schizothorax lantsangensis. The sequence continues at coordinate 22,865,573 of CM049860.1, read as the reverse complement.
AAGAGGACATGTTGTAGGATGGCTGGAGAGGAGAAGTTTGGATACTTCCGGCTCGGTGAGGGGACGGAAGGAGAAAATGGGAGTTTGAGCAGTGGATGTGGTTGGTTGGAGGTCCTGTGTGTGTGGAGGTGAGAACTGGTTACTGATTGTTCTAGTTTTGTCTGTGAAAAAAGTGGCAAAGTCGTCAGCTGTTATAGAAGTGGTGGGAGGTGGAGGAGGGGGACAGAGGAGAGAATTAAATGTTCTGAAGAGATTACGCATGTCTGGAGCGCTGTTGATCTTGTTGTGGAAACGTGAGAATTTGGCAGTGTGGACTTCAGTAGAAAAAGATGAAAGCAAAGACTGATACCTACTCAGGTCTGACGGATCATTTGATTTGCGCCATTTTCTCTCTGCCGCTCTGAGTTTGGTCCGATGCTCACGAAGAACATCGGATAACCAGGGGTTAGAAGGGGCAGCCCGTGCTGGCCTGGAGGAGAGAGGACAAATGTCATCTAGACAAGAGGTTAAGGTAGCGCATAAAGAGACTGGCGAAGTTTGAGCCGGGAAGTGAAGATTGCTTAACACTGGTCAAGACTAGGACTCAGACAGGTAGCAAGTGCTCAGCTAGCAAAATTGAGGGACCTCCAAAGAAGAAACTAGCTCCGACTATGGCACTATCTCACCAGGTAGTTGAGTTAGCTAATGCTGTGCAGGGCATTCAGGCTTTTTTGGCTAGATCATTGCCGTCTGCTACTCAGAACACAAATGAGAATGTGAGAGCATCAGTAGTTAACCCCTTGTTGCCCAGGGTTATGCCAACGGCCGAATGTCCTAGGGAGGACCTGGACACATTGTCCTTGGCAGCTTCAGATTCATTGGTTACGGATGAGCAGAACTGTTATTTACCCTTAGAGGAGACTTGTTCTGTACACTCTCATTCTCAACACTCCCACAGCAATGAGGGCTCAGGTCTGCAGCGTGCTGGTTCTTCAGTGGCTTTTTCATTGCAGGACACGATCAAGATGGCCCTTGCTAAGTTAAATCTGGACCACCCCCTCCGGCGTTGGGACCTTCAAACCTCTTGCGTTGGTCAATTGCTCGGCCGGATGATTTCCTGATACCTAGCTGCCCTGACTTTACTGAGGTTGTTTTTTCAGCTTTTCACTTTGATCCTTCTTCCAGACCGGATCGAGTGGCACGCACATTAGCTGCAATGGCTGATGCCCAGGAGAAAGGTCTTGGTAACATGCCCTCAGTAGAGCCGTGTATTTCTTCATTGATTGTGTCCCTGGATGAAGCCCTTCAGCAGGAGCTACGCTGCCCTAACCCGGAGTGTAGGCGTACTGATGATTTGCTGGTTCGTATATATGACACCGGTTCAGGATTGACTCATATTGGGAATTCTATGGCTCATTTGTTGTTGGCACTTCATTCAACCATGTCATCAACAACACAGGATAATATTTCATCAGAACTGCTTGAGGCTTCTCTACAGGCTTTGGGGTCAATGGCCTTTTCTAGTGGGAAAGCACTTGGGCTTGTCACACAAGCTAGGCGGCAGGTGTGGCTGGCTCAGTCCAGGCTCCCTGAGGTATGTTGCAACAACCTCCACCAATTGCCATTAGCACCTAGTCAGATCTTCGGTCCAGCTGCTCAGGAGGCCCTTGAGTGCAGGGTAAGAGCAGCTGAGTCTCGTTCCCAGCATATTGGGCATAGCATGAGCTACCCTGCGCTAGCTGCCCAACGGCTACCTGCTCGTCATTCAACTTTGCAGCAGCATAGACAAGGGCAGTCTTACAGGCTGCCGCAGCAGGATTCTCGACTCGGATTGTCTTCAAAAAGAGAGGTGCCCCGTTCTCGGTTCAGGCCATCAACTCGCCCTGCACCTCCTCATTGGTGCCCCCCCAAAGATATTGGAAATGTTCCCTGGCGTCACTAGGGGTTCAGGGTCTGTGACGGGACAGTTTTCGGCCTTTCAGTTACATCATTGGAGAGGCATTACAGACAACAAGTGGCTTCTCGATACACTAGAGAAAGGATATTGTCTTCAGTTCCGTCACAGACCCCAAGTGAGCACCCAGGTTCATTCGACAGTTGTCAGGGATCCGCATCAGGTCCTGGCCCTTTTAAAAGAGATCAAAAACTTGTTGGAGAAGGGTGCAATAGAACCAGTGGACCCCCATGTCCAACCCGGGGGGTTCCACTCAAAATATTTTCTTGTTCGGAAGAAGGATGGAAGTTTCAGGCCCATGCTGGATCTCAGGCACTTAAACGAGAGCCTCAAGCGTCTTCCCTTCCGCATGTTGCGGATTGTAGGTGTTCGACAATCGTGCAATCGAACCCGGAATGTGGTTCACTTCAGTGGACCTGAAGGATGCGTATTTTCACATCCCCATCACCCCACATTACAGAAGGTTCCTTCGGTTCACTTTTCAAAGCAGAACTTATCAGTTCAGAGTCCTTCCGTTCAGCCTGTATCTTTCTCCCAGGGTGTTCACACGCATCATTCAGGTGGTGTTGGAGCCACTTCAACAAGAAGGCATGCTGATTCTTCCGTACCTGGATGATTGGCTGTTGTGCGCCAGATCATACCAACAGGCTGTCGACAACACACAACGTTTGTTGTTTCATGTAGCCACATTGGGTCTAAGGATGAACTTTCAGAAGAGCTGCCTAACCCCAAGCCAGTCGGTGTGTTTTCTGGGAATGCAGTTGGATTCCAGAGCAATGAGAGCTACCCTCACTGTGAGCAGATGGCAAGTATTGCAGGGAACTCTAGCAAAGTTCCAGGTTCATTACAAGCTGCCCTTCATCAGCTTCCTACGATTGGCAGGCCTTCTCACGGCAGCATCATCAGTCATCCAACTGCGCCTCTTACATCTTCGCCCATTTCAACGTTGGTTAATAGCCAGACACTTGTCACCAGTTCGCAATCGACGCACACTGGTTCGGGTCACAACCAGTTGTGCTGCCTCCCTGAGACTTTGGAGGAGGGACAGGTTTCTTCAGAAGGGAGTTCCAGTTGGGCCGCCCCCAGCACGCAGAGAGGTGGTAACCACGGATGCCTCCCTCAGAGGGTGGGGAGGACTGTGGCAACACCGTGGTGTACGGGGCAGTTGGAACCCACAATTAAGGGCCTCTCACATCAATCTTCTGGAACTATGGGCGGTGTTTCTGACTTTGAGACATTTCAGGCAAGAACTGTCAGGGAGACACATTCTGGTAAGGACGGACAATACAACAGTGGTATTTTTAATCAACCACCAGGGGGCACAAAGTCCCTACCCTGTCTCTAGTTAACGAGAAGGCTCCTGTGTTGGGCGTACAAACACTCCCCTTTAGTCAGGGCAAACCACATTCCTGGTTGCTGCAACGGTGTGGCGGACTCACTTTCCCATTCGGGACCAAGACCAGGGGAATGGTGCCTACACAAGGAGTTTGTTCAGACATTTTGGAAGGATTACAGGACAGCAGCCGTAGACCTTTTTGCCAGCAAGTCGACGACACATTGTCCCCTATGGTTTTCAGCGCAGGAGGAAGAGGATTCATTGGGACAGGATGCTCTGGCTCACGAGTGGCCAGATCTACTCCTCTATGCCTTTCCTCCAATTCCTCTTATTTGGTGTGTCCTGACGCGGGCGCAGGAGAGACATCACAGACTCATTTTAGTGGCTCCTTGTTGACCAGCAATGCCTTGGTTCAGCCTCCTATTGACTCTGACAACTGGTCTGCCTCAGCCGTTGCCAGTTCGGAAGGATCTGCTGTCACAAATGGAGGGAGCGTTGTGCATCCTTTCCCGGGCAGGCTGAAATTGTACATCTGGCCCCTGGGGTTGAGAGGATGCTATCCCAGTGTTCAGCGGGAGTGAGGAATATTTGTCATGAGTGCTAGGGCTCCTTCAACGCACCGCACTTATGCAAGTAAGTGGAAGCAGTTTGGCTCTTGGTGCGCAGACCAGGCTCTCAGTCCAACTGATTGCCCGATCAGTGTGGTGTTGGACTTTCTGCAATATTTGCTGGATGCTGGACGATCTCCAGCCACACTTAAAGTGTTTGTGGCTGCCCTGTCAGCTCACCGGGACCCTGTGGATCAGGTATCAATCGGTGCGAATAGACTAGTGATGGCTTTTCTTAAAGGGGCTTTACGTCTGAAGCCACCAGTATGGGCAGTATGTTCCCAGTGGGATTTACAGGTTGTATTGGACAGGTTGTGTTTAGCACCCTATGAGCCTGTTGAGCAAGCAGACATAAGGAGTCTCTCTATGAAGACAGCATTTCTGTTGGCCATAACGTCAGCCCGAAGAGTCAGCGAGTTGCATGCATTGTCTGTGAGTTTGCAGTGTCTCAGGTGGGGACCAGCGGACAGTCAGGTTACACTCTGGCCGAATCCAGCATTTCAGCCCAAGGTATCGTCACCTCAGTTCATGAATCAACCTATTCAGCTGGCAGCATTCACGCAGGAGGGAAGGGCCTCGCGGGCAGCCCTATGCCCAGTCCGTATGTTGAAGCAGTATGTATTGAGGACTGCCTCATGGTGCGTCACAGACCAGCTTTTTGTCTGTTTTGGACCCGGCAAGAAAGGTGCACCTTTGTCAAAACAAAGGCTTGCTCACTGGGTGGCGGACTGTTAAATGCAACTGTTAATGTCATACCACTCGAGCAGTGGCTACTTCTTATGCAGCATTACGGGGTGTGCCTCTCTCGGAAATATGTGCGGCAGCTACCTTGCACATTCACAAGATTTTATCGACTTAATGTGGCTCCTTCTTCCCTGATCAGTTCTGCCATACTTTCAGAAAATGTTTGAGCTTATATCCTCGTGACTTGGCTGTATTCGTCTTCCACCATGTATTGACCGTCTCTGGCGGTCTAAAACAGTGAAATAGAATGCTGGTTACTGGAGTAACCGTGGTTCTATGAACGGTGGAAGACCGCTAGAGTCTCTGGTCACTCGGATTGAGAATGACTATGAGAACGACCGTGACGTAGTCAGGAGCTGATATAGCTTCCGACAAGTCATTGGTCAAGGTCACGTGTGACTGAATTAATACGAGATTCTCGATGTGATGCGCGAGACGCGACTCCTTCCACCATGTATTGACTGTCTCTGGCGGTCTTCCACCATTCATAGAACCACGGTTACTCCAGTAACCAGCATTACTACAGTTTAAAATGTTCCCTATCCTGATAGAGAAAACATCAACATGAGTACAAATGAACAACTTACATTGTGTTTCTCATTGTTGTGCGTTAATCCTCTCCAGTGTCTCTGACTGTCGGAAAATTCAGGACTCGTGTCTCTTCCATAAGGGGGATCAGATCCTGGCCTTCAATGACCTACTTAAAGACACAGTAGAAGAGATTCAGACATACGTACGAAGACTAAGCAAGGATGAAGTAAGATGATGATTCACAGTAAAATAATGTGTTTGTTTTTTTTCTCACTACATTCAGAGAGCTATAAATAATGCTTCTGAAATTACTTGCAGGTACAACTCACTATTCGGCGGCTCATAGGATCTGCACTCTGAACCCTGCCCATCATAATGAGGACAAGAAACAAATCTCATGTGAATTCATCACCATCAAGATATCAGAAATGTGTCGGTGGGACATTAAAGCTCATTCAATCATACAGGTGGAAAACAAGGTGTAAATGAAGAACAGAAGAGTAGTCAGGTTATCTAAAGTAACTAGTCCTCTTGTGACTGTACATTAATCATGTAAATGTGTAAAACAATGTGAATGTTAAGATTCTCTGACCTTGAAATGCCACTGGGTGAAAGAAATCAGTAACATCTAGACTGCATTTGTACATGAAACTATGTGAGTGTTAGTGGGTTTATTAGTTCACATTTGTTAATCTGAAGAACAAGAGTCAAGCATTACTTTACAATACGTATGAAGGTTAATTCACATTGAAAAATGCACAGTTCAAAATGTTCATGTATTTTAACCTCTGTAAAGATGCACTTTTTTTATAAATCCTAACTGTATGAGGTACGTTATACACTGTGTATATACAAGTTTTCTGTCATTGTGTATTTTGTTTTGCAAAGCATTTAACCAATGATGTATTATTCCTATTCATTATGCATTGATTCAAATGCTTCAGTCACTCTTTAGACTGATGATTACTGAATAACATGTAGCCTACGTAATATATACATGAATTATGCTGTAAAAAAGCATGTATTTGCATTTGTTACAATGTGAAGTATTAATCAACTTTTGAAACATTTTAAAATTATTTTATAAATGTTATAAAAATACAAATTTTTAATATAATTAGATATTACTTTTACAGAAATGTCTAGAATCTATTTTCAAATAGTCTCTGAAACATACAGTACATTAAAACATATGTTCACTGCTTTATTTGACATCTTTTGTAAAATGTTGGATTACAGATTGTTGGATCCCAAGATAAAGCTTTGACATTTCTGACTTGAAAACGTGTCTCATGCATTTCATACACAAGTGTATACAAATAATTTCTTAAAGCTGAATCATCAAGAGAATAAAAAAAACTAGGGGAATCAAGAGTGCATGTGCATGGAGAATAAATATGCAACAAGAGCATAAATAAACTGCATAAAAACTAGAATCCAAGAAATGGGAATTGGTGTACAAGTCTATGAATGTATATGTGTACATAATTCAGTCATAGCTCACAGTATGTGCTTCAGAAGCTACATTTCTTTTTGTAGCATAATGTTTTCCACAATAACACAATGACATGAACACGTTTGTCTGGTAAGTTCTTCAAAGGAATGACAAAGTCAAAGGGGAGGAACTTAAATGTGAGATCACATATAACCAGAAACAACTCATTTTACCAGCATAACACTCTGGAAGAAACAAAGGACCTTTAGTTTCCTCCTAAACTACCATCATAACATACGTGTTGTGAGAACTTTTCAGAGGACACTGATTTTACTGTGACACAAGGTAAACAAATAATAATATAGAATATGGCTACCGATATGATGATTCTGCTTTGTGATGCTTGTAACATGTAGAAAAATAATGCTGATACTATTCATCTGAGAGAAAAAAAGTTTGAGTTTAAAAGACATGTAATATTATTATATAACATATTATACATTTGAAATATGGTGGAGGGTTAATTTCCATTGCACTGTAATTAGTCTTCTTGTGCTGCTGACAGCATAAATCATACATTGCTGTTGTTTACTTCTGTTTATCAGATATATATCAGTGGCTTACAGTAAAAAACTTAAACATTTCACATCTATTTTAGAACTAAAGCAAACAACATCAGGATGTCCAACAACAAGAAATATCGTAAGTCTAAAATCTCTTAGGAAAAATGGTATAATCAAGGAGCTTAAACACTAAATGGAATTGTGCAGCATTTAAAATCAGCTATAATTATGTTTCTGCAGCAGCAACTAGAAAATTTTACATAGAACCAGCAGTGGAGGAATTGTACACTGGATACCTGGTCAAGTCCCCCCCTCTAACAGCCCTAACTAAAAACACTGTACGTTTCATATTGCAATTCAACCTGAAACTGAAATATCTGCAGTCTGTCAAAGACAGCTCCTCTGTTCATGAAACTTAGCAGTTTTATATATCTCTCATAGAAAGCCTGGAAGAATCGTTTCTTTGTGCTCTCCAAAATGGATGAGGACTCTTACCTGACATATCATGTAAACGAAAGGAGAGACAAGACTTTGGGAGCGATAGACATTTCTAAGTAAGAAAAAGACTGTCTCACAAATAAATACATAAAGTATTTTCATACTACAATGAGAACGTCTTCCTGTTTTACAGGATCAGCTTGCTGTTCACAAGCCCTGAGACACATCAGAAGTGGGACTGGGTCAAGAAACAGTCCAAGGGCTCTCCATCCTCTGTGCTGTTCTTGAAAGTGGAAGACGACATACTAAAACACTCTAGAGAATATTTTCTCATTGGAGAAAACAGGTTTGCCACCATTATTTTAACCATATATCTCATTGTCATCACAACATAGTTCCATGAAAGCAGTGTTAAATGATTTCTGGTGTTTTTAGTGCTGATGTGGATGGTTGGCTCAATGCATTATTCAAGGCAATGAAGACCCAGAAATCACAAAATAAACTACGACAAACAAATGATACTCAGGTAAACAAACCCTCTATGTCTTTACATAGATGCTTATATAAACTATCAGTCATATGTTTGAGCACACCTACTGATACTTACTACCATTTTCTATATTTGAGAATAATAAAAAACACATAAGGAAATATGGCAATTAACCAGTAACCAAAAACAATAATTATTTTTGATCAGAAGGTTTTAACATCATAAGAAACAAAAAAAATCAGTCTTTTGAGAGGTTGTGAATGCTCACATGCTTTACCTTTTTCCACAGGACGAGAGATCTAGATCAATGTCTGTACCTGTGAACTGTTCAGAACCCAGCGGTGAAGATCAGCCTGATTCATTTGAATTAACATCTCCGCCACAATGCGATCATTATGACTATCCTCCCAAGTTCAGCAACCCTCCAATATCAGTAACACGCAAGGTTTTACACAATTAAACACAGTTTCTTTCACATATGCATGCATATGAAAAAATACACAAAAAAACTCTAACCTCTATCTGTCAGATTCCAGTTATTGAGGAAAAAGATGAGACGGACGGAAAGCAGGATGAACCTCCAGAGGACAGCAGTGATTACATGTCCATGGGATCAGTGTAAGTGTTTGAGAGCACTTTTCCCATTGGCCTCATGGAATGCACTCTGTCGATAAAACACAATTTTCAGAGACAGTTTAATTTTATTTTTCTTTGACCTTTTCTGATTAGGCAAATGGTGTTGGAAGATGATCAACAGAAGGATGACACTGCATGCAAACAGAAAAAGTAATTTTCTTTGATTCACTGTTATTTACCTCATGAGATTGCACAATTGTGTCAGTTATGCAAGATATGATGTATATATGAATCATCAGTGTGTTACTGTTTGCCACATTTTAATGTGTTCAAAAAATACTTCCGCTTCATGCCCCAGATGCAACATGTGTGTGATTTTCTTATATTTGAACACTACCAAAGAACACTGTTTCATTTCTTAGCGTCAATTAGCAGTCTATTTTGCTGTTTTCTTTCTTGCTGAACAGGTCTGGTCTTGGATGACTATTAAAATGAAAGCAAACATTTGGCAAGGTTTTAACATAGCTGAGAGATGCGATCATTAAGATGTTTAACATCTAAAAAGGATGTGGTCTATGGTAGTTTGACCCTTAATCAGAACAGATCACAGAATAGATCAAAATCACAATAAATTAATCACAATAGATCATAATAGATCACAGCAGTTGTGGAAAAGCTACTAGTACGTTCTTCTGCTGAATACACTGATGTGATTTAAGACTGCCTCTACACAACATCTCAAACAGGGCTGTAACCACCATATTCAGACTCATACAGGTTTTTAGTGGCTGATTATTATTAGTGGTCCACACTAATCCTAAATCTGTGGATACATCCTTAATTTCATACTGGAAATACCATTAGCAGGGTGCTTCTGCTTTAGAGAAAACAACTATTGAGTGTATCAATGTGTCAGTTGTTGAGTAAAAGTCTATCCTTTCCTAATTAAAATCATCAGATATATTTAGCACTCTGGTTATGATAAATGTGGCATTTGTATTTTTCTGCTTTGTAGTGAAACGCACACACATGTTGAGAAGGAGACCTGCGCTAGTCAAAATGATCTGAAAAACAGTCTGATCTTGACACAAGGCGGCGGCAAACCATGGTACAACTCTACAATAGATAATTAATGATACAGTCTCTTCTAGAATCAATGTAATATGAGTAGAAATGAACTACTTAAAATGTATTATATTTAATTTCTCATCGCCATCTTCTCCAGTGTGTCTGAGTGTCGTCAAATTCAGGACTCAAGGGGGGATCAGACCCTGCCTCCAGACACAGTACAAGAGATTCAGAAATACATAAAAAGACTAAGCAAGGATGAGGTAAGATGATAATTCACAGTAAAGGAACTGTCTTTTTCATCATTCTAATAAGAGACTGATAAATAAAGTTACTGAAATGATCTGCAGGTAAAACACCTAATTCAGCGGCTTCCAGGCCTCACTCTGAACCCTGCCCATCACACTGAGGACACAAAACAAAGTCTAATGCGAAATCTCTCATCACCATCCAAATAATAGAAATGTTGTACACGTCTAATTTAAGGGTCAGAGGGTCTATGGGACATTAAAGCTCATTCATTTACTCATACAGGTGGAAAATAAGGTTACTGAGTAACAGAAGAGGCAATCTGGTTCAATCTTTTGCCTGTACATTAATCATGTAAATATGTAAGAAAATATATATATATATATATATATATATATATATATATATATATATATATATATATGTACATGAAATTACAAGAGTGCCCTAGTGAAAAAAAAAAAAGTAAGATATTTAAAATACATTTATTTTATAGTTCAAATCTATTAACATATTTACTGATATATCGCTTGAGACTTACTGATATAAAAATTATAATTAAACTTTATTTGGAGTACTACTTGTGCACAATGCACATTTCTTAATATTAAGCCTAAAATGTGTTTTAATGTCAATATTGATGAGGATTGTATGATCTTTAAATGCAAGATATTTAAAGTGTACCTGAAGTATACTTGCAATAGCTCCACTTTAGCACAATCAAAAATACTTCAATACACTTTTAGTTGGACTTCAGCACTATACTTCTGCACAATTAAAGTGCATTAAGTACCTTGTATTCCAAAAACTGCAGGGTATTTTTATTAAGTATTTGTAATATAATTAACATTTTAGTACATTAATTTTTCACTAGGGTGGCAGTGGATACTGTATATATTTGTTTGTTTGAAGAACAAATGTCAAGTATTACTTCAAAACTAGTATGAGAGTTAATTTACAGTGAAAAACTTATAGTTCTACACTGTTTATATATTTTAAAGCAGCACTTCTTTTTTTTTAAAAAACAATTTAATAGTATAAGACATTTTATGTATATGCACTGTATATAAAATCTTTTTTGTCACTGTGTATTCTTTATTTGTTTTGCAATGCATGTAACCAGTGACACGCTGCTCCCAATCATTATGCATTTCTTTAAATGTTTGTTTGATGATTACTGAATAACAGTAAGTACCCAACTTAATATATGGATGAATTATGCCTTACAAAAGCATGCATCTTGCACATTGTTACACTGTGAAGTATTATTAAACTTATCATTTGACAGTTTCTGCCTTTTTTCTATTTTGCTGTGTGCATGCGATAACATGTACATAAAAATTATATTAGTAGTTAATTTCTTAACAAGCACAACAAACTTTATTAGTGTATTTTAAAAACACATTAAACTCTCCAAACAACCACATTGGCTCTGAATGAAACCAGTTTTTCCGCATTCTGTAAAAAAGTGCATTTTAAAGCGCTGAAATTCAATATGAACAATAAGACGTTGTTAACCAGAAACGTCTCTTCCATCAGGGCCAAGAACAAAAAATTTATAGATCTGCACTATTATCATGAAATGATCATGCTGCAGAGGACACCTATGAAAGGTGAAATGTAGTACATTTAGGTCAGGGATGAGCAACTTCAATCCTGTAGGGCCACTGTCCTGCAGAGTTTAGTTCCATATAATCAAACACACATCTGCCCATTTTTTTTAAGAAATCCTGAAGACTTGGGTTAGATTATTTTAGCTGAATCCAAATGGTCGCCTATTAATCATCAATCTCATATATGGATTTTCATTTAAAATGTAAATATGTAAGTAGCAACCACTCACTCTAACGTTAAGATAAATAACGTTAACCTAGATAAATTTGCACTATTAGTCACATATCCAAGTGTTTGTGCAGAGTGTGGAAGTAATTAGCGACCTTACTGCATAATATGAATATGCTGCTGTGATCACTGCCATATTTTCCCTGATAACAGTGGAAACAACTTCGATGGCGAGTCAACATCAACTTTATCTTTGCAGCAGACACTAGTTTATTAACAGATAATTTAAATATCTCCTTGCTATTTTTTCTGATATTCATTACTTTTGCCGGTGCTTTGCGGCAAGCTTTATGTGTGCACTTAAGTGCAGAATAGGCTGTTGAAGGCTCTTTATGGTTTAGTTGCTCCCTCAATATATATGCAAGTAATTACATTAATATAAAAGTGTGATTAGTTGACTATAATGGCTCAAATGAAAGACTATTAGTAGACAAGAAAAATCTTTAGTCTCTGAATCCTGAAACTGAACACATATTTAACTTCCTAGGTGAACCATAGTATAGGAAAACAAATAGGGCTGTTGTTAGAAACCAATTAATATTGGGTTTGACACTGAAAAGTGACTGAACAGGATGTAAGCAGTCCAGAGACACTGTAAGTCTTGCTCAGATGGGAACACTGTATCTGTGAAAGGTTTCATAGTGTGTGATGGACCCAAATAATACCTTTTAAGAGGAGAAACAAACACATATGAAACAGTTACATGAACTGTTAACAAAGTGTTAGTGTTTTTCTATTAAGGATATGCCACTTACATTCAGTAAGACAACACTTGCATTTCATATACACTTTAGCAAAGAAGCAACAGCATCCAAACTAACAGCAAACATGATTCAGACGTGTCTAGAATCTATTGAGATTAACTTAAAATGAACTTCTCTCTATACTTTATCTGTATCTTTTTATTCAGGTCATCAGATGCATTTAACAGACATGTATAATGTCTAATTTAGAGAAAATTTTAAGTTGTATCATTTATTCATCTCTGAGATTTCTTAGATGAAACTTGCCTTGATTTGTATCTGACATGGTAATGGTCTGCAGAAAACTTTTCTATCGCAGTGGATGACCGGTTATTTCCTTGTAGACAGCAGGTTAGACAGGATTGTTCTGATTCCATCCAAGAAAATTTACTGGAAGGCAAAATAGAAAAGAAATTTCATGCAGTTATCCTGGAGATGCTTTCCTGGCAAAGCAGTATTTTCATTCCATACTATGGACCAGTTTCAAAGGTATTTCAGTGCCTTTCAAAAAGCTCTGATGAATCATGGGCTAAAAATACTTCTAAATAAAGCATCACTTACTTCCTGTATGATACAAAAACAATTTACTTTAAAACAACCAATTTTTCATTTATCCATAGAAATTGAAGTTAAATACACAAATCTTGACAAATAATATATTGCTAATGCTAATACATTTTCAGCATTCAGTTTGCATTTTGTTGCATTCGGATTGTTCTTAAACAGTTATATTCAAATAAATAAAAACAGATTCTGGCCAGTGACACTTATAAACATTCTAAATTCTAAAGACAAAATGAACAATAGACACTGAAAACTAATAATCAGGCAAATTATAAAATATCACAAAAGTTTAGGTTTAGTAAGATTTGTTTTAAAACAAAATGAATATTCAGCAAAGATGAAAAAGAGACAATAAGACCTTATGATGTTACAAAAAAATTATATTCATTTTTTATTTATCAAAGAATCCTGAAAATATATTCCACAAATATATTAAGCACCAAATCAGCATATCAGAATGATTTCTGAAGGTTCATGGGACACTTAAATGGGTCATAAGATGCAAAATTCACTTTTACATGTTGTTTGAACATAAATGTGTGTTGGCAGTGTGTGTCCATAACCACCCTATAATGATAAAAATCCACCCAGTGTTTTTATTTAATCCCTAAAAATAATATCCCCTTTTTCAAATGAGGCCATTCTCAGCTTCTTGTCTGTGTGACGTCACACAGATCAAGGCCACTCCCACGATAATTGATTGACACGGCCGTCTTCCTTTAGACCTGCCCTGAGTGAGCTGTCATCAGTCCGCCATTGTTTCGTCGTCATGGGATGTAGACAAGAATGTCTCCATAGCCATTGAGGTGTTCTGTTGTTGGATGTAGTAATGAATATAGCAGTCGTCATTTACTACCAACATCGGATCCACTGAAGACACAATGGAGTATGTTTGTTTTTGAAGGGAATGCGCCCTCGATCTACCTAAATGCGTCTATGTTCGCATGAATCATTCGTGATCTAGCTTCACCTCCAGAAGAAGTGAGTATAAGGGGTTTTTCATGTATCTTTGCAAAATCGCCTTTCCTAATAACGTGCTAGTTAGCAAGTTTCGCAGCTAAAGTAAACAGTATCATGAGAACGGCTTGTCACCCCACAGAAGAGAGGGGCGGGGTGAGCAGAGCTCATTAGCATTTAAAGGAACATGCAACAGAACAGGTTGCTGTGAACAGAGCTGATTTTGACAAGGTAAAAGGGGTGTTTTTTTACACTACCATTAAGAAATTTTAACCAAAGCATGTTATAGACTTTTCATTAAGACCCTAAAGAATCATATCAACTTTTTGAAATTGGGCATCCGATGACCACTTTAAGACTTAGACTGAAAATGCAGTTTTGCCATCACTGGAATAATCACATTTTAAAAAATATATAATAATGAAATAGAAAACAGTTATTTTAAATTGTAGTAATATTCTACAATATTACTGTTTTTACTGTATTTTGACCAAATAAATGCAGTCTTAGTGAGACTTCTTTCAAATGCATTAAAAATCATACCAGTCATAAACTTTTGAATGGTGTATATAACTCTGGGTTGATGAAAAATGCACATGCTTAGATTAATTAAATTAAGTTTCCTCATTCTCAGGCATTGCTCCCGTCAGTGATGTCAGAAAGTTTTTGGAAATCACACCTTGCACTAAGATACCAACTGTCCACTAACATGTGAAGTTTTTATCACTCAACATTCTCACTATAGCCAGTCATTTCTTCCACATATTTTCATTTACAGTATATCATAATTATATTATATATATATACACTAATTAACTATAATTAGACTTACATTTTCAAAAATGTCATGTCTACCCTGTTTTTTGTTTTGTTTGTTCTTTTGATCACCTTATCACCCATCCAAGCTGCATTGTTAGTCGCGCCATGCCTGGCTAGTCTTGACTGATTGAGCTGATCAGTTATTTTAAATTGTAGGAATATTATACAATATTACTCTTTTTACTCTATTTTGACCAAATAAATGCAGTCTTAGTGAGCATAAGACTTCTTTCAAAAGCATTAAAAATCATACCAGCCATAAACTTTTGAATGGTCATGAAAAATGCACATGCTTTGATTAATGAAAACAAAAGTGTTTCCTCATTCTCAGGCATTGCTCCCGTCAGTGATGTCAGAAAGTTTTTGGAAATCACCCCTTGCACTAAGATACCAACTGTCCACTAATGTGAAGTTATCACTCAACAGTCTCACTATTGCCAGTCATTTCTTCCACATATTTTCCTCCTGTATATTTAAATTTACAGTATACTAATTATACCAAGCTGCATTGTTGGTCAAGTAATGCCTGGCTAGTCTTGACTGACTGAGCTGATCACCCTTGCCTAACAGTATGGACTTTTTAGCATACCAGAGGAGTGCTGTCATCTTTTGCTCCATAACTGATCTCTAGTGTTTGTTTGTTTTTCTTTTATGGAGAAAAGTTAACATAGAGCTCACATCGTGTGTTATAGGCCTCCATGTGTCTACAGCAGTGTTGGGGAAAGTTACTTTTAAAAGTAATGCATTACAATATTGCGTTACTCCCTAAAAAAGTAACTAATTACGTTACTTAGTTACTTTTTTAGGAAAGTAATACGTTACTTTTGCGTTACTTTTTAAATATGAGCAGGGCTTGATTGTTTTTAATACAAGAAGTTGTAATTATAGCAAATGTAAAGCCCTTTCACACCAAAAAGTGTAATGAATAAACCTCAGCCTGAAGGAAGAGTAAATTCACGTGTGAAGAGTAGAGCGCAGAAGAAGAAGTTCAACACTCTTCAGCAATAAAAAAAACAAATGAAGCACAATTGTTAGTTTATCTAAAGTCATTTTTTCTTATCAGTATGATTGAACTGGATCATCAAAGGTCAGCAGCAAAGACATTGGTTAATAAAATGGGATTAGATACATGTGTTGTTTAACATATTTAATTATTGCAGGTTTGTGTCATATTCTGTGTTTGCATTTCACCGTTTGAATTCATTTTGATGAATACTAAATCAGTTTTTTTGTGAGTGGGATGAATTAAAGCACATTCACATTTAGTGTAGAACTACAGTAACAGCATGTTCACACCAAGGTTATTATAGTTTTGAATTTTTAAATTCGTTTTATTTTAATATCGTTTTCAAATTTGCTATAAAATTCAGTTTAGTTTTTATTAGTTTCATTAATATTTTTGTTAGTTTTAGTTTAGTTTTTATTTTGTGAACACATTTTTATTTAGTTTTTATATAGTTTAGTTTCGGTTTTAATTTAAGTTTATCAGAATCAACAGATCACTTCCAGAGCGAAGGCCAAAGAAAGACTTGGGCATAATTTAACTTAGTGAGGCAAACGTTTAGCGACACAACGTTTAGCGACACAAAATTAACGCATGCTGAAACGCATAAATCGGATTCCGTTCGTCGCGGGGCGCGGGGCCCGGTGCGACCGCACCAGTTGCACCCTGGGTGAGAACGTAATGATTATGAAAACGATTGTTAATTTTTGTTAATTATTATTTTATTTCAGTTTTTCAATAACTATGAGTCAATAAATGGGAAAAAAGTAACTGGCGTTACTTTTTTGAAAAAGTAACTCAGATATTTTCTTGTAAATTAAAAAGTAATGCGTTACTTTACTAGTTACTTGAAAAAAGTAATATTATTACGTAACTCGCGTTACTTGTAATGCGTTACCCCCAACACTGGTCTACAGTGAATAGGTCTCTCTAGTGGTGATTTATAAAACTGCACAGAGTTACTTGAGAGGAAATGAGTGGAAATGAGTTACTTTCTTTTGCTGTCAGTAAAGAAATGTGTATTTCAAATAGAATAATTAAATATTTATTAGAAGATTTGTTACACAGCTAACATTTCTTATCTCATTAAGTGTACATGTATATAGCGTTGTGTGACAACACTTTTGTCACGTTTGCAAATGCACTGCAGGAATGGATTGGCATTTTTAGATCTTAGTTCCTCGTGTTAAACACATTCCCAGAAAAACCCACTCAAATAAAACAAACATGCAATTGACTGGTGCACACTGTACCTTTTAGAGTGATCAAATGATCTTTGATTTATATTCCTAGTGCAAGCTGTTTCTTATGGTTTACTTATAAGATGGAAAATCAATGCATTTATATCACTCATCTAAGACCCTTGATGAATCTCAATGTCTCAATCTAATGTCTGTGAGGATAGTATTATGGACTATTGCTTAACCTTTTAAATATACTCTCATATGCAAAATATTAATTGGCCTTAAAATGTACTCAAAAGTTACAAAAGAGGGTCAAAATGACTTGATCCAGTGAAATTATGAAATTACATATACGATATTATCAGAAATTACGAAACAGGTCATACATGCACTTTTCACACGGAAGTTCAAATGTGGTGGAATCTTACTAGAACCTAAATTTGCAAGGAATTTGTGTAAATAACCACAGACATCTGAGACATCAAGGAAAATAATCAACATGCATCGCTTTTATCATGAATTTAAGTCATTGCCAGTAAGGAACTGATAGTTTCTGTGACCAAATTTTCCATTAATCTAAAATATGTTTTCAAAAAAAGGGAGGACACATAATGAAAAACTCCACCTTCTTCAGTGACAATAGAAGCCTTCCATCAAAATCATGACATGCATATTTGTAAAAACAGGACAGCAGTACAGAGGACACTGTTTTTACTGCGACACACAATAGTTAAGGTAATCCATTTATGATCTATTGCAGGTCTGATTCAATGACTAAACTGATCTGATTTATTTGAGCACATTAAGAAATTATGGCTACACTACTGCTTATTATATTTTTGGCAATATGCATCTTTCTTGCAGTTTAAAAAATGAAACTGAAAAAGCACAAAGTTCAAGCTTTTCAGTGAAAAGCTTTGCTTTGGTCTTTCCAAATATCAATATTTCTAGACAGAATCAAAATAGTGAGCTGACTCATGCAGAATTGTACATTTAAAGAGATCAATCAAATAAAAATGTGTCATTATTTACTCACTCGCATGTCATTTCAAAACTTTTTTCTTCTGCGGAACACAAAAGAAGATATTTTGAAGAATGTCTTTGTTCATATAATGAAACAAACCAATGTTACAAAAAACACTGAGACATTTTTCAAAATATCTTCTTTTGTGTTCCACAAAATATAACAAACAGGTTTGGAATGACATGAGGTGAGTAAATGTAAATCAAACAAATTTAATTTTAGGTGAACTCAGTTTGTTTTAACTTCATAAATACAGTTTTGTAAAATACAGCGATGTGGCTTTTTCTATGTTGTATATTCTCAAGCACCAATCATTGCTTAAATATTATCTGATGTTATTGATAACAGACATATCATGTCTGTTTTAGCAGAGATTAAACATTATCCAAATGAACATCAGACGTAAATCAGGTATGTCTGAAATCTATTTTAAACTATTCAGACTGGCTGGAACCAGAATAGCCAGAAATGAAAAAAATAAATATATATATATATATATATATATATATATATAAATCATCTGTCTAATTAAAATTGTATTGAGAGAATTAAAGATATAATTCATTACAGATAGTGACGAGTGGTTCAATTCTGGTTAATTGTATGTACTCTTCTGCAACAGATTTAAATGCTTCATGTCACAATGAAGCAGCTGAGGTGGAGGAAGTGTGCACAGGTTTTCTATTAAAGTCCCCTCCTCCTAGACAGATAAAAAATACGGTATAACATTTGGATTTCCTACACGGAAATATCAGCAGTTCATATGTATCATCTATGTATCTCATCTAAGACGTTTCATTATTCATTGCAGAAATCATGGAAGCGCCGCTTCTTTGTGCTTTCAAAGACAAATGACAGCAGCCATGAAGTAAAATACTACAAAGCCTCTGAGAGAGACAAACCTATAAAATCTATACCAGCTTCCACGTAAGGCGAAAGCTGCTGATTACTTTTCACATTAACAAAAAGGGTTAGTATTATACAGTAATATAATAATTTTTTCTATGTAGCATCACAATGCTGCAAGTGCATCCTCAAGCAAATCCAGTTTTTGAATGGATTTGTAAAGCCTTCAAGTGCTCTCCATCCTCTGTGCTCTACATGAAAGCAGAAGATCCAGGAGACAAGGTCCCAAGAGAATTTTTCTTCATTGGAGACAACAGGTTTGCTATCATTGCTGTACCATAATTCCCATACTTAGCAAAAAGCTGCATTAAAAAAAATGCAAATAATGGACAAAATAAACTAAGGTTAGCCCTTTTAGTGCTAATATATGGGATCTGTTGTTTTCAGGGAGGATGTGGATAAATGGTTCAATGCTTTATTCGGGGCTATAAAGGTGAGACATTCTACTTTTTGCCTATGAGCTTAATAGCTTTAATTCAGTCATAATTCTCTTTGAAAAAATCATTAAACAAATTTTTATTTTTAATATATTTCAATTGATATATTAAATATATATTACAAGTTAATTTTTGACAATTATTAATCAATGCAATTTCATGGGTCTTAAACAGTTCATTTTTGTTTGTAGAATAACAAAATTGAGCCACAATCTGAACCTCAGAGCACGACAGAATCCAACTCCAATGACCAAAGCCCCTCTGACACTGAAGAGGTAATTCACAATCAATGCATTCACATGCTTGTTTGTGACTTTGACTCAGTTCTCATAACTTTGTCTGAATTATTTCTGAGTTGTACCTCTCAATAACTGCAGAATGAAGTTGATAGTAAACCTCCACTGCCTCCAAGGAAGAAGTCAGCATGTGAAGATGTTCCCAACCAGCAGAGTCAATGTAGCCAATCACCTAGAAGCAGCCCATCTGCAACACCAGTATGGCATAATTAAACCCACAAACATACACTTTCACTTATAAAACCAAACACTTGCATCATAATTTAATATAACCACATTACATTTTGTTTAGGTGTATGAAAATCTGACAGAAGAGGAACCACTGGATATGTCATCAGGGTATGGCAAACTCTCTTTATGTATTTAAATCTACTTTACCTCAATTGAACCTGTTAGTGCGTATTTACCATTAAAACATGTAACATTAATCTTTATATTTGAATCCATTTGTGTCCTTCTTGAATATACAGAAGGTTGTATAACAGACCAATTTGTCTTTGATTTTGACCTCATTTGTTTTATATAATTTGTAATTTAATGTTGCAATGTACAAAAGCTTATTTATAGTTAAGTATCAAGTATCATTTTGCACAGTCATTTACAAATGTACTTTGTGTTCACATGAGTTTACCTATTGTTAGAGGCTTCATTTTTTTAGACTCTCAGGCTTTGAGCAAATGATAATTATTTGTAAAATGATAATTATTTGCTTTTCTCTCCAGGGAGAGTGTGACTAGTACATCTGAAGTCAGTCTGTTGGATTGTGTCACAAAAGCCTTCAATGATATGAAGACACCACGAACATCTACTGAGTCAGATGGACAAAGGTAAAACAACTGACAAATTCAATTTCAACAGACTATCGCTAATTTCTGCATACTGCTATTTGTCACATTATGAACAATTTCTCAGGTTCCCTAGCCTAGAGAATAAAAAGCTTTGTGTAAAACCTTTTTACCTTAGCTGTCACAAATCATCATGCATTACACTTTTCAAAAGTATCCAGCAGTGATCTTGCCCAACTAGTTATTACTCATATTACAAAGGCGAGTCATAACTAATTTTGCAACCTGATACCTGAGACTTACATCGTCATTTTAAACTGTTTTGTAGTATCTTAAACAGTTAAAATCTTACCTTTAAAAAAAATCAGCACCACCATAATGAGTCGTCCCTCATTGTCATCCATGGGATTTATGAAATACAAGAAACCAGTACTAATAATAAAAACACTAAAAACTCTTGCTTTGACTTCAATGGAAACTGTGCTTCCACTAAACTGAACAGGTCAGTTCCAGGCAAGAGGTGATTAGTACATCTGTAGAAGATCAATTCAATAGAAAACCATATCCTAAACTGCAGGTTGTCAAACAACTGGTGTTATGAAATTGTGGTTTTGGAATCTAGTTACATTTTGAGTTACATAGTTACACGTTTTCCATTCCTGCATAAATCTGCATAAGTCATCATGATGCAAACAGCTTGGTTATTTCAGAGGAGGAGGGAAAACCATGGTACGATTCTCACAGATAAATTAAACATTTACTGGAAATGTTGGGCTGAACCCAGAAGCATCAAGTCCTTATGCTCTCTGGTTCATGCAAGTTTGTTTGGATTCATTTTCCCTATTATTTTCCATTTCTTTTTCTCTCTAGTGTATCTAAATGTGGGGAGATTGAGGCTTCATCTCTGTTCCACAAGGGAGATCAGATCCTGGCTGTCAATGACCTGTTGACAGACACAGTGGAGGAGGTATAAACATCCCTAAGAAGACTCAGCAAGAGCGAGGTAGTCATGAGTCAGAGTACAAGAATGATTTTGTAAATGTAATCAGAGCTAAATGGCTATAGTTGAACTTACACTTTTTGCACTCTCTCCAGGTAAAACTGACCATTCGAAGGCTCCCAGGCTCCATTCCTTTGAATTCTGTACCCTGCTGAGGACATAAACAAAATCTCATACTGTGCTATGGTTGTTCTTTGGCTTTTTTAAGCCTTTCAATGTGATTTTTTTTACTCTATGGGGAATAGCACTGTGATGCAATCAGTAAAATAGAATGAGTTGAAAGTGCTGTAATGACTTCTAGTCTCTTTGGTTATTTCTGAAACTCTTCACTGACATTTATGATTTGTACAGACTGAAAGTATTGCTTTTCACACAGCCCTGAAGGGCATACAGGTTGTCAACAGTAAAACAAGTAGCTCTTGTTTTCTTGTGTGCACAGAGACTTGCTGAGCTTTTGTCATTCCAAAAATATTAATCACAGGAATGAATTGTTATACTTGTCATTTTGCACTATTCTGTACATCAGCAAGGTTGAGGCAATAGAAACATTAAAACAAGATATAATAGAACTTTCTTCTAGCAGTAAATGAATGTTAGATAGCTTAAGATAGGTTGAACAGTATTTTTCTGATCGTCTTAAAATACCTGTGAATCTTTGTACTGAAATTGCATTTAACTGCAGTATATTTTGTAGCCACATGGTGGCAGACAAACACAAACTGAATTATATTAAAACTTCATCTTATATTCTTATAACCTGAATTCTGATTGCTCCTGTTCAGCATATAAATTCATATCCAAGTATCTTTTATTATATTACTTTGGCAAAGAATGTGTTTATATAAACTGACAGCTGCATTATTGCAGTTGCATTGAAACCTGTTATGTTGGTAGAAAATGTTTATGTTTGTTTTGTTTTTTTCAAATTGAAATGAGATTAAGATAGTATAATGTAATAAATGCATGTAAAAAAAACTACTAAAGAACTATGAAAAAATATATATCTTGCACATGCACAAATATGAAATAAAATGTGATTTAGAGAACAAGATCATTAATGAAACAAGTGTAGAGTGGATATAATTTATTTCCATTAAAAACACTTTTTTAATATATAAAACCGTCAGAGTAAAAAAAAAAAAAAAACTCCTAAAATAAGAGGGCATATGTGGTCCATTCCTGCATTAACCACTAGCAAGGGGAGCCAATCATAAAAGGCAACACTATTAACCATCACACAACCAGCACTTAAAAAGGCAGGCTGGAAGAAAACCTTTTTTTTTTCTTTTTTCAAATGTGAGTAGGCAGTCCAAAACTCTCTCATTTGAAATGGTGCACTGAATAATACTGGTCCAGTCAATAAAAGCACCGTTTGACTGTTTGGCCAAAGGTTTGATTGTGGATGTCAGTTTACTTTATTGCCTTTTTCCACAGCTTGAGTTTCTCAGGGCACATGATGTTGAGCTGAGGTTTCTGGGTTCAGTTTGCCACTCACGGAAGAAGCCCTCCATGGCTTTCCTGCTCCTCCAGCTGCCCACATTCACTGTGGGAATGATCTTTTTCGGCTGCAGCCACTGCACAAAACGCTTCAGCTCAAGAAAACTGCTGTGCTCACTGTAGGGAATACCTGGAACAGATAAGTATAGAGTAGGAAAGGATCTCTCAAAATCTTTGAGATGCTGAGAAAACCTATTTATGTCCTGATCTCCTTGCTCAAAAGACCAACCATGATTTCTGCTGCTTAAGCAGAGTCACACTCTAGCCTTTTGTATAATTATTTCACAAATTATATAGTGTGTTTGTGTAAAGTAACAAGCACAAATTTCCATTAATTCCCATGTTGGATGTCTCAGATTCCAGTGGAGCTTGTGAAATGAGATGCATCTACTGCTTGAGGCAGCACCTGGTTGGGTTGCAGACCGCTGATATTATGAAATTAAAACCCTGGGCTTGCAAAACCTGACATCTTGAATTTTTCTCTGGGTCAAATCACATCTGCTGATTCTGTTAATACAGGGCATGCTGTTCTTAGCCAGAAACGACATTCAGCATTTCTAACAACAGCAGGAAGGGAGAAAAATCAATATAATGTAATTACATTCTACATACAAAGCCATTAGGTATAATCTTGTCAGTTAGTGGAACAGAATGACAAGGCAGTGTGGGGTCTACCACATCTCTTTAAGATCTTATTAAGGAAGGGATGGTGTGACAGATCAATAAAAAATAGCATGTTTTCTGCATTTTTGTTTTATTGGTATAGACCTACCATTAAGCAAAATGGAGAAAACCTATTAAAGCGCCATAAAACTGTCCATCCTAGATGCAAGCAAATGGAGCAATATGATAAGGTGTTTTTTTATTCGCTTTTTCAAACGTCATTTCCATTTTGATTTAAAAGGATGACAAAAATACAAACTCATTTTGCTCAGGGATCTTAAAGTCACCAGACAAAATAGAGGGTATTTTTTCCTCTTATAAAATCAAAATGCAAATACAACATTACAGAAACACAATTTGGTGTACATCTACTTCACTTGATTAAGGTTTGTTTGGACTTGCAATTTAAGTTTCAAATGAAGCAAACCAATTTTCTAAAAATTAGAAATAAATGTAGCCCTACATGTGTGCTACTGGCTGATTTTGCCGAAAACCTTTGTTAATGTCAGCATCCCAGACAGTCTCAGATATTTCAATTGTATTAAACACATGAAACAGCGAATGAGATAAGTAAAATCATTATATTTAATCCTTTATAAATCTAGACACATACCATAGATGCTGATGTTCTCTTGAGTCTGAGGCTGGATGTCTTCCACCCTTACAGTTTGGTTGAAGGTCCAGCCTGTGGGCTTGAATGCCACTAGCTGGTCATACTGCCTGGAGAACTTATTCAAGTGTGTCCGCAGGTTCTTTAAGAAAAAAAAAAAAAACACCTAAATCCTTCTGGTCATAAATATTTATGCTGATAAGCTTGAGCTGTTGCTCATTATTAGTCATATTGAATAAATGTGTCTGCAAATGTAATTAAGTGTAAATACGAATATACTCTTATTCAGAAATTTTGGGAGTACTTTTTTTTTTTAAAGAAATTAATACCTTTTTTTATTTTTTTTTAGAAAGAATGCATTAAATTGATCAAAAGTGACAGCAAAGACATTTATAACGTTACAAAAGATTTCCATTTCAAATAAAGGCTGTTCATTTAAACTTTCTATTCAAAGTACCCCAGTTTCCACAAAAATATTAAGCAGCACAATTGTATTAAACATTGATAAGATATCAAAAAAGTTATTTTAAATTGTAATAATATTACTGTTTTAGTGCATTTTTGATTAAATAAATACAGCCTTGGTGTGCATAAGAGACTTTCAAAAGAAACACGAAAAAAACATCTTACTGACCCCAAACTTTTGAATGGTAGTATGTGTGACAAAAAGGGTAATTCAAGTCAAATGATGCCACATTGCAATCAGCTTCTTTCTTTCAATTTACATAATGACTTTTCAATGTGACTGCAAAAGAAAATGTGGTGCAATCTACAATCAACCTCGCCCTGCAATTTTTCCTTCTTCCTGTCAGAGCCATTTAAACTCGTTTCTCATTGAGAACAACTCTGAAATTGCTTTGAATCAACATCTACATTGGCATGGGTGAGAAAAGTTGCTTATAATGGTTCAGGGCACATCATATAACTAATCTTTATTATCTGCAACTGTCTCATTAGAATTTACTTTCAGTCAGACTCAATCAGTGCTACCGCTGCGCTGGCACTTGGTCTCTGTAATTAGAATCTTAATTTTTTTTCTCCCGCATTAGCATAAACGCGCTGTCATGGAAAATTAAAGATAACACTGAACGCTGCATGAA
Organism: Schizothorax lantsangensis; assembly: GCA_027422415.1. Taxonomy (NCBI): domain Eukaryota; kingdom Metazoa; phylum Chordata; class Actinopteri; order Cypriniformes; family Cyprinidae; genus Schizothorax; species Schizothorax lantsangensis. Next base: position 22,840,172 of record CM049860.1, on the reverse strand, counting down.
TTTTAAACTACAAATTGAATAAGTAAACAGCCTCATTGATTGTGTTTAGCATAATCAGCTCTTTTTATACACTTACGAACTCAAAAAGCAAAAATTGCAGATGATAAAAAATGCATTTCATAATTTATTACTTACAGATATGACAAACAAGCAGCAGAAGTTTTAAATGTAGTTCAACTTACTTTGAAATTGAGCTGCATCATGGGAAGTACATGCACCTGTGCCGCCCTCCAGTCTGTAGTGATGCGCTGGCCAATCTCCTCCGACTCCAGGCAGCACATGGTGTTATACTTATCCTTGGACAAACACACCTTAGAGCCCAACACTTCCGATACAGCTAGAGGAACAGGTGGGACAGATAAAATACATTTATGTCTCTATATAGACAAGAAGGAACGAATGAAAATTATTCTATTGGAATTTGGAAAGAAGTTGCAATCCAGTGAGACAGTCAAGAGAGATTTCCTTTTAGCAAACCAGTCCACAGCAGGACACTAATAGCTTTAAAAGTAAATGGGTGCAGGACATTAATCATGGATGCATTTTTTTAAACGAACAGGAAGCCATTCAGACAAACTGTGGAACAGGAACATAATTTCAAAGTCAAGTTAGGACAGCATCTGCAAACCTCTTTTTTAAACTGTTTTATTTTATACGAGCCTCATTCACGAGTGAGTATGACGGTCACGGATAATAGAAAAGCGAACAATCTACCCTTTCAAGAGCGGATGAAGTAGCACAAGGTCTACAAGAGGTCTGGACAAAGCAGGACAACATTGCTCACTGACCTAGAAAAACCTTCTCTTTCCCAACTGCGTAGGTGCCACAAACCACAAGTGTACGAGGGTTCAGTGTGATCTGTTCAAAAGCTGTGTTTACGGCAAAGGTGATGACTTCCTGTTGAGTGGGAAATGTATACTCAGGACTGCAATACCTATGGAGAAAAAAAAAAAGTTTTATTTTGTTTTTAATCTCAACCCTATAACCCATCTCAGTTGATGCAATGAATCAAAAGTGGGCAACACATAATGCAGCACCAAAAAGTAGCTTTGTTAGTGGGGAACTCACGTTGTGTCCAGATAGAGGGTCTGTATCCTGAGACCCTGCAGCTCTGGGTAGCGCTCCATGGACGGATCAGCCCGGAAGTCACCTGTGTGGAGTACCGTCTGGCCATCTGGCAGAACAAATAGCAATATGGCTGCCCCAGGACAGCTGGGGGGGGAAAAACAGTCATGGTAATTAAGGTCTTGTCATTCTGTATGAACATAGGAACCTGTGATAAAGAAATAAAATTGGCTTCAAATGTTCATTAGTTAGAGGATACACTCACTGATTAGCATCCAGGAGAGTGACCTTCACTCCTTGCACCATACACTCTGTGTTCATTGGGAGAACGTGAACATACTGCTCAGCCACCTTCAGCTTGCTCTTCACCAGGTTACCAGTTATCTGCCACGATTCACACCAGTTAGTCATGAAATCCAAGATTCAGACAAGAGCAAATCCTCCCTGACTCCATCATTGAAAAATAAGAAAACATTTTCTTTTCTACATTGGGTTTTGCTTTCCCCATTTGTTTTTCAATTTTTCACCTTCATCTTGATTTATGTACATTTGTGATGTTTCATGTCAATGTGTTGCTATTTCTGATTTCATAACCATGACACATTTTTTTGAAGTTTAAAGTGTTTGGTTTAAATTTCAACCAAAAATGAACATTCTTTCATGATTTACAACTCCATGTTCCTCAAAAACAGTATGACTTGCTATCTTGTGTGGAATATAAAAGAAAACACTTTGAGATGTGCTCATGTTTTGTGTGTGTATACAATAGAAGCCAATGGTCTTCAAAGCTGTGTGGCTCCCAATGCTCTTTTGTATTTCAAAAAAGAAAGAAATGAATAAAGGTTTGGAAGAACATGAAGGTGAGTAAATAATGACAATTTTTATTTTTGGGTTAACCATCCCTTTAGTTTCTTTGGAAGGAACTGTGAATGTTAGAGAATTTCTATATAGTAAATTGAACTCAAGAAAAATCCTGTTTTAATTATTTTTAGAGTGCAATGAGGTTAAGATACATACTTTGTTACAGTAGATGGGTAAAACGGAGTCTTTTTTCAAGCCCATGTAGTGGTCCGAGTGGAAGTGAGTGAGAAAGTAGGCTGCGACACCTTCAACAACCCCATACTGAAAAGCATCCACAGCAAAACCAGTTCCTAAACAGAGAAAAAGCATATTATATTCTCCAAAGTACATTAGACCAAAACAAGCTAAACAATAATAGTTATTATGAGTGTAAAATAATAAATACAAGCAGTCTAGTACATTAAAGTTCTGGCACAGCTATTAAGACTGAAAGTGTAACTGCTTATGCAATCTCAACAAGTGGTATTAAGTAGGTCAAAACAAAAGCTTTAAAGTGGTTCACAAACCAGGAATTTTCTTGTAGAATGGACACCGCTTGGGCTCCTTGGGATCTCCATCTGTCGCTCTTCCTCTGTTCCATCTATTCTGCCTCTCTGCCCTCCCTCCTCGCTTTCCTTCTGTTTGCGTGGGCCGAGTCGTACCATCTTCTGCAGCAGGCGAGACACTGGACACTTCAGATGGAGCTTTGCTCTTCCTACGCCGTCTACCCTGGAGCTTAGCGTCTTCCCCCTGAGCTTCTGAAATCCTTGCTCTCCTAGACCCTTGCTGATCGGCCTCTCCGACCGTTGCCTTCACTTCTTCCTCAGCCTTTTTTTCATTCAATGGCTTCAAGCCAAAAAACACCCCAATGTCTGTTTGCTTTAATCCAGTGGGACCTGCCTTGGTCTGCGTTCTCCTAGGAGCCATAGATGGTGTTTTCTGAGTTAGGGCTGTTTGGGTGAAAGACAACTCTTGGTTTATGTAACTGTTGGCATGTACAGGATTAGATATGCGCTCCCGAAGATGCTCTAATACCAAACTTTGAGGTGACTGTAGCTGGGAATTTGGATCTTCAGGATTTGTTGTGGATTGTTTTCCTATTGATTGAGGTCCATGCTGAAATGTTCCATTAGAAACACCTGTGGAGCTGTAAGTAGTCAGGTGATCATCGGGTGCTAACGATGTCTGCAGTTTCTCACAGGTGTCTAATGAGTTTTTGTCTGGTCCATTTTCCATGTTTCCTGTCTCATATTGGTCCAGCATACTATAGAATAGATCATCATCTTCATCGCTGAACAGTTTAAGAGAATCATCATCCTCATTTTCATCTTCCTGCAGTGCAGTACTATGAATCTCTATATTCGTTTTCTTAGTTCTGTGCTCCTTATCCACATCTGGAAGTTCAGAGAGTGGGGAGTAGGAGATATAATCATCATCATTACATTCAAAGAGCTCAGCTTTAACCTCATTAGTCTGTGTCTGAACAGCATTGTCAACACTATGTGCTTTAACTGGAGTTGACGTCTTCATTCTTGCTTCCTGTGAAGAATTCTGAGATTGAGATCGTTTGACAGAAGGAGACCAACCTTTCTTTTTCTTGATATCTTCAGTATTAGGGGAGCGCAAATGCAGCAGAGCGTTACTCTGGGTGGGAGTTCCCTTTGGTCCATCACCAGGAGATGAACTTTGGCTGGATGAAGCAGATACATTTACAGCGCTGTCCACAGAGCTCTCCGTACCAGACGCAGGTGCAACATTATTAACTGACTTCAAGCTGAAGTCTGAGATGGCTTGGGTCGTGCAGTCATTCAGCGCTCGACTCTGAGCGAGTAGAGAGTGGCTGTATCTCTTGTAGTGACTGGGAATGGAGGACGTACAATGAAGACCATCTGGACATTCTGTAACATTAGAGACAGAGAAAGTGTTTTTTTTTTTTCTTAAATATTATACAATAATATTCTTGGAAATATTCCACATTAAAGTGATAAGAGCATGTTACTAATGACGGGCTCCTCAAACCTTATAATCAATTAATTTTCTAGTTGTAGGCCTACATATAGTAAATATTGAAGTAAAAGACATCAGTCATAAAACAAAACAATCGATTAACCACTATTCATCATTTTTTAAAATGTATTTATTTTAATAATTTCATAACTGATTGTGTTCAAGAATAGAATTCTCTAGCTGTCTATATTTTAGAGGGGCGTATAATTAAAAAAATAATAATGCACATGTGAATTAAATATATAGTAAATGTACATGACTTTTCCAGTTATGTAAATAACAATAAAAAATCCCTGATATTTCCATATATGTAGGAACCCTGTAATGAACTGATGAGTTGAATCTGGTATGTTAGACAACAGAATGACTGTGGATTTTACATATGCATTTATGAAAAACATTACCTTTACAGTTGTCACCAGGGTTATCTAAGCATTCTGCAACATGCCATTGTTGAGACTGAACCACCAAGAGGGAAAATGGCATTTGACAGACAGGACAGTAGCCTCCTGACTGAGGGTCTTTATTCTGGACATCCTGAGAAAGTGTCCCATGATTCACGTCCAGGGATCCTGAGTTCACAGTGTTAATAGGAGCATTATTGCCATTCTGGTCTAAACCAGTGTGTGTTTCAGCTCTGTTGACACTTGTTTTTTGCACTGATGTCCCAGGATTGCCATCCTTTCTCCTCTTTGTCCCATCTTCTCTTGTTATCTGTGATTTGCAGCTTCGTTTTTTGGTCTTCTTAAGAGGTTTATAATCCCAGATTTCACTCTCAGAGCCGCTCTGTGACATTTGTAAACATTAACAGATTCTACAGATGGTTTGTTCTGAACGAAGCTGTTTTGTAACATCACATTCATGTTCTCTTAAGACAAAAAACGCGACCAGAGCACAAATAAAAACGTATCATTCAGAAATAAATTCCGAAAGCAAAAAACGTTAAGAAAGACGCATTCTGTAAAAGTATTATAACAAAAAACCGTTCATATTAGATAATCCCGTCGAGTATCTTTCGTCATTACACTTAACGTTACCGCCAAAGTTGAACGCGCATTTATTTTCACATTGATGTCCGCATTTTCCATAATGCAAGTAGTATCGAATCATTTCATATTAGTCAAAGTACATTTATTTATAGATTTAATACAAACAACATTTTTTAAAATATGACGAATATGTTAACTACTCGCAAAACGAGTTTATTTTGTCTTGGATGCGGTTGCAATTTGTCTGTCGAAAGTGCCGAGCGTAAATGTTAGTCGCTATTCTGTTGCTGTGGGAGTCATGGCGTCTTACAGTAAACTGTCAGATCTTTTCCCCATTCAGAGCCAGCTAGACTATGCTTTAGAGGACGCGACGACTCAAGAAGAGAAGGAAAACCTCGTACATCAGTATTTGCACAAAATAGACGAAAAAGACGATTTAATTATACCGGATTTTGAAGAAGGTAAGAGTGTAAATGAAGTCAGTGGGTGAGAGAATGTATACAGTATTGGTATCTCATGGGAGTGGCTTTGAAACTTAAGATCAATCATAGGTTGATTCGTGGTTTAGATAAACGACTAACATTATGGAACGTGACAAGCCCATTACAAATAGCTTCTGTCTGCTATTTAACGTTACTGCTTTATAATGTTGTACTGAATCAACAGTGAGTGTTATACACTGTAGTGTTGATTCTGGAAGGTTATTACGTGTTGTTCAGATTTGTATCTGCCTTGCCATTTTTTTAAAGGCACCACCACAAAAAATGCTGAATCATTTGCAGCAACATATTTTATATGCCTCAGGAGAATATACTTATTTGTTTTTCATTTAATGTAAATACAAATATTAGTCAAACGCTAAATTCCATTGTTATTTTGCAGGACTGGAATGGTTGAACACAGACGGCCCACTGTCACTCAGGAAGGAACTGTCGGGCAAAGTGGTGGTGCTTGACTTCTTCACCTACTGCTGCATAAACTGCATGCACCTACTTCCTGATCTACACCAGTTGGAGCAAAGTTACACCATAGAAGGTATGAGTGATACATGTTTAGATAGAGACTGTTTGTGGACCAGTAAAAGTGTAAAATTATACCATATTTTATATGTGTGTGTGTGTGTGTGTGTATATATATATATATATATATATATATATATATATATATATATATATAAACAAAAGCATCTTACATTGTGTAGCCCACTCAATAGGCAATCCAGATAAAAGTTTCTTGACTGTGTTGATTAGAACTTTACAAATATCCTATAGTAAATCATTCCCAGGGTTCACTGGGGCAGAAGTGAGAGCCTTTTGAGCTTGATAACTTCTTCTGGGCCAGCAATACATTCTCATGATCTCTTAACTGTATCGGATATGAGACTTTAAATATCCACAGAGACCATGTTGAGGGCAGAGAGTTTCACATAGATACATCATTATACTGGTCTGTGGCTTATTATAGCGACTCTGCATCCAGTGTTATCAGCTCCAGCTGTCAGTAGCCCATCGGTGGCCACTTCTGTGGGATCATCCGGGGCAACTGGCCAGGCAGCCGTCAGCCTACTCGCTGGCATATCTCACACATACTTCATCTCTGGCACTTCTTTTGGTACATTCTGTTACCACTGTTCTGTTACAGAAGCAGAACATGCCTCCCCGCCCCTCTTCCCACTGTCTCATTAATTATTAGGATTTACTGTTGATTATATCACAGAAGAGGCCTTTCATTATTACACAGAAACTGTTTTTACTCCTGCCATTCAAGTCACTTGCTCTCTTGGTTCTGGTAGGTTATCATAGGAAAAACATTTGGTTTAAAAAAAAAAAAAACCTGTTCTGATTTGTTCTTGCCCAGCCAGTATTTTCAGTGGCACCACCACAAAAATGCAACATTTTTGATTTATTTTCTGCAACATAATTCATGTGTGTCAAGAGAATATATTTATATTTTTCATTGAATTTAACGAAATTGTATAGTAAATACAGTTTACATTTGTTGTAAACATTGTTGACTTGTTTGATGCTTCTAGTACTATATCACTACTTTTCACTAGCAAATATATACAAAAAAAAATGATCTTATTAATAATAAAGTAATTATATATTATTTTTAACAAAAATCATACCGACAACACAGCTCTAGTTCGATGGGGCAAGCGACAGTCTGAACTGAGCTCACTCATATTGAAACTGAAATCCTTGTTGCTGAGACCTGCATTATAGTTTACACTCATACTTCACTCTCATACTTCTCATTATAAGTAGAAGTGTTGGTTCTACCATGCGTTTACTCCCCTGAGGGGAAATCAGCTGGGGAGACATGAGGAAAAGTACAGAAAAACATTGATCACATTTAGATTATGCCAGGTGTATTTCAAATGCATTTATAGGCAGAGGGGAAGCAGGCTAAAATCATACTGAAATGGGACACTGGTCCCCTGTGCGTGTGCTTCCCGTCTCCGCTGCTGAGCCTATGAATTTTAATCTTCTGATGGACGGCTGAAACCGGAATTTAAAAACCACCGTCCGTCTGCTTCAATCATCAGTGGCTGTGTCGCTTACCCCAGGGACACAGAATGGAGGAATGTCACTTCCAGTGACGAGGCGGAGAAGCTTAGCTGACATTTTTGTTAAATTAGACAAAGTCAAGCGGAGTGAACGCAGACTGTAGCTCAGTGCAGGAGACTGGAACAAACAGAGAAACGCAGCGCATTGGTTATAATGGGATGCCTGGGGGCTGCATGAGCTCTCAATCAGGCCCCCCGTGTTTTCCTTGATTGGTTTTGACATTCTGCATGCAGTAGCCCATGTTAGGATGTGTACCTCTGGGATTCTCGTATTCTCATTTCTTTAAAGCCTATATTTTCTATACTTGTTTTATAGCATTTAGTTTTTTTGTATATTTATTCTAGTCAAGGATTCTTGCATGAAAAACAGTCGATTCAGTTAACTTTAACCAGTTTTCACACCCCCTCTCTGACCCTTAAGGCCCATTTACAAGAAAAATAGCAATAAATATAACTAAATTCGCATCCACACAAATGTAAGATAATGTTCTGTTTATTGTAAGCATATGCTGCAGTTGTCATCGGTTGCTTTTAAATGATGGAGAGCTTTATGTCAGGTGGCTTCTCTTGGGCTGTCAAATGTTTGTATTCATCAGCTGGAAAAAAAGTGAATCCAACCAAAATGTTTCTCTACGTTGTGGGCTACCCTATTCTTATAGAATTAGAATTAATTCTGGTGTGAACAGCCTTTACACTGTGTCCTATTCAGATGCTACATAAAGTGTAGCAATCAAATACATTTTTGAGACGTTGATAAGCAATGAGTGACAGGACATTGTCAGTCACTTAGTTTTACATTTGAAGGGTTGTGTTGCCCTCCCCACTGTAAATCCCATTGGTCCAAAAATCCACTCTACATAACTGTATATTAAACATGTCATAGATTGATATGGCTAATTTTATGCCGTATTGTTCATCATTACCTCCTTCATTGTGGACAGACAAATTACTTGTCAATGGAAATGTATCCGGTTCCATCTATAAGGACACAATGTTGAACAGCAAGTTTTTGCTACTTTACCTTTTAAGGCTTCTATGTAAATGAGCTGTGTTATGACTGGCTAACCTCTTGGCATGTCTTCTCAGTAACAAAACCCCTCCTAAACGGTTTTGTCAATGTTAGTATGATGGTTTCTGTTTAGAATCCGTTGGATGTTGGAGTTTCACAATGTGATTGTTACAGTATGTCTAGTACATTGAAGTCTTTTATAGCAAGTAAAATGCTGTTTTTCATGTCCTCTTTACAGACATTTTTGTTCCTGATAGACTTTGTTGTTCTTTTATTGAATGTTTTTTAAAAGGAAGGAACTGTGACTCATGAAGAGTGAGGTTTAGTTCTGTTGAAAACATTCAAGGCGCTGACACACGGACAAAAGATGGTTCTTTGGGATTTTCAGTATTCAAGGACTTGGATAAAACGTTTCAGAAGCATACACCAACGCAACATGCTTCCACGCATAGTTAGAGGAGATAAGAATGAACAGCTTTGTGTAACCTGAATAGATTTTCTTTGAATGAACAAAAAAAGCATCCATGAAAACCTTAATTAGGCAAAAAAATATTTAAATAATTAAATTAAAGCCACTTTGCTTTTATCATTCCCTTTTGATTTAGGTTCAGACCTTGATAGATTAAACATTTATTACTTCATAAACGTTCTTTATAAAGGACCTTTTAGAATAACTTTGAAACCTAAATGTACCTCAGGGCATTTTAAATAAAAGTTCTACTAAGGCCAGCAGGTTTTGATAGGTAAAAACTTTTCTTTTTCATCCCAATTACAGATGGTGATCAAAGAGAGTATCAAGTGCTAGCTGATGAAGTAGTCATTTTATTTGTTTTTATTTTAATTTCATCATTTGAGCTATAATTGGTCTTTCTGGTAATCTTAGAAGTCTAAAACAGGATAAGATTATTTTAAGGTTGTCAAAGCCAGGTGGTAGTGTATGTGCAACAAACAATTTGGGATGCAGATTAAAGCCTGGCTACTTGTTTTCCGGTCTCATACCTCCTCTTCAGTGTCCAACCCTCTATATATCTTGCATTTCTCTTCTTTTTTAATCTTTGCAGATGGTCTGGTTGTCGTAGGTGTGCACTCGGCTAAATTCCCCAATGAGAAAGTCCTACAGAACGTACGCAGTGCAGTGTTGAGATATGACATTACCCATCCCGTAGTGAACGACTGCGATGCCCGTCTGTGGCAGGAGCTGGAGGTGTCCTGCTGGCCCACGCTAGTGGTGCTGGGACCCAGGGGGAATCTGCTTTTCTCCCTGGTGGGTGAAGGCCATCGAGAACAGCTCTTCCTTTTCACTGCTGCCGCCCTCAAGCACTACAGAGAACAAGGGCTGCTCAAGGACCATGATGTGGGAATCAAACTCTATAGAGACTCCCTGCCCCCCTCCATCCTCTCTTTCCCTGGGAAAATAGCCATGGACCCCAGCAGCAAGCGGTTGGCTATTGCCGACACAGGACACCACAGGGTACTGGTGGTCTCCAATACTGGGCAGCTGCTGCACTCAATAGGGGGTAAGACCTGTTAATACACACTTTTTAAGTAGAGTTATCAAATTCAGGGGACACTGAATTTAACTATTGTTTTGTCTGTTTAATTTTTTCTTAATATAATTTGACATATGTTGAGATCGTATCTTCAATTAATTATTATTAAAATGTATGCACATATTACCATTCAAAGGTTTTGGGTCAGTAAGATTTGTTAACATTCATTAAGCAAAGATTTATTATTAAACAAAGATGCATTAAATTGTTGCAATTTTTTTTTTAATTGTTACAAAAATGTAAAATAAATAAAATAAATAGTATCATGGTTCCCACAAAATATTAAACAGCACAACAGTTTTCAATATTTGCTAATAATAAGAAATGTTTCTTGAGCAATAAATAAGCACAATGATTTTTGAAGGATCGTGTGACACTGAAGGCTGGAGTAATGATGCTGAAAATTCAGCTTGGCCATCACAGGAATAAATTACATTTTTAAATATTTTAAAATAGAAAACTGTTATTTTAAATTGCAGTAATATTGCTGTTTTTACTGTATTTTTCATCAAATAAATGCAGTCATGGTAAGCATAAGAAACTTAAATCATTAAAAAATATATATTTATATAGTATTGTTGTTGTTCTTTTAATGTATACATTTTATTTATTTGCAGTATAATTTAATTTTGAAAAATAGTAATTTTATTTCATTAAAGGTGCCATAGAATGCATTGATACAATATTTTTATTGTTCTCTGATATCTACATAGAAGGTATGTGGCTTAGGTAAATGCAAACATTCTCCAGAAACAGTTTTACATGTTCATTTTCAGCCCTAGGATTTCTCCCCAGAATGAAACGTTCTGTTATTACCTTATTTGGAAGGGTCATGAATAATAATGTTGAGCTCTGCTCTGATTGGCTGTTTCACAGTGCAGCTCATTTCACTAGCTCACAGGAAGGAAACACAGGGAAAATATATATTTCAATACTTTCTCGCGCAGTTATATCGTTAGGTAATTATACTTCATATAAAATGCGGGCATCAGGGAGCCGCTATTAATATGCTGGGCATTGAAAACTACTTTCACTTTCACTTTGAGATTCGCGATCGCACGTACTGTTTATACTATGGAGCGGCAGTACTTACCACACATTTTACAAGATCAGATGCTTGTCAGTGGTGCTCAGGATATGTAAATCATTCGCCATCATCCTCATCCCTCCTTACTCTGTTTATGTGGTAAGTGAAATCTTATGTACTGTAACAGGATACAGCTTGCAAGGAGCTAACCATGTCCCTTTAGTGGCTCGCATTATTTTATTAGAATGTGTTGTTTGCTTTACGTGCCTTTTTGAATGCAGACACCAACACATCCCTGCACTTCACATCCCCTGCATGGCCTGGAACATAACATTTATTTCCATGATCTGCCATTTTCTCTGTTGTCCTCGCTTGTTTCTTCACAATACCTGCTGAACTTCTGATGGTTCGTCTGGCCTAGAACATGGGCGGGTATATGCATTTGTTGGGGGCATAACTATTAGTGATCCCGACTGTTACGTCACAGTCGGTGTTATGTTCTAATTCGCCTATTTTTCAGTGGTCTTTTTTATTCACGAGATTTACATAAGAAGGAGGAAACAATGGTATTTGAAGCTCACTGTATGTCATTTCCATGTACAGAACTCTTATTATTCAACTATGCCAAGGTAAAGACAGTTTTTCATTCTATGGCATAGGGCTGGGCGATATATTGCATGCGATAGTCATGCGCATCTCGTCAGTAAAGCCGGTTCCTTGATTAGCGCTAAATCTCCATCACCTGTTTTCAAATGGAGCGGCATTTAATACACAGAGCCGTAGTTCACAGACAAGCTACGCATATCTGATATATCACCTTCGATATGAACGCGATATTGCATAGCTTGTCAGTGATCTACGGCTCTGTGTATTAAATGCCGCTCCATTTGAAAACAGGTGATGGAGATTAACCGCTAATCAAGGAACCGGCTTTACTGACGAGATGCGCATGCATATCGCATGAGATATATCGCCCAGCCCTACTATGGCACCTTTAAGGTTACATTTATGTAATTTATTAATTATTAAACAAAACTGCAAGCATAAATACAGAAAATGTATATCTATTTTTTATTTTTTTTATGAAACCTAATTCTGAAAGCAAAACTATGCAATAGTGCATTTCTTTGCTGGAAAAAAGCATGTTCTTCGTAGCTGTTTGGGTGTTACAACCTGAAATAAGGGGCAAATTGCATCTGTCCTTGAAATGCAGTTCTCTTCCCTTAAATGCAGGATGGTTCCAAAAAATTAGGGTTGCCAACTGCCCTATATTTTAAGTATAGAAAGGATGCTAATTTTCTTTTTGGTGAATGTTTTGAGGCTATTTTAGTCTACTTTTAGACAAGTTTATCTTTGCCTTCATAGGTCCCTCAAGTGGGAGACGAGATGGAAATTTGTCTGAGGCACAGTTCAGCTCCCCACAAGGGGTGTTCATAAAGGGAGACACGGTCTACGTGGCTGACACTGAGAACCACCTTGTTAGAAAGGTAAATCAGCAGAATCAGGTCAAGCTTGTTCTCCTGCTGGCAACTCTAACCCAAATTCACTCTGATTGGTGCTTGAAAACCCGCTTGTGTCTGTCCTCAATAGAATCTGATGTTTGTTTTTTTTTCTTCTCAAGATCAACCTTTCAGAAGGAAAAGTCTCGACCTTAGCTGGCATTGGCGTTCAAGGCACAGATAAAGAAGGCGGAGCACCTGGACCACAACAGCCAATCAGCTCTCCCTGGGACGTTGCCCTTGGCAACACAGGTACTTTTACTGGTCATCCTCCTCCAGTATACTCTGCTCCTTCCTTTAGAATTAGAGTCACTCTGTCTTTTTTCTACCTTGCTCATAAAATGTAATATCTTGTGAATCTGCGTTTCATTATTCTGCCGGGAGCGTTTTATACATCCCTTTTTCTGCCTCTCACATCTTCTCTCTATCTGTCTTGTCCATCTTGGAATCTTTAATCAGGTTGTTCTCAGAAGTCTTCGCTTTGTAGATACCACACTCGCCTTTGATTTTCACAAGTGTGTACGGTGAGGGGTGCAAAAAGATCTTTGTTCTGCTAAAATGGCCTCTTGTTGTTTGGAAGCAGCCCTGGAGTAAATTGCACGGTCTGTCAGTTGCTAACCAGAGACACAAAGCTGATTGTTGTGGTGTTGCCTGAGTTAAACCCACAACACCAAAGAAAAATAAGGTGATATGATCAGAACACACTCATGTGGCTGTGGTTTCTTATAAATGGTGCCTCTAACAAACTGTTTTTGTCGAAGATTGCCTCTTTTTGTTTCGCAATAATATCTTTATACACAGCGGCCTTTGACAAGATGTCCCCACAGGTCTAAGAAAATTTAATTTAACATGCTTCTAAAACATAATTAAAATTCCTACTTTATATTTTAAGGCATTATTAAATCAGTCTGCATTATTCAGTCATATTGTTCCATTAAACAGCTGAAGAAATTGATGTGGCCAGCATTAGTCGAGAGAGAGAGAGAGAGACGTTTAAAGTGGTCTGTGTGGTGTGTGTCTGATTTAGTCGGCGTGTGTTTGGAGCACATTCATTGATGGTCCCCGCTGTGCATTAGGTCTGTTCCCTGAACAGTCGGTTGCTTTCTTGCAGGTTATCCTATGAAGAAAATAAGATATCGCTGTTTCCGGTTCCTTTATGCATCTGCTGTTGTCCCTGATGCCATTTTCCTTTTCGTATTCCATTCAATTTTCCTTTCCTTTTATTTTTCTTCCTTTCTTCATTTAATGCAACAGTCTTTTTGAATGTTTGATTTAAAGTGGTCATAAAATTAGAATTTTCTCCTCTGAAATAAAAGCTTCCTCCAGTTCAAAAGAACATTTATTAACTAAGCCACAGAAGCTGCTCGTTCCAGATCATTTGATTTCTGAAGTCAGAAGTTGAATTAATTAACAGGTTGAATTAATTAAGTAAGGTCATCTACTTACACATTAACAATGCCTATTCTATGTTCAGAAATGATAAAAAAGGGTTTTTCTTACTATGAAATTTCTTACTATTTTTGCAAGAATTGTTTTATACCATAGTGTTATAGATAGGTTAAGGAAAAAAATTATATATATATTAGGGGTGTCACAATAGACAAAAAATTATAGTTTGGGACAGCAAGGGGAAGAAACCTATATTTTTTGTTACAGTGGTTTACTAAACAAATTGTGTCTCAGTCTTTAAATAAATACAATTAGAATTTCCGTAAGGATAAAAAAATCTATGTTGTAATCTGGAGCTCTTTACTTACACATTATTATAATATTAAGGTTGCAAATAACAGATAAAAAACTATTAAATTCAGTTTCTGTTTATTTTATACAATAGTAAACACTCAAATAAAACGCAAACTTAATGCAATTACTTGTAAATTGCATGCAAGGCAGTTTTTGCATTAACTTCTAAATCTAATTATAAAGTTATGTTTCTACTTCAGGTTAAGTAAAATATAATGAATATATAAGCAAATAGAGGGCATATGTTTAGCGAAACAGTGTCTTTCCATGGTTAAAACACTGACACACCCAAGATCTTTCAATATATCTTCACATGTTCATTCATGTTTGTTTCATGCTGTAACTAGTAGTAAACGGTATTAAAGAGGAAGAGATGATCGCGTTCACTCGCACTCCACGCTGCCGCTTGAACTGATGTGTCTATACAGAGATCTGTCATGCCACATCAAAGAGTGCAAAACAGCATATATTTTTTAAAGGGGTCATATGATGCTTTTTTAAAGATCATTATTTTGTGTATTTGGTATAACAGAATATGTTAACATGCTTTAATATTCAAAAAACACATTATTTTTCAAATACTGTACTTTATTGTAGGTCCTCTATGCCCCGCCTCTCTCAAACGCTTCGTTTTCTACAAAGTCCCTCCTTCCGACAAGCGCAGTCTGCTCTGATTGGCCAACTGGCCCATTGCATTGTGATTGGCCGAACACCACAAGCCGCGTCGGAAATGTAACGCCCCTTTCTATAATCGCGAGCTTTAGCTTTCAAAATAAATGTAAAGACAGTTTATAATGTCCTTAGTTTTACCATCAGTTCAAGCCCGAGAGGGGAGCAGAGTCACGTGACCGACACAGTGATGAAGCTCCTATATGTTTGCAAACAAGCCGCGGTTGTGATGTGACCGTGTCTCCCTCTCTCACGCACGCAAGCGCACACACACACACACACACACAACACTGCGCTGTGACCCTCTCTCTCTCTCTCTCTCTCCCTCTCTCACACACGCGCACACACACGATGTGCAAAACTGGAACAGTCAATAGCAAATACTAATAACAACCCATACAGTCGCTGATTCAGAAGCGCCAGATTGTCATAGCAAAGTCAGAATTACCTCCTCTCCTAGGTTCACGAAACAGTCTTCCATAAAATGCGTTGTTATACTGTAATCTACTTAACTACTTGTTAAGTAATCTTAATGATTCCTAAATGCATCTACTTTTCACACAGCTTCTCCCTGACACTACTGCTTCAACACTACTGCGTTACTGAAACCAAATATTTCCACATTGTGACGTAGACATGTGGGGGCGTGTTTGAATGAGCCGTTTTAGGGGGCGTGGCAGAGTCTTAACTTTGATAAAGAATATCGCTTTGGTTTTGAGACTTTAGTCTTTGCAACTTCAGGGATCTCATCTATGCACAATCAGCTTGTAATACTTGAAATCGCATTATATGATATGACCCCTTTAAATTTCTTGGTAAAAATGGACAGAATTTGAAAGATGAGACTTTTTCTTATCGAAAGTAACGAAACACAGAGAGTATCGCGATTATTCGTGGGTTAAAAGGCTACAATGCTGTATTTGTTGTGTACATACCTGTATGTACACACACGCACCGAACTGAAAGACATGTACCATTACACCCCTTATGTATGTGTGTGTATATACACATACATAAGGGGTGTAACGGTACACGTATTTGTACAGCAAATTTTATAAATGTGTGTGTAATTTGTTTTTAAGAAAACCGAATGCTCAAGTAGGAGGAGATGCTAGAAACAACATGTTTCTTGAAATTCATTTATTTATATATGACAAATCAGTATCTACTGTAATATTTGCATTTTCCACTTCATCATTCATAATTTCCTTAACCATCTGTCTGGTTTGTATTTCACTCATTTTCCACCTTGAAGTTTAATGTGGAAATCCTGCAGCGTGTCTTTGTCATTCATCAGATTTCATCTGCTTTGGCTCGTTTGCCTTCCATCCATCTCAGATCTCGTTGAAAACCTGTGTGAGGAGAGTTCTGCTTCTTTCCTTTCCATCTCAATCTTTTCTCCCTCTCTTTTCCTCATTCTTTCTTTCCCTCTGTCTCGCTCTTTCATGAATTCAAGTAGTTAGGCTCCAGCCCAGCAATGAAATTGTCTCTGATAAGCACAGTACCATTAGAGGTCTATTGTTAGACACAAGTACAGAGCACCTCATTTCTGATTCCTCAAAGAGAAATCACAGCGCAATGCTCTCAAGTATTAGTGCCCTTCCACACGGTACTTAAACTGATTTCTATTGTAAATTCATTAGTTCAGGTCACTCTGTGCTTGACACCATAGCATACTTGTATGTTTTCAGTGCACTAGAGCATTTCAGTACTTTGTCATTTGCCACATTCCACAAATAGAATACATCAATGTGGTCACATTTTTTTTTTTTTTTTTCACAAATGGTCAGTGAAAAGTGGCAAATCTAAACCAATGGAAACATTAGAAAGTCAAACTAAATTTTTTAAAATACATTTTAGGAACAAAAAAAAATCACCATTATTTATGTTATTACATACTTATAAAATATTATAAACAATATACAAAACAAATTAATACATATACTACATAATATTTAGGTTAATTAATTAGTCCTGTAATCAACTTCAGGCTCCTTTACTACATATTTAGGGTGAAATATTGAGGTAAAAAAAAACATGATTTTTTTCCCCACAGACGAATAGTTAACAGTTAATAGTCTATATAGTATAATATAGAATTTTTGCTTTTTTTGTTGTAACGGGACGCATTTGTGGGGCAGGCAGTTAAAGGTAGTTCACCCAAAAATGAAAATATTTTTTTTAATTACTCATCACCAATTACTCCAAACCCGTAAGACCTCCATTCATGTTTGGAGCACAAATTAAGATATTTTTGATGAAATCTGAAAGCTCTCTGACTCTTCATAGACAGCAAGGGTCCTACCACGATCAAGGCACAGAAACGTAGTAAGGACATCGTTAAAAATGGTCCATGTGATATCAGTGGTTCAACCGTAATTTTATGAAGCTACGAGAATAAATTTTGTGCACAAAGAAAAAAAATAACTTTATTCAACAATTCTTCTCCGCATCACCCTAGAGCCATTTTGGAGAGTATCACGACGCATACACTTGCTTTTTCCTGCACATAAATAATGCTGACGCAGAACACGCATGTGCTGCACCTTGTTTACATTCAGAGGAAAGCACACGCATGTGTCGTGATACTCTCCAAAATGGTGCCAGGGTGACGCGGAGGAGGCGAATTGTTGAATAAAGTTGTTATTTTTGTTTTCTTTACACACAAAAAATATTCTCGTAGCTTCATAAAATTATGGTTGATCCACTGATATCACATGGACCATTTTAACAATGTCCTATATACGTTTCTGTGCCTTGATCGTGGTAGGACCCTATGTACACAGATACATTATGTTCAGATCAAAGCGTAAACAACATTATCAACGTATCCGCATACATATGTTGCATACGTTGTTTACGTATGTGATACTATGTATGTGATCCAAAATGGCGTTATAGAGTGACGCGGAGGAGGCGAATTGTTGAATAAAGTCGTTATTTTTGTTTTCTTTGCACACAAAGAGTATTCTCATAGCTTCATAAAATTACGGTTGAACCACTGATGTCACATGGATTATTTAACGATGTCCTTGCTACGTTTCTGAGCCTTGATCGTGGTAGGATCCTTGCTGTCTATGGGAGGGTCAGAGACAGAGAGCTCTTGGATTTCATCAAAACATCTTAATTTGTCTTCCGAAAATGAGCAAAGGTCTTACGGGTTTGGAACGACATGAGGGTTAGTAATTAATGACAGAATTTTTGGGAGAACTATCCCTTTAAGTCAGACGCCTACATCAGACACCATATGTTACTTTATATGAATATAAGCAGTCTCATTTACAATGTGGAATGAGCATGCATGCATTGATGAGATCTAGTAAAGTGATCGTTGTGTAGCCCGAAAGTTTAAAATGTGATATGAAGGTTATGCGAATTTACTCATTTAATGTGTACTTGACTAAGCATTAGTTCTTATTTTTAGCAAGATAATCAACATCAATATGTTGTAAACACGTAAGCTGTTTACTATTTGATAGTGTGTCTTTGTGTTTATGCAGGTGGTGATATATTGTGGATAGCCATGGCAGGAACGCATCAGATCTGGGCTCTCTTCCTGGAGGACGGGAAGCTTCCCAAAGGGAGGTGAGCTCTTCTCCCTGTGTTCTCCTCGTGTTAGTTCTGTACAGTCAAGGCAGCGTTCAAATAAAGAGGCCACGGGACTGCCCAAGTGATGTCATTTTCTGGGCAGCCACAGTTCACTGTTGGCGGAAATTGTTCTGATTGTCCTGATACAAAATGCACTCTTAACTTGGTGTGTTGTTTGCAAATGTAACATTTCTCTTGACATTTTTAAAGCCATCGCAAGCTCTGATAACAGCTTTATTATCTCAGATAAAGAACATGTGGGGGAAAAAATACTTTATTAAATATAATAATCTCAAGACTTTCTGGCACCATGTGCCAGAGACTTTTTTTTTTTTTTGCTCTTACATGCTATTAGATCCTAATTGCAGTTATTTTGTCACAATTCCGGCTTTTGTTTTAGAGTCAGCCAAATTAAGAGCAGTAACTGTTCCATATAATCATTCTAATCAGACTTAACCATCTTTATCTAATTCCTTTTCCAGCGACGGCATAAAAGGAACATGTGTGCGCTTTGCGGGCAGTGGGAATGAGGAGAACAGAAATAACGCGTACCCTCATAAAGCAGGTCTGGCCCAGCCGTCAGGCCTGGCTCTTGCCCCGACTGAGCCGTGGGAGTGTCTCTTTATTGCTGACAGTGAGAGCAGCACCATTCGTAGCCTTTCGCTGAAGGATGGAGCAGTCAAACATGTGGTGGGGGGAGAGAGAGACCCTCTGGTAAGCCCTACCTGCCATGTTTACATGTGAACAGTTTAACACAGGCGTCATCATGACACTTGGTCCTGGAGGGCCGGTGTCCTGCAGAGTTTAGCTGCAACCCTAATCAAACACACTTGAACCAGCTAATCAAGGTCTTGCTAGGTATCCACCTTATTCCTAAACTCGGGAAGTAAGCCTATGGGCAAGACTTCCGGTTCATTAGCAGCTATAGGGAAATAACAAGAAGAATAACAATGTGCAGTAAATGGTAAAACTGTTTGCATTACAAACCAGTGTGTTCATAATTAAGATAATACACTAAAATAATGTGGTAAGACACACCTATTTGCAGTATCAAGCAGAACAAGTGGTTTTGTAAAGCTAAAAAAAGCTGGACGCAAATGAGACCAGAAGCAAGACCCATAAAATTTACAAATGGCCATGCCCATTTTTACATGAAGAATAAGGTGGCTACGTGAAACTTCCAGGCAAGTTGGAGCTAAACTCTGCAGGACACTGACCCTCCAGGACCGAGTCTGGTGACCCCTGGTATAGCATGTTAAAGAGTAGTGTTTCTCACCCTTTTTTGTTTTATGCACCCCTATAATACTTTAATATTATAAAGTGGCTTTAATAATATTGATGCCAGATGATATCTAGTATAATAGATATGTCTTTTGAATTAGCTTTTATTTTTAAATAGTTTTTATTTTAATTTGATTTTTTTTATATGCTTTTGGCAGTGTTTTTAGAATAGAATTGTAGCTTTTGTAACTTTAGTGCTTTAACTTAATTTATATCAGTTAGCTGCCAAGGCAAAATTTCTTATTTTTATCTAATATTAATTTTTTTTATATTTGTTTTTTTATTCTAATATTTATATTTAATTTTATCAGTCTTAGTTTTATTTCCAGTATCATTTTCATTAATATTATTAAAGTCACTTTTAACCCCCCCCAAAAAAAAACAATATTATGGGTGAAACGCTCACTGTGTATCACAAGTTTATAAAAGTTGTAATTTTAAACAGGCTGTTTATAAGTAAATTAAAGCTTATAAACCTGTATAAAGAGTCTAATTTCTATACAAGTTAAAAGTTCTTTATACATTATTAGCCATGCAATGAATTATAAGCCAGACAGATACCAAGAAAGAATTTAAAGGTGTTAAAATTCTCTTTTTGTGAGGACTCTGCTCTTTGGTCAAGCAGACCTTTATTTCTTCTGATCAGTATCAGATCATTTCTCTCCCTACTGAGCACTTTGTCTTCCCTGCACATGCTTTATAAGGGAAGGAGTGTTGTTGCCCAGTTCACGTAAGGAAAAACACCACATGGAGAGATTTCAATTTTTATGGGGTTATAAATTATCACAGTTGATTACATGCCACATTTGTATGCGGTGTAAAGCACTTTTGTTTGGCACTACAAGATCCCGAAGCTTACTATAATACAAGGAGACATTTAATAAATGAAGTCGTGGAGCAATTTTTATCACTTAATGAACCTAGGCGATTTGAATGAGAAACAATTTCTCTCAATTCCTTGGAGCAGTCGAGACATTTTTCAGATCTGCTAGACTTCCTTTGAGTAGACTGTTTTCTTCTGGCAGAGAATGAGAATGGATTGGGTTTCACCATATTTGGTCACTGGGATTAATGAGCTTTTTTCTCCTCCCTTGTGATGTTCAGTGACTTATTTTGTACATTAGACCACCGCAGCGCTGTGATTGAGTAAATATACAGAAAAGGCTCATTTATACATTCTCAAAACTTTGCACCAAAGCGTAACGTTGTTCACATGGGTAAGTGGTCAAGAAATCATGCATGGCCTTTAAAGATTATGTTTTCTCTTTGCTTGAGCAGAACCTTTTTGCGTTTGGAGACGTTGATGGTAAAGGCATAGATGCAAAACTGCAGCATCCATTAGGAGTGTCCTGGGATGAGGGCAGCTGCCTCCTCTATGTAGCCGATTCTTACAATCACAAGGTCAGTCTTTCTGCACCAGACACAAACAATGCATATATATATATGTATGTATGTATGTATATATTTTTTTTGTTGCATAAAAAGAATTGCTGATTTCTTTTCATTTATAGGTTACAGCCTTCAGGATTTATTAGAATTCAGGATTTATTTGCAAAAATTAATCAAATTGTGGCCCCAGTATATATTTTGACACTGAAGAAGCATTAAAAAAAACGGATTTGATAAAATCAGACTAAGGGTAATGTTTTAAAGAAAGAAAGCTTAATACACTTTTTAAAGAAAACATTTGACAAAAGTATTTTTGTGAGCATTAATCCTATTTTATTATTATTATTTATTATTTTTCACTTGCATTTTTGGGGGGGGGGGGTCTTTTTCAAATTCTCACACCCATTTACTGAATTTTCTTCCACCTCAGGCCATCAAAGATGTATTTGAGTTTTTCTTTTTCCATTACAACAGATTTGGAGAAATTTAGAATTACATCACTTGCTTACCAATGGATCATCTGCAGTGAATGGGTGCCGTCAGAATGAGACAATCTATGATACTGCTTTCTCCAGTAGAAAAGTTGTCTCGTCTGAATCATGAGAGAAATATGCACAGATGAAGCACCTAAAATGCTTCTAAACAAATATGTTGGTGGACTTTAACGTGAGGACAACAGGGGATGGACTTTTTCACTGGAGGAAGCATTATTATGGAATATGGACTCATATTTTGGCCATAAGCGATATTACTTCACAAAATGTTAACTGATGGACTGTAGTTGTGTGGATTGCTGTGATGTTTTTAATCAGCTGTTTGAACTCTCATTCTGACGGCACTCATTCACTGCAGAGGATCCATTGGTGAGGAAGTGATATACTGTAATGCTGAATTTCTCAAAATCTGTTCCGATGAATGAACAAGCTCTACATCTTGGATGGCCATTTTCATTTTTGGGTCAACTATTCATTTAACGACAAAAAGTTGTGCAAGTTTTTTGAATTGGCAAGCACTATCAATGGTCAGTGACTCCTGTGGTCATGAAAGAGCTTCTTCTCTGTTGCAGATCAAAGTGGTGGATCCAAAGACTAAGCAGTGCAGGGTGCTTGCAGGCACAGGGAAGGCTGGGAACGGACTTGGCCCAAGCTTTCTGGAGTCCAGCTTCAACGAACCCGGAGGCCTGTGTCTGGGTGAAAGAGGAAAGCTGCTGTATGTGGCGGACACCAACAACCATTGCATCAAAGTCCTGGACCTGGAGACCAAAACGGTCTCTTTGGTGAGTTCCCACATGTGGGTTGTCATTTGTCAGTTGTCATTCTTAACGATTGGCTTATTGTTTTCTCTCTCTTTTTGCACCAGTTTCCCATTGTAGTTCAGCAAGAGGTTGATTCTGTCCTCACAACCGCCACTAGCAGCACACCTGCGGTCAGAAAGCTTCCCAAATCAGCCCCAGTCCTTACAATGCCATCAATCACAGTTTCTTCAGGGCAGTCAGTCACTCTTTTGCTGAAATTGGCACTACCGACTGGAACCAAGCTGACCGAAGAAGCCCCTAGTTTCTGGAGCTTATCTGCAGAAGGTACGAAATCAAATGTATCCAATAAGAGCATCTTCACTAGCTCTCAGTGCCAATTATGTAAAACGTGTTTATTTACATGTGGTTTTTCGCACCTTGTACACTATTCCTCTGGGGCTCCTCCGTGGGGTGAACTATAGTTTTCTGTTTGCTGGATTGCTGTGTTCACACATTTTCAGCAGGCTTCAGGGACCAGCTGGCCATACTGGGAGATGATCCAAGGATAAATAAACAATTCCTCTATGCATCCCAACACACGGTCAACCCTTCATTCTATCTTACCCTTCCCATCTCGCTCTCTTTTTTTAGCATCATCCTTTCTGCCTCACCCTCCGTCCGTCTGCTGCAACATTTGTCTTTCCTGTTGTCTTTTCTCTCAGTTCTTCTGAACAAAAACGTCAGTCTTGCCGAAAGCACGTCTTCCATGATTGATTATCAGCCCAGTCACCAGAGACGACTTCTGCTCATCACACTGATTGTTTGTCTATGCTCCGCACTAGAACATTTTACCATCCAATAAACAAGCACCTAATTAGTTTACGAAATTAGTCGTAGTTGAAGTGACAAAAAGTCCCAGGGGGCTACTCTGCATAATTACAACAAAGACACCCATTAGGACCAGAAAAGCCTGACCGGCTGTGGGCGTTAAATTCTCAGAAACGGCAACTACTATTTCGGTCTAACTTTGATTGATTGACTGTAATTGTGCTCCAAATTACCGTGAGTGCTTGTTTGTGGGTGGCTTCGCGTGTGTAGTAGTTACTAGTGTAAATGTTTTGTGTGTTATATGTAAATACAAGTGTGAGATTGAATTCCTGTATTTTTTTATTATGTAAATGGTTATATCAGCAAGCAGGGTCAGAAATGAATGGAGACTTGGGGAAAGTGCCATCAAAAGTGACAAAAAAAATATATGTGTTTTTATGATTTTATATTCACTACCGTTCAAAACTTTGTGGTCAGTAAGTTTTTGTCTTGATTTTTGTTTTGTTTTAGAAAAAAATTTACTTGTTCAGCAAGAATGCATTAAATTGATCAAAAAAGATTTTTATTGTTACAAAAGATTTCTATTTCAGATAAATGTCTTACAGTTTCCACAAAAATATTAAGCAACACAACATTGCAAACACTGATAATATGAAATGCTACTTGATCACCAAATCATCATATTAGAATTAATTTTGAAGGATCGTGCTGAATGTCTTCTGAATTAATTATATATTCTAAAATATAGTAAAATAGAAAACTCTTATTTTAAATTCTTGTAATATTGCTGTATTATAATTGTAATAATTTTTATGTAATTTAAATATAATGTATTTGATTTTATATTATAAAAAAATGTAGGCTTATTTATGTAGTTGCATAAACAGATTTTATTTAACGAGAACGGCCTTTAGGTATTTAGAATTTATTTGCATAATTCTTTTTTTTTTTGTATGATATATTTATAATTTTTTTTTGCATAAATTTAACTGTAATGCAATTGCCCTAGTAAGTATTTGCACACACATTTAAAAACTAATGTTATATGATTAGATAACAAAAATATCAAACATAGTGTCATTTATTTTAATGAAAGACAGTTTGAATGTACTTTTAAAAATAACATTTGATACAGAATTTTTTTAGCTTTCAAAAGATAAATCAACATATATAATGTTAAAAATATGTAAACATGCCGTCATAAAAATATTTTTCTGACAGTTTATGGTTTGTGCTATGTGCTTATGTTTTACGTAGCTCGGTCTTTGCTCACGTCCTTTCTGGTTCGGTCTCACTGGGGATCATTTGATTGGACACTGTCCTAATTCTATCTGGCACTTGTCTTAGTAGCCTGCCCTTGATTCAAGGCCAGTGAGTGACACACCTGGTACACACTGCATTGCAGAACCATTAACAAAAGGCGTTTCCTTTCACCACTAACGCACATGATTCCCTACTGAAATTGTGTTTGTATGCATACTGAAACTCCCCATCAACTGCCAGAGAAATATTTCATTGCGTTGGCAGATGTATATGTTGTTTTACACCCAAACACATGGTGCTTCAGGAACCAATGCCTTCCAAACAAACATCAGCCAGAAATATCAAACGTTACAGGAATCGTCCATCGACCGCACACTAAGCCGTGTTATTTTTCTCGGCAGGTAATGAGTGGTTACTGGAAGGGCGAGCTGAGACGGGGAGCATCAGTGATCTCTCTGAACCTATCTCGATCGTCTCATCCATCCCAGCGGCCCCTGTGTCCCCAGACCCCACACTGACGCTCGACGCCTGGGTCTACTGCTGCCTTTCTGAGGGCGGGGCTTGTATGATGAAGGCAGTGTCCTTTAAACAGCCTCTTCTGATTGGTTCAACATCCCAGGAAGGTTCTGTTGCTGTGACACTTGAGCATGCCTTTTAAAATAAGTGTCCACCCAAAGGATCTTGGAGCACATTTAAAGGGATACTTTACCAAAAATGAAAATTCTATCATCGTTTACTCATCCTAATGTCATTACAAAACTGTCTGAATTTCTTCAGTGGAACACAAAAGATGATGTTTTGAAGAATGTTGACAGTTTTGGTTCATATTGACTTGCATTGTAAGGACAAA
The DNA here is from genome assembly GCA_027422415.1 of Schizothorax lantsangensis. Taxonomy (NCBI): domain Eukaryota; kingdom Metazoa; phylum Chordata; class Actinopteri; order Cypriniformes; family Cyprinidae; genus Schizothorax; species Schizothorax lantsangensis. The sequence continues at coordinate 22,814,772 of CM049860.1, read as the reverse complement.
AAAATACAATGGAAGTCAGTGGGAATCAAAACTGTTTGGTTACCAACATTATGGAGAATATTTTTCTTTATGTTCCTTGGAAGAAATAAAGTCATACTGGTTTGAGGCTGAGTAACTGATGACAGAATTTTCATTTTTGGGTCATCCAAAAATGATAATTTGCGTTTACCTCCAAACCTGTATGACTTTCTTCTGTAAAACACACAAAAAAAAGTAGAACAATTACTTTTTTTCATACCATTAAAAAAAAACTTTAGTGGGATTCATTGAGGTTGTTTTGTATAGAAGCCTGTTTCTGCCATATAGAAAATAAAGGTAATTGCGACTGTCTCAAAATTAAGATTTTTTTTCTTACAATTCTGAGAAAAATAATTCTGAAAACATTGGAATTTTGAGATATAAACTCAGAATTCTGACTTTATTCTTGTAATTCCATGTTTACATCTTTCAATTTTGAGTTTACACCTCACAATTTTGTTTTTTTCCTGACATCATGGAATAAAAAAGGTAATTGCAACTTTTTATCTCAGTTTTTTAACCTCAACTTTTTCTCACAATTGTGAGTTTATATCTCACAAATTGTGGTTTTCTTGCAAATCTAAGGGGAAAAAAAGCCAGAATTCTGAGAAAAGTTCAAATTGTGAGATATAACCTCAGTTGCAAGGGGGAAAAGTCAGAATTGTGAAAAAAAAAATCACAATTACCTTTTTTATTTTTGTATCCTGCGGTGGAAACAAGCTTCCATAATTTTGGACCCCATTGACTTTCATTATATGGAGAAAAATATATTTTTCCTCCTTTTGTGTTCCATAGAAGAAAAACAACGACATGAGGATGAGCAAATCATTTTTTTAGGTGAACATCCTATTAACATTCAAATCACATCCTGCGGTTAACACATCCTGTAGTAATCAGACACTTCACATGCTCGTCATCAGGCTAATCAGACAGATTGCAAGGACTAATTGTAGAGACAGGATCTGACTGTTAAATCTTGACAAATATTGAACAAAGTGCCTCATTCTCATCAGCAATATTTTTTTGTGGTTCTGCTAGGGGTGTTTCACATGATTAAGCTTGTGTAATGCCTGATATCATTATCAGCCATCTTCATTCAGTCACTCACATGCTCTCACACAATAATATTTGAAATAATGCAGTGTAGTGTAAAAATGTAGCCAGCGTCAGCTGCTCTGACAGCCCTTCATGGTTGGGTTGGCTGATATTATTATTATTATTTCCTGCACTGCACATTTTTTTTTTTCTTAACCATATGATACCGTAAGCCAGTCTTGTAAATGAGCAGTCAGACTTAATGCTATTTAATCAACATTATTTATTATTGTTTACCAGGCTTAAGTGCCTTTTCAATGAGCAATACACTTATATGTATGAGTTATGTGTTGGAAATCTAGCAGTGACGTTAATTTCAGTGTTCAGTCTTTTGTGGAATGGAATCATGAGCCATTTACATCTACATATTCATGTTTTCTGAAATAATAGCCTCTCGGTGCTGTTAAGCATTAACAATGGAACTACAGTGTGTTCCTGATACATCATAGATCATGTGCTTGCAGATTATGCACTTGCAGAGTGTGTGTGAATCAGACCAGGTGATTCTTCTAGACACTGTAGAAATGGCCTCTAAAATTGTTCTGTTGCTGTTTTTGCTTGCTTTTCCTGTGGCAGTTCTAGCCCATAAACTATTTAATAAAAACAAAATTTATCTCTGACTCTTTTGAGGGCAGCTCTTTTATACAGCCTCCAAATTCTGCACTTTAACGGATTAATTGGATGCAATGGTCTAATAAAGTTTATTTTCACAGCATTTATGTGTTCAGTGTTTTCATATCCTCTTCACTACACACAAGGACCAATGCATTCATTGTAAATGACAAAAGACCATCTGTTCCAGCAGAGATGCTTCATGGTGAGAAAGATTCCAGTGGTCAACTCTTTTTTTTTTTTTTTTTTTTTTCAGGGATACTTTAGAATAGGTTTGATTTGTTAACAAAGCATTAGGTATTACTGATCTAGGTTCATTTATAAATATACCATTATTAATTCATGTTTGTTCATAATACATTTACTCAATGTGATTCATACAACTTTGAATTTGAAATACTGAAAATGCATTGTAAAAATAATATAAATGATTCATAAATTGTGTAAAAGTATTGTATATTGTTGATTCAAAGGTTTTGGTCAGTAAGAATGATTTAATGTTAAAGTCTCTCTCTCTCATGCTCACTCATTGATTTGACCACAAATACAGTAAAAACGGTACTGTTGTGAAATATTATTACAATTTAAAATAACTGTTTGAATTACATTTTTAAATATTTGAACATTTTAAAATGTCATTTATTCCTGTGATGGCAAAGCTGAATTTTCAGCAGCTATTACTCACATGATCCTTCAGAAATTATTCTGATATGCTGATTTGGTTTTCATTTTCAGGATTCTTTGATGACTAGAAAGTATAAATAAACAATCTATCTAAAATAAATATTTTTTACATCATAAATGTATTTACTGTCGCTTTCAACAAATGTAATGTGTTCATGCTGGGAAAAAAAAAAAGTATTAATTTATATTTTTTTTAAATCCAAAAGTTTTGATTTGTAGTGTACCTATTTAATTAACTAATGTTAATGATTGATTATCCTATTTGTAAAGTTGTTATTGCAGTGAAGTTCCACACACACACCAGATGACCATGTGTTCCATTCACTAAAGTGTTTGGCTGTCTAAAAAACTGGTATTGCCACCACGCTCCATTTCCTTGGCGTAATGTTCTCAGCAATTCCAAATAAAGCTGAGCTGTGAAAATATATGCTTTGTGCTGCTGAATGTGATCCTCATAATCTCTCAGCAAACACTGAATGCCATCAGAATGTTCATTTCCTCTCACAAGAATCCCCCAGAGAAGCCACGGCACCCATTACTGCGCAACAGGCTAATATTTAACCAGAAAGCAAATTACCATATGTCCATATGCAGAATTAACAGAAGCGTAAATAAGAAATAGAACATTAGAATTTAACAGGCAGTCAATCAGACAGCTGCTTTTTGACACACATCTGCATTCATCACAACAGCTCCCAGCAGCAGTGAATGAACATTTGCACTTGAGATGATTACACACTTGCAAATATCATTGTGCAAATTTATGAATTTAGCAAAGATGTTCCTGCAATTTTGGGTTGGAGGGGAAAAACACTCAGGTTCTCTTTGCCAGAATAACCCATAATTTTTCAAGAGCACTGAAATAATCTGAAGAATGCCATGGGTGATTGAGAGAGGCAACAACATGAACTCAAGGCCTCAGTGTTTAGATCTGGTGATACTGTGAGTGTTGGTTGACAGAAACGTTAGTCTGTAAAACCCCCATATTAGTCTTTCAGGTTCAGTTATGATTCCATGACAGGACTATTAACCCTGTGAGAGTCTTGCTTCTTTCTTCAGTCACTCACAGTTGACAGCACTTCAGTCAGTCTATAGTTAGCCCAAGTAAAACTTCTTAGCCATTTAAAATAAGGCTCAGTCTCAATGTTACTGTGCTTATTTCTGCTATCTTGTTTAGACCTTTCTAAGTGATCAGATTTATAATTTAGAAACAGAAAACAATAAAATATGTGAAAGAAAAGGTGCATCCTAATGCATGTACTTCATGGCTAGGTAACTTTAACCCTGATCAAACTCTCCTAGCTTCCTGAGGCTGTGTCTCAAAGCTTAGGCAGCTGACTTGTTTCCTTGCTGCCCTATGAGGCAATGACTTTTCAGGCAGTGTTTACTCGCATTCTATTTCAGATAGACTTCTGAGCAAACATAAAGGTTAAGAGATACAGGATCTACAAGAAAATACAACAAAACAGATCGAGAGAGCTTTGGTGATAAAAAAAGCGAATATGTAATAGCATATACTAATTTCTTGCTGTAAATTAAATCAAAAGTGTAAAGAGTTGATCAAACACATACATTTCCACACAAACTGACCAACTGACTGCAACTTTCAGATGCCATTTTTAATATTTTAAGTTAACTCATATGAAGGTATCTTAGTAGATAGGATGTGACACTATCTTTGGATTCGGACATGCCTTGTTTTGCATTACTTACCTCAGTACCACATTTTTCAGCTTTCGTAATTAACCGTGCAGAACTTAACTGCAGGAAAGTGGATCTTCAAGAGCCTGCCGTATTTATTCACTATTCTATTTTATATTATTTTATAGTATAAATAGTGTGAGTAGCATATTCAAACCGAAAATTCCAACAAGAAGTACACTGTAAATACCACTTATTTAACTGAAACAACAAAGTGTGGAATGTTGGACACCATGCATTCATGGGTCAAAGCTTTCCATATGTAGTGGAGGGACTTTCAGACTCTGAAGTTAGATAACAAAATAACCTTATACTATTCACACCCTAGACTTTGAGTACATAGTGAATAGTATAAGTGCATAGTGTACAGCAGTGGTTCCCAATCCTGGTCCTGGAGAACCCAAAACACTCTCTCTTATCTGACACACAGATTTTGGAGTCTACTAACGGGCTGATAAGTTGAATCAAGTGTAAAAAAAATTGCATTAAAATGTGCATTGTTGGGGGTTCTCCTGGACTAGGTTTGGGAACCACTGCTGGGAACCCCACTCATTTGGGACACAACCATAGTAAAAAAAAATACTAAAGAAAATAGTTTGCAGTTTCATCAGCAGAAGTCAGCTTCAATGGAGTTCAAGGCCGCTCTACGTACATGTCAAAAACACCAATAATTATACTCTAACAGAGGTCACTAATTACGTCAATACATAGGGTAGAAAGATTCTGATTGGTCTAAAACCTAGATAAACTAGCACCTAGAAACCATAGTAATGCACTACAAATCACTCTGAACACCTTATATAGTAACCATGTCATAACCACCCAAGACCTCCTTAGTCATGCATGACGAAGCACCACTCTTATTAGTGTTTAATGTAGTGTATAGCTCATATTAACCATTAAAGAAGAGTCAGTATTAATCTGTATGATGGAGTTTGCGGAATGACATTGAAGAGCATGTCAAATGTGCTGACTGAAGCACATTCAAAGATTGCGTCATGCTTAAAGGGATAGTTCACCATAAATTAAAAATAATTTACTCACCCTTATGCCGTTCCAAACTTGTATGACTTTCTTTCTCCTGGGGAACACAAAAGATTTTTAAAGAATGTTTCTACTGTTTTCATCCATACAATCCAAGTCAATATGGTCCAAAACAACACTGAACTCCACTTACTTTCATTATCCACTCTTAAATATAGAGTCCAAAAGGATTTTTTCTAATCTAAAGAATTTTTTCAATTATAAAAAAAACCATGGATGTTAAAGGTTCTTTTTGAAACCATAGTTGCAGATAAAGGACCATTATTTTCAATAAGTATAGCTACTCTCAATATACTCTCACATTAGGGTTAGCTGATATCATTATAATCCCACCAGCTGCTGAGTTATTGGCAGTTCAAATGCTATTAAATACTAGTTTAAAAGTTAATGGACATCTGTCTCTCTGGGGTAAAATATTGTATATACACATCCAAAGCTCCAACTATTCAATAACACACCTCGAAGGGAACACAATGAACTTTCAGCTGCAGTCATGTTTATGTTTGCATATGTGAAGCTCATAGAATGAACAACATGTTTTCAGAGGTTAACAGATAAGGCTGACATCAAAGCATGCTGTTTGTCAGATAATGACCCTTTGAACCTTCCTTCCATTAGGACGAGGGGAAGACAGATGCTGTTTTTGATCTGTGACATTTGCCAGAAGTGTTAATGTATGGAATGTATGAAACATATGGAGTGTGAAGCATAGACTGACAGACATATGTGGGGCGTATCCGGGCTCCCTCAAGAGTTTATGACTGTCTGGAACAAGCATTTCAATCAAAATTCATATTTTAACAGATGCATAATACATAACGAAACCTTTACATTTTATTTTCCGCTTCCTAAGCATTATATTACTTATTAATGTCTTACTGTTTCTCCTCAAAGCCACAACAGATGTCCTTCTGAAGGTCAGAAAATGAAAGCTTATTATTCGGTGCAGGTGTTTGGGTAAATATGCGAGGAACTTTATAATTTAATATTATCTGATATTAATATTCTGAAGACATTTACCATGACTTGAAAACTGTGCTCTGTGAATTTTAATAAAACGGCATGAAACTAAAGATAATTAGAAAATATGAAAAGTTACCTGGGTTTCGCTTACATAATTGTCACAGTACTTTACATAAGACTGTGTGGTTTTAATCCTTTCATTTTGATAATACTGAGAAGAATGTTCATTTTCCATGCTGTATTTATAGCACTGGCCTTGCATGGGCTAATTTAAATTCAGAATATGTTTTATTAGCTGCTCTGTGGTTATGGCTTAAGAATCGTCAATGCAGAAAGCCGTTGTGATTAAATTGGTATAAACTGTTAGTTTGCTGCTCAAACCCTTAGTTGCTCTATAAGAAGACTGTGACTAGAGGAAGAAAAGGAGGGAAAGAGGAAGATTTATAGAGCATTCTCATTATTTCCCAACCTCTTTAACAGTACTTTAACTAGAAGTTGTCACTTTGAATCAGTCTGACGAATCCTTACAATGGATCTCTCATTAAATTCACTCAACAAATCCAGCCACTGAATCAACATATTATATATGTATATATATATATATACTGTATATATATATGACTCACTTACTGAACTGCACGTTGCAAGTCAAAGGCATAATTTCAATATAGCCATTTTTATTTTTACACTTTACAATCATGTCTTTGTTCATGGTCTTACTCATTTTTAAAGTTAAAATGGTAACAATTACTGTTAGTTAAAACGCCTTGATGGATTTGTTTCTTAAAAACATGCAGCTTCACAAGACATTAACTGATGGACTAGAGTCGTGTGGATTACTTGTGGATTATTGTGATGTTTTTTTCAGCTGTTTGGACTGTCATTCTGACGGCACCCATTCACTGCAGTGGATCCATTGGTGAGCAAGTAATGTAATGCTACATTTCTCCAAATGCTCTGATGAAAAAACAAACTCATCTACATCTTAGATGGCCTGATGGTGAGTATATTTTTGGGTTAAACTATTCCTTTAACTAATAACACTCATGACTGTTCACATGACTTAATCTCTTCCCCTTCTAATTTCAGTCTAAATCATCCATCATTACGTAGTCATCATCATTAAACTGCATTACCACAATTCCAAGCGATCCAATGCATGCATGTCTCAATTTGCATTGGTACCTGAATGGGATTTTTATGCAACATAGATTGCATAACTCTCCATATAGACACTATTAGCCCTGCATCCTGATTCCTGCACCAGAGCCTGTAACCATGCAACACGAGTAGACTTCCTTTCGCTCGCTTAGAAAGAGTGAGATCATTCCGTTCACAAGAGTCCCAGGACTTTATCTGATGGATCAAACAATGACAAAAGGGGTTGAAAGTGTGTAGGTACCGGCCCTACATTATTACATGTCGGTACAGTTAATATCCAATATCCCTTTATTTTTGGGACTGCTAATACAAGGTCAGAGTGCTGTTCTACAATGCTGGAATGTAAATGAGAACGAGAGAGAAATTCTGTAGCGGCAGCATTAGTCTAATGTGCCTGTCTGTGTCCCGGCTATAAGGAGGTGCAATTATGATCTTATCTAGTAACAGCTTCCTACTGCTAGAAAAACACCTCTCGCCCGGGCTGATTCGTTTTCAGAAGGAAAGCAAGTGGCTTACTGTTGGCTCTTTTTATAGCTTGGCTGGTGGTGATTTGTCCAGGAAAGTGCCGGGGCACGATTATGGAACAACTGAATCGAGCATTGTGAAGTTTGCAAACATGCACCGTATCTGTCCAGGGGCCCTTGTAATTGCTTTGTGCTGTCAGGCAGTGTTGTTGCATATTATTTTCCAGATGTTTGAGAAGTCTGCACAGACTTTTTAGTGAGCAGTGCATAAAATAACCATTTTGTCTTTGTTTGAAGAACATTATTAAAATCTAAAGAAACTTTTTCCACTATAAAGAGCTTTTGTGAAGCGGAAATGTTTCATGTGTAGCACATACAAGCATAAGTATGGTTCTAATTTGGCTAAACATAAACAGCATAAAAGTAGAGAAAAGTATCCAATTTATATAATTACTTATATAATTTATATAATTCCTAAAGTGATTAGCTATTAAAATCTGTTCAACTCTAAGCCACCTTACCATAATTTTTTTTAAATGACTAAATTTTTCTGTAAAGCACTGCAAAAATATTTTTTAGATGTAAAATTTATAAATTATATGTAATATGTAAAATGTTTAGTGTGAATATTGTTTTTTCATTAATAAAACATATTTCCAAAAGGGGCATTCACAAAATTATTTGCACAAACCTTTCTTTAGATTGTTTTTTAAACTTTAATAACAATTTTTGCTATTAGCTGTGTGCATTGTGTTTTATGATCATTTTATGGCATTATTGACATAGGGTCAATGTGCTCACCAATATGCTTACACTGTTTATTTCCCAGTTCAAAAGGGGAAAAGCATGTGCTCTCAAACATTTGGACCCCTCTGTAACGTGTGGTTTGCTATCAGTCCTAAAATGACCATGCGTAAAAGCGCCGCTTTGTGTTAATCAGATAGTGAAAGACTTACAATTTAGAAATGCAGCGCCATTGGCTGTGCAGCCCCGTGACGTCACCGTTGTATTTGCTGCTGCTCGTTCTTTCTGTGAGCGCGTGTGGGCGCTGGGCTGGAGAGCAGAGCGCGGATGGAAGCGCTCCACACTGGACCTGAAGTTCTGAATGAACGCGCTTCATTTCTTCACACCATGGGAGACGGTTTACCGTCCGTAAACTACAGCAATGACTCTAAACGCGGCACGGTGGATCTTAACTTATCAGAAGAGTGGCTCGTGGGCATGGGGATCATCATGGGTCTGATAGTGTTCATCATTGTAGTGGGAAATATACTGGTTATAGTCGCCATAGCGCGGAATCAGAGGCTTCAGACGCTCACCAATGTTTTCATCGTGTCTCTGGCGTGCGCAGACCTCATCATGGGGTTACTGGTAGTGCCATTTGGTGCAGCCTTGGAGGTTAGAGGAGCCTGGATGTATGGATCGTTCTTCTGTGAATTCTGGATATCTGTTGATGTACTTTGCGTCACGGCGAGCATCGAGACCCTGTGCGTAATTGCAATAGACAGGTATATCGCCATCATCTCTCCGTTTCGCTATCAAAGTCTTTTGACGAAAGCACGAGCCAAGGTGGTGGTTTGTGGAGTGTGGGCTATATCAGCTCTGGTGTCATTTCCACCCGTCCTAATGCACTGGTCCCGGGACCGCGAGGAGACATCGTGCTATGACAATCCCGAGTGCTGTGACTTCATAACCAACCGTGCATATGCCATCTCCTCCTCTATTATATCGTTTTACATCCCTTTAATAGTCATGATATTCGTCTATGCCAGAGTGTACGGAGAAGCCAAACAACAGCTGAACAAAATCAACAAATGTGAGGGAAGGTTCTACAACAATCATGGCACCAATGGCAATTGCAAACCTAACCGAAAACGAACCACCAAGGTCCTGGCTATAAAAGAGCACAAGGCGCTGAAAACGTTGGGAATAATCATGGGAACGTTCACTCTCTGCTGGCTGCCGTTCTTCATCGTTAACGTGGTGCGGGTGTTTTGCGCACAAGTGGTGGATAAGGAGCTCTTCGTGTTTTTGAACTGGCTGGGGTACGTGAACTCCGCCTTCAACCCCATCATTTACTGTCGGAGTCCCGACTTCAGGAAAGCCTTCAAGAGGCTGTTGTGTTGTCCGAGGCAGGCGGACCGCAAGCTGCACGTGAGCTCGTGCGATCTGTCGCGCTGCACCGGGGGCTTTGGGAACTCAATGGAGCAGAGCATGCTCGGGACGTGGTCGGACTGTAACGGCGCGGACAGCAGCGACTGCAGTCTGGAGAGAAACGGCAGGATGTCCCATTCAGAGTCTCAACTGTAAAAGTACAACCGTGACTATTTAATCGATATTACACGAGCAAGAGTGCTGTTTGTATTTCATATCAGGTAATGTAATGACGACCGCGCTGAAAGTGTGATATTGCTTGTTCTGCAAAAAAAAAATAAAGCATTATTTTTTGACTATCGCCAAGCAACGCACAAACTAAATAGCCTGTATGGGTGGAGCGGAGCGACATATAGAGTTCCCCTCCCCACCCAACGCGTTCTGTATTCACTTCGCTCCAGCTTCACTCCGGGTTTTACTCCCCGCTCCGAGCGATCGTGGATCGAAAAAACGCGCACTCGCTCCGCTTCCACTGCATGAACACGAATAAGCGGAGTAATACAAACAGTGAAAAGTCCAAGTACCAAAATTCAGCACTTTCAAAAAGCAGCTCAGCCAATCAAATTTGAGGACAGGTGAGATTATTACCCTCTAGTATTGGTAGGTTTAGGGTCAGGTGTGGGGGAGGGGTTAGGATTAGGATTAGGCAATCAGATAGCGATTTCAAGGAGAGAGGTAATAATTTATCAGGGGGTCGAAAATGGGCACAACACCGGAACTAACTGTTGTAAAAAAAAAATAGATAACAGGGCAACCGAAATTTTGCAGTGTCCAAACAACCAAAACGAACCCATTTAATCCCAATTTTTCCCAGCTAAATCAGCATATAAATTTGGAGACGGCATTGAAGCAAATTGCAAAATTGAAGCAAATTGAAAATTAGCAAATTACAATTTTTTTTTTTGCCCAGGATTGCTGTTAGTAAAACGAAAGAAGTTATAAACAATTAAGCAGCATCATTTAATATTTTTACTACTCAGCAATTGTGCGGAAAAGGTATTTCAAAGATAGGCTACATTCATATATTTCTTTGTTTCATTAAATGTAACAATATTCCTTAAAATTTATTGAAATATACAAATTTCTCAAGTGAATCAATCAGTTATCCGAAATGGGTTTCTTACTAATGACAAATGTGTTCATTGACATGAAATAAAATGTAGTCTATTATGATTCATACAAGATTAATAAAACATAAATAATAGACCCATTAAATATGATATTATCATATACACAGAGGAGCAAACTAGAATCTGACTGTTTAAAAATGATCACATTACATCAAGACAGTATGCACCTTCATATATTGCTGAGAGCTCATGTAAAATACACACAGAAATAAAACTTATCTACATCCCTCAAGATCAAAAGCAAATGCAGTCACAAATATTAATTTGGGATTAAATGGGTTCAAAACATTTTGCAAGGGTTGAATTGTAAAAACTGAAATCATTTTAAATACAAACCATTCAGTATTTAGCAGTAATAAACGGCAGTTTGGCCTGACTGAAGCAGTGGTGTGTTGAAACAGTGTTTTTCATTCTTCATAGCAATGTTTTCAGGCTTTGAGCCATTACATTGTTTAGTGGAATGTTTAATTCTCGAATGTGTGATATTAAATCTTGTTTTACCTCATACCTGTATAATGTGCAAATTGTACAAGGTGGAAGTTGTTTATATTAAACAAATGTTAAAATGTACAGTATTTATTTGATGCATTGTACAGCATATACAAAAAAAGTGTGGCAATGTGATAATGTTAAATATTACTTGTGATTTGCACCTTATTTGTGTCAAATGTGAGCTGCCCATGGGACAATGAGCTTCTTGCATTTTCCATTCATTTTGAATTTCTGCCAGTTATAAATGTTAGATTGATTTATCTGTAAATGAGATGCACAGGCATATTTTTGGGCAGGTTTTGTTATGAATGTATTGTCCCGACTTCACATTTTTACAGAAATAATTTATGTACCAGTGCCTCATGTGAAGTATTGTACAAGATTCATCATGTTGACGTCAAGTTGGCTAGCGTGCAATAAAATGTGATATTGTGAAAAGGCACATTGATTTTGTAATTATTTTATAATTTGTCATGAAGATCATCACCATCTGTTGGGATTTTGATATGTTGTTTGTTTTTTATGGCAAAATATTTCAGACGTACTTACTGAAATGAGGGATCAATTTTATGTCAACAGATCTTTAACTATTTTATCTACACAGTTATGATTTACATCTCAATATGTGAATTACTCTCATCTGCAGTTGATTGAAAGTAAAAAAAAAAGTCCTTTTCAACATGGCTAATGTCTATCAAAGGCCTCCCATTAGAGTTTGCCTTAAATATTTATGTGCTGACCTCATTTAGTTCAATCTGATTGCTGCACTTGCAGAACTGTTGGGTTTTCCACGATTTCAGACCACATTAGACTGTAAAAATAACACGACACGGCATCATTTCACATGTGCATATTAACAGTATGTGTTGAGGTGCAGGGTGTGTGTCTCATGGTTAAGATTCACATCACAATGTGAACACAAAGCGTTAGGAAATTCTCCTAATGGTATCATTTTCCGCATCATTGGAGTGTTAGCAAAGGTTTTACACTCTTAAAAATAAAGGTGCTTCAAAGGGTTCTTCAAGCGATGCCATAGAAGAACCATTCAGTCAAAAGTTCTTTAAAGAACCATCTCTTCCTTACCTTTTTATAATCTGAAGAATCTTCTTTCACCACAAAGAACCTTTTGTGAAACAGAAAGGTTCTTCAGATGTTAAAGGAACTTTATGGAACCATTTAGACAAAAAGGTTCTTCTATGGCATCATGAAGCAGTAGTGTAAGAAAATATGAAAATTCTAATTTTCTGCAGATCAACTTGCCTTATGCCTTCCATGAATCAATTGCATGCAAGTAAAAAAAAGCAATATATGAGTACTTTGTTTAAAGTGAAGTCCAGCTTAAATCATTTTACAGCTCAGAGCATCAAAGTTACACTGACTGACAATATGATGCAATTATGTGCTAAATTATTTCAGTATAGCCTGTTGGTTAGTGTGATTTCCTGGTTTAGTTTAGAAGATTTTTTAGATGTTTTTGTTTTGTTTTTGTAAATGTTTTGTTATTAAGGTTGCATGCATTTATTTGATTAAAAATACAGTAAAAATGGTAACATTGTGAAATACTATTACAATTTAAAATAACTTAAAAAAAATGATATTATTGATGGGAAAGCTGTATTTTACTGCAGTCATATTTTACCCATTTTAACCTATTTTCTTTTAAATGCCCCAAATTTTGGGAGGGGGGAGCTTTTAGGGAGTAAATTTCATTTGAACTCACAGTTGTGTGTTTACAAGCGATGCATTAAAATGCATTACTGCTCTGAGCTGTCCCCAGAGCCCTCTCGCATTAAATCTGCCTCAGGGTCGCTGAATGCAATATGTCCGCATCGCTTCGGCTAATGAACCTTATTTAAATGTGATTACCTGTGCTAATACAACAAAGCAGCGCTTCACAACAACAACAACAACACTGCTCACATCATGAATACACTCCTGGCTGCATGTCACCTTGTTATTAGTAACTGTTTGCTTGGCAGGAATTTGTATCCGGACAGACGAGGGCCCTTGTGTTGAAACAAATGGTGCACATGTGATTGGGCTTTGGTTGCTTTATCAGCATTGAATCTGCTTCATTAATCAGAAAGCTTATTCTTAGTTTATCATTCTCTGATGACTCTTTACGTAATGGCCCAATGTGGGCCTGCTATTATTTGCTTGGAGGCTCAAATGCTGCTGTGCTCAAATCAGGAGAATCGCAGAGAAACACACATTGACCTAAGTAGAAAAGATTAGCTCACTGTGGACAGTCAACGGTACATTTGCTTACTTCAAAAACGTTAAGTGTCTATTAATAGCAGCTGGTGAACAAGTTCAAAAAGTTTTCTGAGCTTTGATTGCCATTACACATCTTTAGTTCAGTTAAGGGTCACTTGGTCTGGTCTGGAGCGGCAGCACATTGTTTAATGTCAGTCAATGGCTGCCATAGCACATCATGGAGATAAAACGCTCTCATGTTTTTCCCTCACAAGTTGGCCAACAGCTTAATACTAATACATAATTGCCTTATGAGGTGTTGAGAGAACGGCATCCACTTATATATATACCTGTGCACGCCTGGTTGCCTTCCATTCATTCCAGTGTCGTTGTTTCCATTCAACACCTTTTCTGAAGGGCGCTTTCGGATCACAATATCCCGCTCACACTTACTGTATTAAAAATAAATAAAATAAAACCATAAGGAAAATCTACATTATATAGGCCTATATGTTTTTAGAATATTTATTGCCCCAGCAGTTTTACTACGCGAAGTGAAGCTGAAAAGAGAATAAAATAAAAAAATAAATAACTCAGATATAAACGTAATATTACGATTAGGTAGCCTACTTACATCAAATTTGTCAAATATGTTTACGAATTTGTCACGTGACCTAATGTAAATCACCTTCCATAACAACTCACTGAATCGCGTAAAAGTATACCGTAATATAAGAACAATAATAATACATTAGTATTCTCTTTAAAACATTACTTCAGGAGTAAATACATGTAGGCTAACGTTACATAGTGTTTGAATTTTAATTTTGCAACGTTTAGTTTTCTACTTGTCAACAGAAATGTTATTTTCGTTGGAGAAAATTAGATGCAGTTTAAAATGCCTTGACGAATATGACTAAATATTTAGTTTTTTACTAAATTAAAAGTGTTTTCAGAAAAAGACATGAAAACAACAAAAAAACATGAACGTGACATGAAACATGATTGTTTCGTAAGTTGGCCGAATAATATTTTCCTGTTTTGTGCATTTTATGTTCAATCAGATAAAGACATTTTAATGGAAAAATGCTACTTCCCAAAAATAAGAATCTGAATCTGATTATATTTACGTAGAGATATATTTGCAGAACATGTGTGGGTAGATAACCTCACAAACATCCCTGTTGCTCACGACAAGACCTCGCAGATAGTCGAAAGCATTGAACGAGGCTCATGAATTCTCTGGGGGTCTCCAAGGTTGATATGAGTGTCGGAGCACGTTATCTTTAAGTGCTAAAAATAGGCACTGATCTGAGTTTACACAATGGCTCTTTGCCATGTACAGAATGTTTTAACCTGCCATCTCTCAACACCTCCAGCAGACTCTGAAATGCCACACAGGTGAGATGAATTTAAAGCAAGCAGGGTGCAAGTGTCCAGTAGGCCTATAAAAGACAGAGGAGTGGAGGAAGAGTTGCAAGAAAAAAAGAAAGTTGAAGCTGTTGCTGTACATGTAGGAGGTTTGTTCAGATGGCAAAAACTTGTGTGCATTTCATATGTAGACAGAGCTTCTGTTTGATAAACACATTCAGCCATTTGTGTAAATACGTCTATTATTAGTGCAGGTCGAAGCCAACAGGAAATGCACCACCTAAATTATTTTTCAAAAGTGAGTTTCCAGTACTCAATGTCCTGCAGCAGTTTGCCTAAAAATATCAGTTAATTGGGGTAGATGCAATGTGCATTCAAAAAAGTAGTTTGTATGTTATTACTACCAACCAGTCTTGTAAAATACAATTCTAAGAACTTTTCTTTATGTTGACCTGCCCAATGTGAACACTGTTTTTTTCTGTTTCTGTGTGTTTTGTGGGAAAGAAGATCGAAAAGTCAAGGCCCAGTACACAAAAACTGTTGGTTTTGGACATCACCTGCTACTGTTACATAATGTTACTTACAGCAGCAGCGCAGGTAAAATTGGTCGGGGAGACACGTGGTTTGTGCACTGACCCATAAGTCACCTTGCAAGTCATTAAACATGGGCAGCAACTCTGATAGGGCTGCAGACAGCAGGGAAATGCAAGATTAAATGGAGTAATAAAATGCAACTATCCATTTAATTGTGAATAGTTATGGTGGCAAAAAATAAATAGGGTTTTATTCGGGAGGAGAAAACAACCCTCCCACATCATTCACTGTTGATATGCATGAAATCAGAATTTTGCTAGATTATATAATTTATACATAAAATAATATAAATATTAAAATATATAAAAGTAATATTAATAGAAAATAAAATATTTAAAAAATGAAAATTATAAAATATTACAGCTTAAAAATAAAACCATTTTTTATAGAAAATAGATCAAAGGTTTAAAACAAATGAAAACAACTTCCGATTATAATATTTTCATTTTAATCCCCTTTAAACTTCATATATACAGTAAACTCCAGAAGTTTAAAAACACTGGACCATTGTACAATATATCTACAAATTTATAATCACAGTTTCACTCACTATACAATCAAGCAGAGCACAAATGACAGACCAGAAACAGAATCAACACATGATTTTTTTCTTTTTCAATTCACCATTCACAAACATACATACATACTTCAAGAGATCTTTCTTGTATTTTGAGACATTAAATAAATTATGGATGTAAAGTACACTGATAAATTACAGACAGATTATAGAGTCTTCATTTCGCTAGTAAGGGCTCTGTGTAAATGCTTATTTGTCTGCTAGCATTACATAATTTCCTTCATCCAGCGTTTTCCGGAATGTTTGCAATGTGTTTGCGATTTGGGAGTGCTGAGAGCTACAGTGCAGGCTCTCAGTGTTAGAACAACTGATATGACCTTGACAAGCTTATATTGCAGTATGTCAAGTTATTATAAACCCCTTATCACAGTGTATGGGCATGATTTTACTTTCAATAGCCGCTCAAGCGTGAGAAAACCAAGACTGAGAATGGCACTAAAATGGTTGGTAAACTGGCTGAGATCTGTCAATTATCTGCTCTAAAGGTGAACGTAAAAAAATCCATCAGCAGCATCCGACGGGGCGATCCTTCATCATGCACCCCCGCAAGAAGGGACGGAAGGAGAAGCAGACCAGTGATGCCTCAGGCATTCACAATTCATCGGTTGGAATGGATTCAACTCTGCACGATGTTGTGTACCATATGGTTACATCACCACGGAATTGGATGGATTTTGGAGTCTCAGATGGGCCGCTGGCTGGGGCGATTACGGCTCAGTCGAACAAACAAAGAGGGGGTTAAAATTGCACTTTTGCCCTTTATATTTACAATGTCTCCATTTCACAGGGATTTTACACTGTATGTCTCTTTTGGGAGCAATGAACTCTTCAAAAGCAGCATAGGAACATCATACACAAGAAAAAAAAAAAAAGCTGGAACATAAAAATAAAAATAATTGCAAGTTTGTTTCTACAGAAAACATATAACCAGAGGTGGGGGGGGGGGGCAGAAGAGGAGGGGAAAAACAATAATATTTAATTACAACTTAATCCAGATAGAATGAATCGCAAGCTCCCTTAAGACTAGCCCAACATGTATAACAATTTCTGAGATGTATTTATTCATTCTGATTAATGTGTTTAACTTCATAATAAGACAGAGCAAGAGCTGTGTTTTTTGGCATGGCCCTTCTCACCTAAGTGCTTTGCGAGGGATAATGCTATCCGGGTGTAGCAGTAACCTAGCAGCAGCTCGAACAGGGAATGTTGCCCACACTCCTGGGTCAGAGCATGTGGGATTAGATGCAAGGGTCCTTCTCAATACATAATACATTCATTAATTGGCACGTTTGCATGAGAGCGGCGAGGAGCGGCCATTAACCTGCGGTGCAATGAATAGAGGAAAAAGTCTCTAAAGAGCTGCAGAATCTCCATTAGTCCAGCACATTTTGTTCTTCATAAGAGCATGGGGTCACGTTTATGAGAATAGTCATTCATCTACCAACTTCAAACACCACGTTGTTGGATTTGGACTACAATTCTGCTCTGAACTTGATGAATGGAGTCATCGGATGAGGAGTCAACGGATGAGGAGGCTACATCGCAGGGGACGGCGAAGAGAGGACAGTTGGGCATGACGTGAAAAAAGTGAGCAAAGGCTCTTAGTAATCTCTTTGCTTTTCAATCATTTGTCACGCAAGTATCCTTATTTAACACACTTCAGTTCTTGTTTTGAACTGTGCCTCCAGTGTATAAAACAGACTGAACTTGTCTGATGAAAAGGGCACTGTTTTGATCCCAAACGGAGTAAATCGTTTCGTAACGGGCTCAGTCGTACAGCGTGTGCTATTGTAACATCCTTCCCCTCGACTGACTTCACTTCCTTCCGGCTGTGTCGTCCGGCACTCTTTGCTGTTTGATCAGTCGTTCGATCTCCGAACCCAGCGTTTGGAGATTCTCCTGTAGCGAGAGAAACAAATCAGACAGCTGTGAGGACTAATGCTATTATTTTCACTGCCATTCAATTCATTCATATACACAGAAAGCAAAAAGAGAAGCGAGCCTGTAAGCTAAGATAATGAGGCAATTTCTGGCTGTTTTGCTTCGAAACGGTCTGATTTCCTGCTCATCTCATGCTAAGACTGTAATCCTGCCATTGTGCTTTGAATGGAGCTCTGCGTTCCCCTTGCGCACTGTCCTCAAAACATACTTTATTAATTTCTCTGATCTCCCCGCTGATGTGCTCCCTCAAACAGAAAAGCTGCTGTCCCTGTTGTGACCTGGATGCGGCTCTATAACTGAGAACTGGTCACTACCAGCATGGGAATTTGCCCACTTACTCAACAGTCATCCATCACCACCAAATTTGCTTTTCTTCCGATAGCATCACCAGGAATCTATTTACGCAGAAGCTTAGTTTAATAATTGCAATTACATCAGTGGATGCCATTGTGGAACTCAAAACTAACAAAAATATATCAACACCTAGTTTGTCTATATATGGTCACACTGTTGCAAACGCATGCTGTGAAAGGACATAGAGACCCCGTGAAACCACTTGACGAGTGCAATTTTCTCTTAGGTGCTGATGTACTTCCTGTTGAATCAGAAGGTTTGAGTGGGACATATGAATGGGCTGGTCTATGAATACACAATATATTGGTACCACATCAGTTACTGGCTGATACTAAATATTTATTGCATCAATCATTTTTGGATATTGGACATACACATTACCTTTGCAATCATCTAATGCTTAGTAATCCAAATATCCATTTTTTTTATACTGTACATTATAATGTTGTGATACTTAAATCCACTTGTTGCATTCAAAAATGACTGATTTTTGATTAAAGTGTTTCAAATTTATTTAGACAAAATACTATGAAAATGTATTATTGGCTATAACATGAAAATAACTACTGGCTTACAGAATTTTAATACTGGGCTCATCACTTGTTTTGTGTAGCCATGAATCTACGTAAATCAAACTTTAGGGTAAATGCCGTGCAATTGTGAGTTTTGTGTAAAAGCAAAATAGCTCCCCATGCATATTTTGCTCGTATTCATGTTGACTATGCAAATTCGCTGCGTTGACAAACAGAAAGCTACCTGGTTTCAAAATGCTTTGTAAGTCACTACACTATTTACAATAGGGCTGAAACGATTAGTCGACATTGTCGACAATAAAAAATTGTCGACAAATATTCTTGTTGTCGAGTAATCGTTTGATCACGTGACCTAATGTAAGGGCCTGCAATATCACAATTTGACCGCTACGGCGCTGTAGCGCTAGAGTGTATGCAGCCCTCCTGAATGCTATTCCAGTAGAAGGACACACAGCGCGAATTATGATGGAGTGCAAAAGAGTTCGAACAAGCTAAGTGTGGGAAAGTTTCACAAAACTTCAAACAAAAACTGCGGTTGTGCGCAATACATGCAAGGCGGAACTTGCCTTTCACGGCAGCACAACCTGCATGCTGGAGCATTTAAAGAGGAAACATCCCGGAGCAGGAGCAAGAGCAGGAGAGAGGTGAGTGTTCTCCATCTACAGCTAACTAACTAGCAGTAAATCTTTTTATTAGAGAATGCAATAATAATAGTAATGATAATAACAACAATAATAATATAATTACAGTAATATTATTTGTTTTGCAAAGAATAAAGCTTGATCGAGCTTAGGAGTCAGGACTGTTTTGATTATTATAACACTATTAGGTATTACATAAGAGGAAAGTGATTATAAGAGAGGTACGTTAAATGAAGACTTATCACTTGCCTTTATTTTGTTCCATATTCATGACAACTTACAAAAGGAGATGTTAGGAAGAATGATATCATGTCAGTTACTTATGAGAATGTCTCTCTGCTTGTAATTTAATTTGTAGTGTAATTTTTTTTTTATATATAATTTTATATTTCTAATAATTGTTTGCAGATTAATATTTTACCATTCTATGTGTCCTGAAGTAAATGCCCCTTTTTCTGTTTCAGTTCTAAGAAAAGCAGTGGGCCTATTGATAACTTTCTTTTGAGGAGGAATTCTTGTACTCCTCAGCAAGCCGCTGCTCTTACAGAGTCAATTCTGAACATGATTGTTAAAGACATGAGACCTCTCTCCATGGTTGATGGAGAAGGCTTTCGGGAAATGGTTTCTGCATTCCACCCTGGATATATCCTCCCATCAAGAACCTACATTACAAGCTTAATGGAACAAAAATATGAAAAAACCTGTCAAAAGGTAAACATACACCTAATGTAGAATTGCAAATACATGTTTAGGAACAATCTCTGGTAATACTTTACAATAAGGTTCATTAGTTAACATGAACGAATAATGAACTGTACTTCTGCAGTATTTATTAATCTTTGTTAAGGTTAATTTCAACATTTACTACTACATTTGTTAACATTTATACATTGTGAACTAACATGAACAAACAATGAACTGTATTTTTATTTATGATAACAATAATGAATAAATACTGTTACAAATGTACTGCTCACAGTTAGTTCATGTTAATTAATACAATAGCTAATGTTAACAAATGAAACCTTGTTAAGTGTTACCCAATCTAGATTTTTAACTAAACACACAGTAAAGATGACTAAACTACAGATTAACCACTAAAAGAGTTAAAATTGAGAATCTTAAAATAAAATTTTCAACTAAAATCTTCTGATATCTTTTAAAGGTTAAGGAAACTATTCAGGAAGGAAGAAGTTTCATTGCACTGACAGCTGACATTTGGACTAGCCTTGCAACAGAAGCATATCTTGGTGTCACATGTCACTTTATCACGGAGGACTGGAAAATGAAGACTCTCACACTTGCAACAATGCCTCTTGATGAACGACATACTGGTGCCAATATAGCAACATGGCTGGAAGAGGTTGTCGCAAAATTCAACATTTCCATAGACAACATCAAAGCAGTCGTTCATGATAATGGATCAAATATTGTGGCTGCAATGAAATTGCTGGCAGAGAAACATAATTGGGTCTCTGTCCGCTGTACTGGACATACACTTCAACTTATTGTCAACAGTTCTCTGAAAGACACCAGCATCAGCAAAGCTTTGGGAGCTGCAAGGACTCTGGTGGAACATTTTAAAAGAAGTGAGCTAGCCAATACTAAGCTGAAAGAAAAGCAGCACCAGATGAACACACCAGAGCATAAGCTCATACAAGACGTTAGTACCCGATGGAATAGCACCTTCTTCATGCTGGAGAGGCTGCTGGAGCAGCGCTGGCCCATTACGGCCACACTTTCTGATCCTGAAGTGACACCAAGGGGCAAACATTACTTTGATTTGAAGCCTGATCAGTGGTCACTGCTTGAAGAGCTGACCCAGGGCCTGCAGCCTTTTCAATGTGCCACTGAGTTTCTTAGTGGACAAGAGTATGCAACACTATCATGCTTTCCTCAACTTGCAAAAGGGCTACAGAGGTCTGTGCAGCAGTCCCTTAGCTTTGAAACAGCACCTGGAAAAGCCTTTTTAACCAAAGCTTCTAAAGAGTTAACGGAGAGGTGGGGGAGTATCAGCACTTTCTTCAAGGAGAAAGACAACACAGTTCTTCTGTGTGCAGCCCTAGATCCAAGATTTCGAAAGCTCAAGTTTATGCCTGCTGAACAGAGAATAGAGGTTCAAAGCACCGTCGAAGTCCTTGCTATTAAAGCAGGAAAAGAGTCCTGGAAACCTACAGAAGAAGGGCAGCATCAGGTTGTCATTGTTCCAAGGAGAGAGGGAGAGTCAGTGCTAGAAAACCTTCTCCATTCTGACACGGACAGCCTCAGTGAAGAGGAGGAGTCGCATGAGGACCAAAAGATTCAGGTGGTGAGAAAGGAAGTACAAATGTACTTCTCAGAATCGCAAATACCCAAACAAGAAGATCCTCTAGGATGGTGGAAGGAAAATGAGGGACGTTTCCCTAACATGTCAAAGCTTGCAAGATCTTTTCTATGCATTCCTGCCTCATCCACTCCAGCAGAATGGATCTTCTCTGCTGCAGGAAACATTTGCTCACAAAAAAGAGCAAGCTTGTCACGTGAACACGTTGACATGCTGACCTTTCTTCACTTTAACTCAGCACTTATTTGACAATCCAAAAAAAGACAGTGCTTTTTGTTAAACTGAACTGTTGTCATAGAAATGCTGCTTAATGCTGCTGTCAAGAGATTTGTTTACATTTAAACACATTTTTTTTTGTCTGTATTGTAGCTTATTTATTTTTATATTGAAAGGAAACAAAAAAGTTAACCAATGCTTGGAGAGTATTTGTGTGATTTGTGTTGGACAGAATCAGAAAACTTAAAGAGAGTAACCTGTTCAGTTGGTTCAAAGTTCATTAAAACTATTTCAAAAGCTGAAGTGATTTTCTTTTTTATTTATTACTTAGAATATGTATAACTCAATGTTTTAACTAGTTGCAAAAGCTGAATAATCATTCAGAACCTACTGATTAGTCATTGAAATAATCGATGATTAATTGATCTAATAATCGTCAGATTAATCGATTAGCAAAATAATCGTTTGTTGCAGCCCTAATTTACAATGGACCATTTTGGCTAATGTGATCACACCTTTAGGTGTATACTAGAGCTGGGCAACATATAATAGGATAATAATACAAATAATTTTATTATCATTAAGAATTACATTTTTATTTCATTTTATTTCATTTAGTAAAAAAATTATGTCATTTCTTCAAGTTTGCCATGAAGAGCTTTCAGTTTCAGTGTGCATTTGACAGTAGTTTTTTCTCATATAAAATGGTGAAATGCTCGTGAAGTGACTCTAGGAGCAGCTCTGGAGATGAAGTTCACATGGACTGTCCTCATTTGCTGAGACGGCAGACATTTCTTCACAGAGAGAGACATGCAGAACTTGCAGATTTATTAGCGACACTGTTGTTTTGTTTATTTCTGCTGTGTGTGATAGGTTGTTAGATTAATCCATATTGAGTAAAAAAGAGCTTATCATCTTTATCGACTTCATTGTACTCGTGATATGATATTGTTTTTGGCCCAGTGTATATTAGTAAATAAATGGCTTACATGGCTTAAAACTAACTAAAAGATATGGCCTACAAGCCACAAAACACCTATTTTAATTTCATAGGGTGGATGTGTATGGTGACTTCTACCTTCAGTGTGATGTTTTTGAGCAGGGTGTCCTCTAGCACAGCCTGGAGTTTGCGGTTGATTTCCAGTGAGAGGTCAAGAGTGAGGCCGCTGTCGGCGGGGTGGGAGGTGTACAATGATGCCATGATACCTCCCCTCCGGCTCAGATGGGCTTTGTTAAAATCTGAGGCTTCTGAAGAAAAAGCTCCAGACTCTTCTCTGAGCACGTAACTTTGGATAATCCTGCAGGAAACACAGAGTTTTAACTTCATTATGCGCTGAATAGCATATATGCATGCACACATAGCAATTTTAAGTGTCAATGAAATCTCAAGCATAAAGGCCACTGTCACACTAATAACCATCAGCAAGGAGGTAAAAGGTGATGTTACTAACAAACCCAGGGACAGAAGAGGGAAAGATGGTAGCATTTAGGACCCCATTAGCTGTACCCACCTCATCAGTGTCTCTCTCTCATTCCCTCTCTTTCACTCAAGATGATAAATGAGTTTCACAAATAACAGATTAGAAGGCTTTGAACAGGTAAATCTCAGTCAGCCGGTCTCATAAGTTTTATTTAACGTGACACTCATTTCATTGAAATAGCTTTTCATGGCATTGCCACTTTTGCAGGAGTACTTCTTGAAAAAAAATCAATTAGCCTATATTAATTAGTGAATGAATATAGTGGTCATCTACTAAGTGTAGATAAGGGACAGGATTTTAGGATTTTGATTTAAGACTGAAAGTTTTTTTGGTTAACGGCTTTTCTTGAAAGAAAGTATATAAAAGATTGGTTTTCAATTAATCAAATTAAATTGAAGTCATAGTATGGCCTTGCGTAAAAGCCCTTAACAAGGGTAAAATGTTATATGCAACTTTTCCTGAATGAAAACAAGGAGATTCCCCCTTGTATGTAAAGCGATTTGAGTGCCTTGAAAAGCGCTATATAAATGTAAAAAATAATTATTTATCCTTTCCTAGTTCAAATTGCAACCAAAATGTCAATCCCTAATTGATGTAATCATAATTGATGTTAAAAAAAAAAAAAAAAAAGACGAGGAGAACACTTTATACTCAGAGTTTTAGAGATCTTAAAAAAGCTTTTTAAGTTATAAAAAACATAATTCAGCTTTAAGTGCTTCAATTTGAACCACGGTGGTGGGCAGATGGAAATCTAAAGTAATTATCATCTCCATCACTATTGTTGTTCATTTAATATGCTGGAATAGAAAGGGAGGAAAAAAAAACAGCCTGTGTGGTTTTCTATAAAGGATGATGTAGTGATGAGTGATCTTTTAGTCTCCAGGAGAGAGTTCTCTCTTTAGCCACCGCTATTTCAAATCTATTTTCTCTGCAGTGACGCATGGCCCAAATAAAGCCCGAATTCGATTCTAATGGTTTCTTCAGACCAATGCTCGAGACAAAGACATTAGAGGACGTGAGGCTAAAGGTCTCTGCCTGAGAACAAAAAAAAAAAAAAAAAAAAAAAAGTAAGTGCTTTCTGAATTGAAGAGGTCACTCATTTCACTGTCTGAATCTGAAACAAACACACTGGGGCATCTATCAAACAAACTTTTAAAAAGAGTTGTGTTTTTTCCATCCTGATGACTCAAAATGCCTCAGAGCGGTTATTTATCAGTGTGACAGAAAAGAAACGGGGGGAAATTCACATATACTTGGCAAACAAAGTCTCTGTGATGTGCTGATGCTACATAAAGGAGGAACACCCACACATATACATACACAGACACACACAAAAGAAAGAAAATATAAAAACTAATAACTTACCTTTCACTAATATACACAGCTCCATAACGGTAGTATTTAACAAAACGAAACACAAAGAAATTAAAAAGTTGCCTCTAACTAAACATGCACGAACAATAACTGGAATTCATTGTAACCTGCACTTTTTTTTTTTGCACAATTTGGTAGTAATCCACTGCCACTACTGATTTTTTATTGGCATGTATTATATAGGACAGTGGAGAACTGACAATAAACTTGAGGGAAAGAGAGGGGGAATTGGATCAGGACATGACCCAGGCCGGACAAGGCCAGATGTACTACATCGTGTGCCACAGCTCTGACACCATTCTGACATTTGATTTTGATTTGAAGACCTATTTGTATAAAAGAGATCACAGTTATAGCTTAAGTGCAGTGGCATGGCCTGATTCTCACAGCTTAGAGGCAGAAAAAGTGAAAGATAGACAGCAGGAACACCAGGAGAGTGTAGAAAAACAGACACATGCCATAGAGCGAAATAAACACAGTTAGGATTTGACAGTCTGTTCGTATATGTGAGTTCTAAGCTTCTGTCTTCATTCAAGAAATCAAAAGACAAAATGTGAATCTTTATGTTTATTTTATGAGGATTGTGAGTTTCTAGCATTACAGCTGAAGCATGAGTAAAGATGAGAGCTCATATCAAAGAGCTTATCAAATCAAAGCTAATATCAAAGATAAATCTAGACAGCATATCCCCGTTTCAATCAAGATGCAAAAGTGTTGATCAAAACACATATATGGGTCAAAAATGCCCATACTAGTTACCAGCCTTTGCAGTCAGACAGCATTTCATACATTATGATCTCAAACTACATTATTAAAGTTTCTGAAAATGGTCCTTGTCTGTGCAAATCTGCCACAATGTTGGAGTTCACCTGACAATATTTCCATGATTTCCAATGTTACGATGATATACTGGTCCTTCAGGGGACGCATGTCAATTTGAGGGGTTCAGAGTCTAAACATTCAATAATTTTTTTCCACACATTTCATCATCCACTGGACAAAAATCTCAAACAGTAATAACATACCTCTCCACACCAAGCCATTGTATGATTTGTTCATGCTCAAGTTTAGGTTAGGGTTTGTTCAAATTTAGCAATCACCACTAAATATAGCAATGATTTATGCAACATTCTAATAAAATTAATCACATGCAAATCCAACGCCACTTGGTTTCAATTCCAGAACATCAGCGATTTCCTCTAACCGCACTTGATAAGAGGCGCAGTGAGTATACTTAGGCTTATCTCTTTAGAGATAAATGGAAATCCTCAGCTAGGTGTAGTCACGCTGTTAAATCAAGGAAACCTTATTAAATCAACCTCAGTTTTATGCTGTAATCAATTTCCACTGAGCTTTGAACGATATACCGGCCAGATCTAACCTTCCCACGTGTCAAAGAATCACTCAAACGGCAACAGTCGATAAACACTGGGAAACATTCCACTGCTTGGGGAATTTGGACTCATTGAGGAAACTCAGCTGCAAGTAATGGCTAAAGATCAGCTAAGGAGGCTAAATTAAGCCTGACCTCAATGGGATGTGTCTTTGATTAGAACTAATGAATGTGGGTTAGTGCAGGTGGACCGATTCAAGGCCTATCATTACTCAAGTGATGGGAAAGTGACAGAAATGGCATTTCTGTCCAGAGCGATGGCGACAACCCAACTCGCAGCCCTCTGCGGCATGTTAAATTATTTATCTCATCCAAAGACATAAACAAAGTGCTCTCGTTCTCTAAGACCATTCACTTTGTTTAGCAAAAACATGCTTTTTTTCTGTGGTGAAATGGGTACCAGCGGCCTGATTCCTCATGTATGGAGGTGCGTATGAATATGTATCAGGCATCATTAGCAACCTCGGTGACGCATCACTCCCGCAAGAACCGACAGCTATAAATATCACTGCCAAGACCTCTCTGTCAGAAGCATAGGTTAGCTCAGTGTGTGTGTGAAAGAAAAAAATGAATGTCTGCCAGATTTCCTTTTGTAATGAAAGTCAGACAAGATACAAGCCTTGGTCAGGAAGCCCCAGACAAATAAATAAATAAAAAGCCCAACAAAAGGAAAATAAAGAGAAAGAGAGGATGCAAGAGAGGGACAATGACCAGCCAAATTCAACCAGATGGAAAGGAAGGGCAGCACTGAGAAATTCTCCAAACCATGAGCTCAGAGCTACTCCATAGTGGCAATACTACAGAAATATTTGGACACTTCAAATTGCCTGATCAGGTCAGATATAACAGTGTTAAATATTAAACTCACTACATGCCAAACTTGTGTTTTTATTAATGGGTTTGGCTTTTTCAGTATTTTTGTGTGGGCAAATTTGTGCTATATTCATTTAAAATTAAATGCCACATTTTGATATTTTATTAGACGTTCATACATTTTTCAGTGTGGTATAAGTGTCCAAATGCTTTCTGGTGCCCCTGTATCCTTCTGCATTATTAATTTTCTATTAAACTCATGGATTCTATTTGGTGTTCTTCATCATAACTTTGGATATATAGGAATATATATTTATCAATGTCAGCCAGGCAGCTTCAAGCTCATTTGTAAATGTCAAAGTAAGCTTTGGGATGGGAGCAAAGAAGCTTTTCTCCATCGTCTTTTACCTTCCACTTTGTCTTTTTCATTCTCACTCACTTTGTCTTTTTCCTGATCTCCTCCACCAGCTGTTTAATGTGGTCCTCCATGAATTCAATCTTCTCGTTCTTACGAGCGTGTGCTTTCTGCAACCGCACGATGCGCTCCACCAGCACAGCTTTGTCCACCTCGGGGAAGCTGTCCACCACTACCACCGATGAACCGGACTGATTCTCTGGAGAGCGATCATCCATACTGCTTCCTCGTGCGTTTAGAGAGCCTGAAAGTGAAAGATTCAAAACATTGTGCAGCTACAGTCACACTATAAGAGCAATATTACAAACAACACAGATAAGAAACTTGGCACTAAGATGAGAAGAACATTCTGGGTTCAGTACATGTTAAGATTTATGCCACAAATGCTACTGGTAATGATGATCACCACAGAAATGTATTTTAACTCATGTCTCAGCCTCAAAAATTGCAGGTTACAGTAACACACGTACAAGAAAGTAAACCAGGTCAGCATTCCAGAGGGTTTAAATGCATACATATTAAGATTAGATTTGTGTTAAAGCATTTATATGATTTTTTTGTAAAACTTCACAGTATTTTAGTTTTATACTTACCAAAAGTGTCCTTTATATAGTGGGGCCACTTTTCTATATTTTGAAAGACAGGATATAACTTTACATATCCATTGTAAGTGTGTCACTGTATTTTTTATTTTAGTTTTTTGGCTTGTCAGATTCAGACAGTCTTTCATGCTCACAAAAGCTGCATTTTTGATCATAAACAGTAATACTGTGAAATATTATTAAAGTTTAAATAACTCTTTTCTGTTTGAATATATGTGGACCTTCACAATAACTTGCATAATAACTTACCTATTCATAGTTAGCCTTTTCAAATCCGTTAAAAGACCCAATTTCATGTGTTCATAATGCTTTTCAATGGATTATGCTCTTCAATGGATTAGGTGCTTACGTGAATAGGTAATTATTATAACATATAATAACTGTACTTCTAACTATTTATGAAAAGATATGGATAAAGTATATTGCAATTAAGCAACATCACATGAGCAAGAGGTCTAAAAATCAGCAAGGGTGAACTGTTGTATAAGGCATTATGAATACTTTTATAATGCATTATATATAGGCCTCATGAAGAAAAGATAAAAATGACTGAGTGCGTGTCGCTCTCAACGTCTCTAATGAAGTGTTAAATAGATGTACCTGAAGAACTGGAGCGGCTGCCCATGCTGCTGCCCTCTCGATCACATCCTCCATTCTCCACCTGCTCCAGCTTTTTTCGAGCTACACAAAGGCACAAGCACACAATAAGTTCTTTCTTTCTCACTGACAAACACACACACTTGCACACACACACACACTCCTGGCTGAGACAGACACCTCAGTAACAGTAATGGGCCAATGACCGAATACTTGTACAGCTCAGTGCCTCATTCTAGCGCTGCACCTGCTGAGGGGGGGTATGACCCACCATAAAATTCCCACCCATCAGGCACATCTGTAGCACCCGTCAACTATTCAGAATTAAGGTTCACATTTAACATGCAGACCTTGAAAAGATACTGAAGATCACGGGGACCCAAAAAAGAGGAGGAGGAAAAAATAGATTCGTTTAAAAATACCTTCACGTACTGTATGCCTCCTCCGACACTAAAGAGAGTCCCATGGCACACGTTCTTCTCCCTTGCCCTCCCTTCCTCATCTCTCCTCTCAAAGAAAAGACGCTATGAAACAGTCTTGTGCCCTAACCTAGCCTTTCCTGCGGCTACAGGCAGGCACAGATACATGAACTCAATCTGTCTGCAATGAACGTCAGTCTGCCCCACCGAGAGCGTCAATATGGCTTGATAATTACTAACAGTGCCTGTGGGCTCCTGGGAGCGTGGAGAAGTAACTCACTGCGAGCCTATTAAAATAACAAATCGAATTCTAGTTAAGACATCTAGACACAGAGGAGAAAACAATATGAGAGTGGAACGATATAGCCATTTTTCATAATTGTGTTATGATTTGTTACTTTATTGTATTTCATTTTGCATTAAAATCATTCGCATCAATGGTTCTTAATTGGAGGGTCATATCGCAACCCAAAAATGGGTCGCGGGGTTGCTCTGATAGAGAAAACAGCATGAGGAAAAAAGCAATTCCAAATGAAACAAAACTTACAATTGTGCATATTTAGGATCAAAATAAATCCGCTTTTTAAAGGGAGGAGAATACTTCCCATATTGACGTCAAAGGTTGTGCGTCCAACTCTACAGTATTTTGGCGGGAGATACTTGGTAGAAGCGAGCCAAATTAGAAAGATGCCAGCATGGACCTGTTGTGTGACATACTCTCATCCTCAGAAAACATGAACATAACTACGCAACACACTGAGACTGCATTAAATACTGCTTTTTCTTACATATCTATACATATTAGCTACTTTAACTGTTGAACAAATTCCAGATTTAGATTTTATGGTGATTTTTCTTTTTTTTTCTTCAGTAAACAACTTTGATCATTTTGGTGCCATGGGTAAAATCTGGGTTCAAAGCCAGTTTGATGCTTAACATCCTTCTTGACCATGAAAAGCTTGTTTTGCAAAAGCACGTTGTTGCATTTGAGATCATTTCTCACTATTTCTGGACTCAATATAAAATAAACATAAATAAAAATATATACAAAACAAATCATCAATAAAGAATAATAAGTAAATACATAAAAATAAATGTAAATCAGTAAATAGTGAAATTTGAGCTGCTTGTGAAAAGCGCTAACCCTGCGTGAGCTGCTTGGTGAGGTCTTTGATGTTGGCCGCCTGTTTTCTCTTCTGAGTGACCAGTTCATCTCGTAATTCGTCCACACGTGTCTTTAGTTGCGATGTCTCCATCTGTTGTGTAGTTCTCTCTGTCTGCAATGCCAGAACTTCCTCCTGTCTTTGTTGCTCCTCTTTTTTCAATTTGTTTGTCTGAAAACATACACAAACTGAATAATGCTTCAAAATAAAAATTTGTGTGTGTGTGTGTGAGAGAGTGTGTTTGTGTATCTTTTAAGGAGTTGTTATAATTAAACTGGCCAGTCTGATACCAGAAGTCTAGAAGTCTGATATCAAATTAGTGCACAGTGTTTTGAAGTAAACAACCAAAAGTAATAGTGTTGTGACAAAATCGTAGCTATTTCAATAATAGAGTAGGTTTTCCAGTACCAAACAAGGAAGCTATTTATTCTAACAGGTAGCACTGTAGCTAGTGTTAAGTAATCCGATTTGTTTCATTGCAATGGTTCATTGTAATATATGAGATCATTATAATTTAATTTCAGTCATTACTCCGTAGTGTTCCTGAGTGGCATTTTACAGCTCCTTTTCTGTGGCTAATTAATACATATTTAATTAAACATTGCTGTTTAGAAATATTTTCACCTTCAGATATAAAAATTATTATTTATTAATAATTGCATTTAGTGTACATTTGTGTTCAAGTTTCATGCTCTCCCCCTGATTAAAATCAATGTTTGTATGCCAAATGAATATTGCGGACAGTTTTAATAAATTATCTGTTAAATATATAGTTAAGATATTGCACTTTTAAACAGCTTGAATAAATGTGGATTGTAATATTTTTTTTTATTAGTGCCTTGTACTGTGGCCAACTACTTTCAGAGTAGCTTGGCTGTAGTTCAACTTACTTTTAATTGCAAGTAGCTTGTTACTTGGCATGGTACGGTCTCTAAGAAACCTCCCCAACACAGAGCGGTTTAACACAAGTGATTGTCTTACCATATCAGAGAGGGATCTCTCAGTCTCCTCTAGTTTGCTGTGCAGCTCTCTGGAGCTGCTGTTCAATCTGTCCAGTTGGGCCTGTAAGCTGTTGCTCTCAGACTGCAGCTGAGCATTTTTACTAGTCAATTTCTCAGTGAAGCCCAGTAGCTCCGCCTCTCTCATTCTGCTGCCATCAATGTCCCTCTGCAAGTCGGTGAGCTGCGAGTTCAGATTCTCCACCTCCTCCCGCAAGGACGTGATCTCCTGATCATCCCTGAAAAAGACACGTACACGTCAGACACGAGGACCAGCACGTGTACAAGCCATGCTATTTAAGCGATTTCCACCCTTGTCTAGTTTCATCATAATGGTGTACCAGTATTCCCACCTGAACAAATGACACCATAGACCATAAATGTGTCCGACTGAAGGCTCTAAATTAATACACTAAAGACAAGGTGTGTGTCATTCTTGGGAATACACATAACTCATCTGCAGTAGAGTTTTTAAATACCCTCAAAATAAGAATGAGCTAATAGAGCTGAATGACACGTTTATGTGGCCACCAGAAGTGAAATCAGAGCAGCCCCTGTGAGGCGGCCACGGAGTTATGAATTATTCTGTCAGCGCTGCAGGGGCCCGTGTGATCACGCTACAGTGGATTCACATCCACCTGCAGTTCCTGCATCAGCAGGGTCCACCAACCGCTGGGAGATCGCTCAAGGTCAGGCTGCTGTACTGATGCTGCATGCTCAACAGAAGCACGGCAAAATTAATGTGTCTAAGGATCTGAAAGTGGGATGCAGATGCCATTCAAACATGCTAAAGAGAATAAAGTCTGTAGTGTTATCTGAATTATTATAGATCAGTGTAGAATGCACATTTATACCCACACGAACAAAACTAAGGATGAGGAATGGGAGTAAAGTCCAGCGTAACTGTAGTTTTTCATTAGCCTTTTTTTTTTTTTTTTTTACATTTTAAGTTTTTTAATTTCAGATTTAATTTCAGAAGTTTCGGTGTAGTGTGTTTTTGGCTTTTTTTTTTTTTTTTGGTATAGACTTCCATTTTTTTTTTTTTTTTTCAGTTAAAATAAGGTTAGTGATTTTAGTTCTTCAATTTAAACATTTTATTTCAGTTAGTCTTTTCATCTAATATCTTTTCTTTTTTTTACCTATATTTCAATTAACAATTACAGGTAATAATTAATAATCTACAGGTATTTTTAATAGAGATCATTTTAGTTAACAATAACACCAGTCTATTTCATATGTTATAGTTTTTTTTTGATCTTGATTTTATTATATATATTATATAGATTTTTTTTAAATACATAAAGGCTTCATACCAATATTTCAATAAATTATTTATTTAGTATTATACATTAACGATGATTATTTATAATAATT
Source organism: Schizothorax lantsangensis (assembly GCA_027422415.1). Lineage (NCBI taxonomy): Eukaryota > Metazoa > Chordata > Actinopteri > Cypriniformes > Cyprinidae > Schizothorax > Schizothorax lantsangensis. The sequence goes on along the minus strand of CM049860.1, from coordinate 22,781,879 downwards.
ATTTATAACTTCATTATTTTACATATATAATCTATATATAAAACATGAATTACCAATGAACTATAGTACATTTACTATAGTATATTTATCAATATTTAGAATGTATTTATAACATGCATACCTAGATTAATAAATTCTGTAAAAATTGTTCATTGTTAGTTCATGATACAGTATGTTGATTAATGACAACACTTTACAGTTAGGTTCAATTTGCCATGTTATTTGCATCAATACTACACTTTTAATAGTTTAAAAGGATTGTATTCAATAGAAAATTATGTTTGCCTTGCACTGAAATTTGTTTAAAAAAAATTCACTGGTATTGTTATTGTGACAACTCTAGTCTCAAGAAATTAATCTCAGTTCATGATCTGAAAAACTCAGAGAATTAGTCCTAAAGATCAGATTGGCTGCAGTGTATGGTTTAGGCTCTGTGAGCTGATAGCTGAACTAATAATAGACATGGTCAGTGGTAGGTTGCTGTAGGCACGAGTGTTCAGACCTCTGGTGCTGCTCCTCTAGTCTAGTGATAGCGGTGAGTTTTTCCCTCTGGTTCTGGATCTCAGCCTTCTGTCTGTTAATGATCTCTCTGTATTTGCAGAGTTCGTCTTCCCAGCGGGGCCGTTCGTCCTCCAGACACTTAACCTGAGGGCCAGAGAGAGTGCCAAAGCGTCAGAATAATGTACTATTACACAGAACCATTTCATAGTGTTATCTTTAGAAATGAGTTTCCACCTTGGTCCGCAGGGTTGTCAGCTCATCCATGCCTTCTTTAAAAGTCCTCTTCAGATCCTCCAACTCCTTAATCTTAGCTTTGTGCATCTGCCAATCAAACAAAATGACCATGAAAACCCCTCCTTTCCCACACCGCATCGCCATTATTCATTATTGTAATCACAATCAGCAGCGGACGCCTGCTAGGCAACACTATGTTAATAATGAGAATGAGAATGCAAATGTTAATAACACTATTTCTTGCACAGGGGCGACTCATTGATAAGGGAGTACACACTCTCATTGTCGGCCTCAGGTACTAATGACGCTTGGTGAATGGAGGCTCATTTACTCATAAATACATTTAAAAGCAGGTGGCAAAGTGCCATACGGGCCAAATGGTTTATCTCAGAGGCACAGTGGCAGAATCCGCTAAATGAAGCAAACCAAAGACATATGAGGTGTAATAAGAACAATCACCTGCCCCCAAAAGTTTTTAAAACTAACTTTTACGAGGCCTCTATTCCCTACTGAAGCATATTACTTGAATATGAATGAAGAAATTGATATCATTAGGGCTTAATATTATGACAGTACCTGCTGGGTAAGAATATACTGATATTAGGGATGTCAACGATTAATCGACGATCGATTAATTGTCGATAAGAGACGTAATTGATAAAAGCTATCGATGGTCGATTAAGCAGTTTCATTTTGGGGTGCGTGCGGCTCGTGCACAAAACACGTGCAAACGGCTGTGAGTGACGGTGAAGGGGCTGGATCTTACACGAAAATAATTTACTAATGTACAAACTAGCTTTTAATATGATACAAACTTTAAAAGTACATTAAAACAGATACAGTACAAAGTTCTTTTGTATTGAAATGTAGTAATAAGTCATGTTCAATCATAATTTCCCTAGATAATTATTGCATATAGGGCACTTCGCTTTGGCAGGGCTGCGCACGCGAGCAGGACAGTCTATTCATTCATACAACTTGTTAATTCGTTCCTATGACATATTAATTTGTGGCAGCTGTTCATGTTTCATTAATTTGTTCCCTAGAACAGGGGTTCCCAAACTTTTCCATTCCACGACCCACCTAGACAAGTATAATCTATTTCAAGACCCACCAAAATATTTGAGATAAAAAAACAATTGACATTACTATAAGCTTAATCATAATTAAAAGCATAATATGGCAGAAATTAAGTATTTAAGAAAAATAACCATTTTATTTTATAGGCTAGTACCACTGTAAACATTCACTACTAATATTTACGTTTTAATTTCTTAATTTACAGACGTTAATGAGTCTAGAAATATGTCCATAAAACCTGGAAACGCGCTCACTCCGGTGCGGTTATGAACTGTAATCCGCGCTGCGAGTGCTATAAAAAAAAAGTGCCCTCACAACCCAACACTTTTTTATTATTTTAGCAAAGCATAAGAAGCGAAGCAGAATTCTCAAACAGTTTAAAGATTAAAATAATTTTGAAATAATTGTAAAAATAATAAACATATGCGTCTCATTTTAAATAAACACTAAAAACCGAGAAGACAAATTTACTTCACTTAGAAATTTACTTTTGCAATGGTTAAATAAATGTTCAGCTATATCTTCAAAAGATTTTTTTACATTTTTTTTCTCTATATAGTGATGATATGGCAAGGAAATAATAGGACATTTTGTAAATTCTGTTATGCTAGCATGTGGAAATGTTTGTATAGTGTTACAATTAACCCCGCATTTGTGCCCCGCTCAACCAGTACATGTGAAATGATTTTTACGGACAGTTTATGGATTAAATGCATATGAAGGAACGAAAACAACAAACTCTTTACATCTCTCAGAAAGATACAGTGCAGAGTTCAAACAGACGATAGAAATTAATGAACAGCCTACCTGATACAGTTTTCGCAACATTTGAATTTTCCGGTGTATGCAATCTCATGCAGAACACAGCGCAGTGAAGTGAGAGAGTTTCTTCTCATTAATAATGCGGACCGAGCATTTTAATAATGAACCGTCGCTCTGAGACCCTCACTGTTATTACAACTTGTGCGCGTCCACGCTTCAAAACACGCAACGCATGTTTTAAATCCCAGCCTTTGCGATTCGAAAATCGCACTGATCAATATCACAATTCGTAATTAATCTTTGTATATCGTCCAGCCCTAGGAACTGTGTGTGTGTTGTGTGTGTGTGTCATTTAGCTGCCGCCAAGTGGCTTTGTGCGACCCACAGTTTGAAAACCCCTGCCCTAGAAAACCCATGATTTAACTTAAATGCGGGAACAATTTAAGTCATAGTAACGAATTCTTAATTCATGGCCACGAAATCTTTCATTTCCCCCCACACGTTTACCACAGTAAGAGATGCGAAAACAGTGATTAAAAGTGAACAACAATAAAATAAACCTGCGAATCTAAAGGGTGAGACAGTGAGGATTTGGGAAAAGAAACAGTAAATATTATTAAATTCGTGACCATCCGGAAAAACAGAACACAAGCTGCATATGACTTGATTTAAATGCATGCGCTCGGCATGAATCAAAAAGCATGGTCGCGATGTAACATTTGCCTGCTAACCAATTATTTATCTTATTAACAAAGCTTTGTACCTCACTTGTGTCATAATACTCACATTAAAATGTTTCAAATGGGTAACAGTGTGTTTGTAGCAACGCCGGTGGTTCTGGAAGCGGATCACTGACCGCGCGTCACAGCCCCACGCGCCGTACTTGCGTTTGGGATCATTTTATTTTAAATCCCGATAATGTCAATTGCAAACATTGCTATGATGTTTTAAAAATAAAAAAACGAGCACCATGAAACCATTTAAAAAGGCGCATTCAGCGGTCTCCTTGACAGGATATGAAACAGCACATAAAGTATAATGATCCCGTGCGTAACTACGGCGCGCTCTCTTCCTTTTATCAAATGATCATAATCACATCTATTCATTTTACCATCCTGCCACTAGCCTTTTATTTAGACTAAAAACCCTTTTCATTCGGGTGAGGAAGCTGGAGTTTTGAGTGGCATTTTCACATCCTGTCATGCCGGTGACTATGCCACTGCAATAGGGCATTTTGCAGTAGTTAAGGTTAATGATTAATCGATTAATTGATCGTTAATTTAAACGACGATCGATTATGGAAATTATTGAAAATTGACATCCCTAACTGATATCATGCAAACAATCTGGACAGGGTTTTTTCTTAATTGTCTTATATTTATGCTCTTAAAATGACTTTGACTCAAGGGAATCTTGAGTGTAAATGAAGTGAAACTGTACCTCTAGCTGGTCTGTCTGCTCTTGTTTTTGCTTCTCCAGCTCTCCTTTGGTCTCTCGCAGCTTTGCATCCAATTCATTTGACTTAATCTCCTCAGATTCCTGCAGGAGAAAAAGAGAGGAGTAATCACTTAAGTTTATAACAAGCCACTGAAACTGCAAATTAGGTTATATACCCACAGATGAAGATAAGCCACTTATATTATGAGCAGAAGACTGAAGCAACCTTTTTAATAAACTATAAATGCACTACTTGAAATGTATCTCCAAGTCATTACAGATAACTTGTTTTGCATTCTACATGCAGGGCAAGTGTTTTTGTATATGGTGCCCTCTAGTGGGCAGTACTGATTTCACATCATCATCAGTAAACAGTACCTGGTATGTTCGGACCATGTCCTGGCAGTTTTTGCGAATCTGTTCAGTCTCTTCCTTTGCTTGAGTCAGCTTGGCAGTTGTTTCTCTTAGTTTGTCTTTTGTTTCCTATTATTAAAAATATATTATTAAAAAGTGTTGTTATTTTAAACTAAAACTTTAAATTAAAACTCATTTTCAGTAACTGAAATAAAGTTAAAATAAAATAAAATATAAATATTAGATGAAAAACCTACTAATAATACTAATAAATATGTTTTAGTTACAGTACAAAAATGACTAAAACTGCATTAAATATAAATTAAATGTACATAACAAAAAAAATAACAATGACAAAAACACATTACAAAATTACTTAAACTAAAATTAAAAAGAAAATTGAACAAATAAAACCCAACTCAAAATATTAATAAATACTATAAATAACACACTATTATATATACATAATTCACCAAAATAGACATTTTTCGCAAAAAAACATACTGTAGACAATGTCAATTAAACTATCAAAACTCTAAATTCTATTTACATGATAAATTACACATTTAAGTAGTTACACTAATCCCTTGCTCCTTAACGAGTTGGATAAAGTACTGTGGAAATTAACTTTCCACTTCGTCATCATTGGAGTTAGGCTTTTGGCTAGATCATGGCTGCTATAATAATGTGCCCTATCATGAAACAGGGAGTGTATTTCTAAAGGCCTGTTCACAACATGACAATTATAATAAACAGAACTATAACGTTAATTATATTAGCATCCATACTAATGAATATTAACATTTTAAGCGCTGTTTATATGTCATCTGCTGCTTGAAATGCACTAGCTTTTTGAAATTGGGTGTATTCTGATTGGAAGTTTTTTAACGTTCCTTCTCTGGACAAATCATTCCAAAAGTGATTCCAACGATATTCCTCTGTGTTGTTAGTGTTACAGCTGTGATATAGACCGCATTCTCACAGAATTAGAATGAGAATTAAAACTTTACAGTTATAGTTATCGTTATAATTCATGCTCTGTGTGAACAGCTTTTTATTCAGTGTTCTCTGGTTTACCTTGTGAGCATCTGTTTCGCTCTTCAGCTTGTTCTGTGCCCACTTTACTTTGATGACATGAGAATTCATTTCTTCCTTCACTTTCTCCAGTTCACGTGATAGTCTTGTCACTTCATTCTCCTACAGAAAAGCAATCAAAGACAAAGACTCCTAAGAACCTATATACAATCAATGCATACTGTAGATTTACACACCTTATCAAAGATCAAGGTATCAACTATATTTTCATGTATGACCTTTGCGTCATAGAGCTGCTGTAGGCGTCCTTTCTCTTGGGCCAATGTGTTTCCCCGCCGAGCCTGTTTGTCTACTTCTGCTGTGGCCTCCCGTAGCTTCTTCTCCAGCTGCTCCTTCTCCCTCCGCAGGTCCAGAGCTTCCTTTTCACCGCGAACGTACTTCATCACCATTGTCTCCTTCTCCTGCCGTGCCTCCTCGCATTTCTTACTGGCCTGGGGAGAGAAAACATATGTAAACACACACACAAACATTGTTTATGGATCATGTGTGATCTGAACCTATAACCATCTGGTTACCAGCCCAAATATACACCATTCTATAATAACTTGGCCATTTAACATTTTATGCATCCAAATGCAGTGAAAGAGCAAAAGAGAGGCCCTCACACTTGACTGAGGAATTTACATGAGAGTGAAGAGCAAAAGAGAGGCCCTCACAGCCCTGCCAAACTGAGGAATTTACATGAGTAGCCTAAGACTTGAACCTACTGTTTGAACACCAGCCCTGCCAAACTAGGATCATGTCCTGTCAAACTAGGATTATGTGAGATTTGAACTAAGACTATGAACCTATCAGTATAACATAGCCTGGTTACCAGCCTGAATATACACCATTCTATAATAACTTGGGCATTAAACATATTTTACACATCCAAATTAGTCCTGTCAAACTAGGATTATGTGAGATTTGAACCTATAACCATCTGGTTACTAGCCTGAATATACACTATCCTATGATAACTTGGGCATTTAACATATTAACATAAAGACAGGCAGCGTTTCGTGTAGGTTTACGACTGGGGGGGGGGGGACTCCTTTTTAATGGTTAAATTAAATTGTATTAATCAGAAAGCATGTCTAATTAATTACAATCATGAAACTTAAACAATTTAACTTCAATTTATTAAAAGTTTAACAAAAATTACATGTTTAGGACCCTATGAAATGTTTTATTTTTTCCAACCTTATGTTTTATTGTTAACAAATTCTGTTTTAGCATGTCTAATTATTTGAAAGCATAAAACAAGTTTATTCTTACAATAGCCTTATGAATTTTATTCCTCAGAAATTCTGTTGTGTATTAACATTTTTTAAGGCATAAAACATTCATTTAATTTATCTTTTAATTAATGAAAATTAAACAAATTTAATTTTTTGGAAAATAAAGGGAATTTAATATTACAATTAAAACATTGAAGAAATATTGTATGATTATTCCTTAAAAATAAGGTTTTAATAAGTTTAGTAGCCTATTACATAGCCTACATTCTACTGAATAATTAATATATTTCTGCCACGTCTTAAGTTAAACCGAACTTTTATTTTGGCGGGTTGCCGTGAATACCTTTACATTTCTGTGTGTATATGATATGAGGAGTTTTACTCAAATGAAACGGTCAAATGCTCATAAAGTGACTCTCAGAGCAGTTCTGGAGATGTTGTTTATGTATTTATGTCCTCATTAGTGAGACGGCAGACGTTAATATCACCGCAAGCGTCACGCGCGCTTCAGTACGAGTAGTAAACAAAACCGTGCGTCTGCGCCATTCATTAACACAGAGACACGCAGAATTCATATTTAAATAGTCTTTTGCGGCTTAATATTTACAAATACTAGTGGGAGTGTGCTCACCTGTGTGTCTGCGTGCGTGCGTGCGTGTGTGTGTGTGTGTGTGTGTGTGTGTGTGCGTGCGTACGCCCGATACAGAGAGCAGAGGAGAATTGTAAAGCGCGACCATGTAGAGACAGAAATGGCATGCCGTCGTGTAAATAAGATAAATAACATAAGGCTATTTAGTTTGTTTAATAAAACAACAAGGTATAGACTTGTTCTATGGGAAATGTAACTTTAAATTACTTCTGTTGTGATCTGGCGCTATATAGAAAATTAAATTAAATTAACTTGACCTTCAAGGGTCAAGGGTCCTAATATAATGGCAGGGGAAACACTGACAGGCCCTGAAACTTGAACAAGGAGTTAAAATGAGAGTGAGGGGCTGTTTGAACATTTCCTGCCAAACTAAATACATCTGTCTTTCCACATTTTGTGCAAATTTTTATGACGTTAGTCCTCAATATCTGAATTCTGGACTTTATATTTACCCACAGTTGTGTGGACTAAAAAAGGATGAGGACAAGAAGACCACAGGAAACCCATCTTAATGACCCTCTTTCACTTTGTGCAAACAAGACATCACTGCAGGACTGACATGATTTCATTTTAAAGACGCTGCTACACAAAGAACACAGACTGATTTAATAGTAATTTAGCCAGTGCTCTTATGCAAGAAGGGCTTTGTTTGGAGTGTCTCTATAGCGATGACCTCTCACCTGTTCAAGTCGATAGGCCATCTCCCTCTGCATCTGCTGGATTGCATTCTTAGCGGCCTGATCTTGGTGAACCAGTTTGTCTTTGGAATCTTTCAGTTCCTTCATAAGTTCCTCCACCGGCTTTCAAACTGGTAAAACAGGAGAGGCAAACAGTTAAAAGGCAGTGACTGTGGTAACCATAAACATATTAATAATGATAGCAAAAGAGGCAGCTCTGACAGACAGTAGCTGATCCAAAACAGATCAGTGTTTACACACCCAGTGAGTGAAATATGACCTGTGCCTTCATTTAAATGTCAAGTTCTGGACATCTTATGAAAATAGATTAAAACTAAAATTCAAATAAGTGACAAAGGATCCATTGAGGTTTCAAAAAAAAAAAAAAAATAGTTCCCTTTCTGGCAACCATGTATAGGAACTAAGTGTTACATTTTCTTCACAGTGCCACTATTGAATGAAAGTAAACAGACGGGAGAGGTTTCATTCAGACAGAGGAAGCGTTTGTCTGTGTGGCCAGATGCCTGTTCTGACTATGAGGAGAAACCATGACAACAAAATGCACACAATATTTTCATGTCATTACTGCAACACTTAATTACGGCTTCTCGACCTGTTCCCCCCCAGGCTGCTCTGTTTGATCTGTGCTGTTACACTGTGTGACAGGGGGCTTTTTCAGATTGAACTGAACTACGGTCTCTCTTAGCCTAGGGTCTCTCAAACAAACCCGCTTTTCCAGTATCACATGAAAGCTGTTCAGCAAACAAGTGTTCTCTAATCAGTGCACAAGGGACAGTCATGGATAGCCATCCACATACTGAAGATGCATTTAAATAACTAATAGTGCCATTGAGCTGAACATACCTAAATTCTGGATAAACTAGAAATTAAATGGTAACAAGAGCATAATTATACACAAGTGTTCAAAGGTTTGGGGTTAGTAAGATGTTTTTTTTTTAAAGAAATTATTCAGCAGGGATGCTTTAAATTGATCTAAAGAGACAGTAAAGAAATATTTCTATTTTAATGCTGTTCTTTAGAATTTCTATTTAGCAAAGAATCCTGAAAGAAATGCATCTCAAAAATATTAAGCAGAACAACTGTTTTCGACATGTATAACAATACGAAATGTTTTTTGAGCACCAAATCAGCATATTATAGTGATTTATGAAGAATCATGTGACACTCAAGACTGAAGTAATGGCTGCTAAAAATTCAGCTTTGCCATCACAGGAATAAATTAGATTTTAAAATATTTTCAAATAGAAAACACTTACATTAAATTGCAATAATATTTCACAATATTACTGTTATTTAATGTATTTTGGGTGCATATGCATAGTCTTTGGACAATATATGAAAATAAAAGCAAATTTCAAGCTAAACTGTTTAAACTTTGCAACAATGTTTCTTGATCACTTCCTTGTATCCCAATGGTTGGACAAATAGATAGTCAGGTTATCCAAAACACAAATAAAAACAGACACACACAAAAACAATTTATGTTTGCCATTACTTTCTTAATGGTGCAAATATGCTGTTTCTCTGTCTCCATCCTCTTCTTCAGCTCATCCCTCATGTTGTCTTTCTCGGAGCAGATGCCCAGAATCAGCTCCTGATGTTTCTTATTCTCATCAAGTAATCTGAAAAACAGTTACCAGCTGTCACTACCAATGTCAGCACATTGTAATACACTGGAGCTGTTGTACTGTGAAATAACGGTGCTTCTGTTGTGCCCATCTGTTATTTGCTTGTCAATGAGAAGAATATTTGTGCTAAAGTTGTGATCTAAACCATATCAAGGACAACAACTAATTGCTTTCAATAAATTATTAGGCACCAATATGTGCCATAATGTAGAAAAGACCATGTAATACTAGCAGAGGTAACAGGTGTCCGTGAGCATCACCCATAAGACAATATTAACAGCGGGCCAAGCACAGATAGCGCTGTGGACCGGTTCCAATACGTAAGTCAGCCATATGCCCTTGCAAAAATTAATAAAGCCAGAACAGGAGGGGGTTTTAGAGCAGACAGGCTAAGTTTGATCACAGCATAAAATAATCAATAGCACCATAGCAAGAGAAATCATATTTTACCAGAATTGCGATACTGCAGTCTGAATTAAATGTAATGAGTTGAACAGGCAATGAGCCATGAAATAAAACAAAACCAATGTCATTCTATTGCATGGTCTTCAGTGGCTGGATGCAAAAACAAACACAAAGCACAAACATTGTAGTTCTGATTCATAAATCTTAGCCAGTTCTTTCAATAAATGAGTCAAAAAAATAAATAAATAAAAAACTCACACTCACAGACTACAGAATTATTGTTTGGAATCATCCTAACAAATCATTCACTATTCCCAAAAGTGTGTGTATGCAAATTTACATCTGACTCATTTAAATTAGGTATAATTACTGGATAATTAAGTATTCATATAATAATAGGCCAAGTTAAACTTCACAAAATCAAAAATATATTTTTTATGAATTTTATATATTAATATGAATTCTTTTTATAATTTATTTAAAGAAATAATAAATATTTTACAAGAAAATGGGTGGAGGACAATACTAATTCTATTATAATATAAAAAATATATTATAATATTATAATTTTATAGAAATCCATACAATCCTGATTATTCATGAACAGTGTTGGGGGTAACGCATTACAAGTAACGCGAGTTACGTAATAATATTACTTTAAGTAACTAGTAAAGTAACGCATTACTTTTTAATTTACAAGAAAATATCTGAGTTACTTTTTCAAAAAAGTAACGCCAGTTACTTTTTTCCCCATTTATTGACTGATAGTTATTGAAAAACTAACTGAAATAAAATAATAATTAACAAAAATTAACAATCGTTTTCATAATCATTACGTTCTCACCCCTTGGCGGAAAAATATTTGAGTTGTGTGACAGTTTAGGGAAATACCTGTAAATGGCGCATCACACACATTGGGTTATCTGACGGAGAGACGCAAAGCAGTTTAAAGCAGAGTCCTGCACCGGTCCTGTTTGCTAAACGTGCACCAGCAGTACTTAACAGAACACCTGACCCGTTATCCGACAGCAGCACTCATTTAATTCTGTACCAGACCAGAACCGTTTGACACAAAGACCCCGAGTCGCGACCCGAACCGCACACGCATTAATCTACAACATCAGGTAGGCAAACTTATTCATTTTCTCGTGTAACACAAGCAATCAAACCAACATTAGGCATTCTAAGTTGGTGCTTTGACGAAAAACAGACACGCAGAGCAACGTGATAATTAACAGAAAAAAAAGATGAGAACGTGCCTTTCTGTAAACAATACAAAACTTGGCCGAGCATCTCGTGATCACTCTAACAAACTTTAGAACAAATATGCATAGGCTAAATCACATCATACATATAATGCTTATAATTCTTCATAAATAAAGAAAAGAACATATTCAAATATGAGCCTTTACTGCGATTGTCGTTATTATTGAATTTCATTAGTCATTAGTCATAATTCATTAGATGATTTATGCGCGGCTGTTCATGGAAAAGTGAGCAAGACACGACAATACCATGATTATGGTTAAATAAGAAAAAATACATCTAATATAACGAAATTAGGCTACATTTATTTTCATATTAATATCTCAACACACCATTAGATTACATTATCGCAACTTGTGTAGATTTATGCGTTTCAGCATGCGTTAATTTTGTGTCGCTAAACGTTTGCCTCACTAAGTTAAATTATGCCTGTCTTTCTTTGGCCTTCACTCTGGAAGTGATCTGTTGATTCTGCTAAACTTAAATTAAAACCGAAACTAAACTATATAAAAACTAAATAAAAATGTGTTCACAAAATAAAAACTAAACTAAAACTAACAAAAATATTAATGAAACTAATAAAAACTAAACTGAATTTTATAGCAAATTTGAAAACGATATTAAAATAAAACAAATTTAAAATTCAAAACTATAATAACCTTGGTGTGAACATGTTACTGTAGTTCTAGACTAAATGTGAATGTGCTTTAATTCATCCCACTCGCAAAAAACTGATTTAGTATTCATCAAAATGAATTAAAACGGTGAAATGCAAACACAGAATATGACACAAACCTGCAATAATTAAATATGTTAAACAACACAAATGTATCTAATCCCATTTTATTAACCAATGTCTTTGCTGCTGACCTTTGATGATCCAGTTCAATCATACTGATAAGAAAAAATGACTTTAGATAAACTAACAATTGTGCTTCATTGTTTTTTTTATTGCTGAAGAGTGTTGAACTTCTTCTACTGCGCTCTACTCTTCACACGTGAATTTACTCTTCCTTCAGCCTGAGGTTTATTCATTACACTTTTTGGTGTGAAAGGGCTTTACATTTGCTATAATTACAACTTCTTGTATTAAAAACAATCAAGCCCTGCTCATATTTAAAAAGTAACGCAAAAGTAACGCAAAAGTAACGTAACGCATTACTTTCCTAAAAAAGTAACTAAGTAATGTAATTAGTTACTTTTTTAGGGAGTAACGCAATATTGTAATGCATTACTTTTAAAAGTAACTTTCCCCAACACTGTTCATGAACTCATTTCCCTTGATTAACCAAAGCTTACAGGGGGTGAATGGGTGAATAGATTTTATTGCCACACACTGGCAATGAAAGATAGTGCAGTGTAATTTTCACGCAGGTAAGAATGACAAATTAAACTAATGATTTACTATCTCCTGCTGCTATAAATCTAACAGCAATGGACTATAACCTCTCGTGAGCTGATTGAAGTGAGCTATTAATCAACAGCCTACCTCTTGATGGCTTTCTCCTGTTGGGAGTACTTGTATTGTGCACACTTCTCAAATAAAACCATGGAGTTCTGGTCCTTCTGAAGCCCATTGGGAGGACTTCCCTTGCGGATGCCATCTGACGGACTGTTCAACAGCTCATCCTCCAGCTCATCCAGCAGAGACTCCTGAGACAGAGAGCGCTGGATCTCAGACAACAGTTTCCTACTGCAATCTGTGTCATACGGGTTCATGTTGGAGTTAGATTGCGAGTTTTGGGGTACTGAAACAACATCTGGCAGTTCCTCACCCTGAGGAGCCGGTGTTGGAGTCAAAGGAGTTCTGTTAAGTTCTGTTGGCCCAGTGACTGTATCAAGTTGTGTGGATGAAATATCATCTGTCCAATCGAGAACAGACGGAGAAGATTCCTCAACATTATTCTGAGTCCCACCTTCTGATTCTGTGAACACCTCCGCTGGTTCTTCAAGGCCAGAACATTCGAGTTCTCCATCAAGAACCACGGGAAGTGATTCTACAGCACTGTCGTGAACAGCTGGTGGAGTCCTGACATCGTCAATGGAGGCTGTTCCACTGTCACAGCTTGTGTTCCCATCACCCTGTGCATGTTCTCCAAGTCCTTCATCTTGCTGGACCTCCATGTGAATGTCTAGTCTCTGACCTTCTCTGTCCACACTATCTGAAAGAGTACCATCCAGCTCAAGACTGTCCATCTCAGTGTCTTCCTCCTGTTCTTTTAAAACAGCTTCACCCCCATTGCTGAGGACATTGTTTGACCCTTCCGGAACCACGCTGACCTCTGAACTTTGGGAGGGGTCAGAGGCAGGGGTCAGTTCGCTCTGACAATCCGACGGCTCCATGATCTCCTTCAGCTACTGGCACTGGAAAACACAACACACAAGAGACAAAATTCAGTCACATGCATGTGAAACACAAAACAAAATTAACTTCTTGATTTATTTATTTATTACTATTTATTTTAAAAAGTAATTGAATTATGTAACAAAAAATGGGTGGAGGGCTACAAAAAAAAGAAAAAAAAAAAGAATTCTTTAGGAAACACTGCTGCAAAATAATGCTAATAATAACAAAATTTCATAATTCATAACTGTTTATTATTATTATTATGTGTGTATGTGTTTGAAAGACAGTTAAGTGTAATTATCATTAGGTAAGAATCTCCTCTTGCCATAATTCTAACACCAATGGACCATCAAAAACAACTTTTATAATCAACATCAAGAAGTCACCATAAAACATTTCTTATCAAGGGATCATCAGGTCAAATAAAGCAAAATATTAATATGGCTATTTTACATAATCAGATTTCCTTCAAGCACCAGGAATCGAGGATGTTGTGTACAATGTCTGTGCAAACAGTCTTGCAAAACACTGCCATTAATAGAGCACTATAATGTCCAAGCCCAACATTTCCACGATTGAGGTGTGGTACTCCCTCGCAAAATAGGAACACGGCTCTCCTTTAGTTTTGTGATGCCAGTATTGTAAAACTAAGGTGGCCCTACCCTTCTCAAATTGCTTAATAATTGCATCAGGTAATTGAAATGTAACAAAAAATGGGTGGGGAAACAAAAAAAAAAACAAAAATTCTTTGGAAACAGAATGCAAAATAAAAACTAAAAAATTCATAATTCATAACTGTTGTTATTATTATTATTATGTGTGTATGTGTTTGAAAGACAGTTAAGTGTAATTATCATTAGGTAAGAATCTCCTCTTGCCATAATTCTAACACCAATGGACCATCAAAAACAACTTTTATAATCAACATCAAGAAGTCACCATAAAACATTTCTTATCAAGGGATCATCAGGTCAAATAAAGCAAAATATTAATATGGCTATTTTACATTATCAGATTTCCTTCAAGCACCAGGAATCGAGGATGTTGTGTACAATGTCTGTGCAAACAGTCTTGCCACACCTGCTGTCGGGACACTGCCATTAATAGAGCAAGTAATAGTTTACTATAACTGTCCAAGCCCACACATTTCCACGATTGAGGTGTGGTACTCCCTCGCAAAATAGGAACACGGCTCTCCTTCCACCTGGAGGCAGTTTTGTGATGCCAGTATTGTAAAACTAAGGTGGCCCTACCCTTCTCAAACCCTACCTGCTTAATACGTCATTGCATCAGGATTCAGTGGATTACTGCATTCCCAGCTAAATGCCTATAGATGACACTGGAGCACACAAAAGGGAATGCTGTTTGGCATTGAGGAAACAGACACTGGTTTTGTGTGATTCACACTGAATGAGTGAAACTGGGGCAGAAGCCCATCCAGCAGGATAATCAGGAATGTGTTACGAATACTGTCAGGATCAGTGTTACAATATAGGCCTATTTTAGGAGCTTACTGTGAGAGTTAACCAGTGTGCAAGAATGGACCTTGGCCTGAGCACCTAGTGCCCACATAAGGAGCATTTTTTTATCATTTCTTTGTCGATACTCTTTAAGAAAAAAAAGAAAAGAAAAAAAAGAGGAGATTTTTGTAGAGGAGATTAAAATTTCATTTTCTCTCATTTTTACTTCTAATCCCTTTAAGCCTCTTTAAGTGTGGGAATGGAATTGGAATTGTACAGGTGGAAAACACACTATATCCCTTTTTACCTGTCAAAATAGTAAAAAAACGTTACCCCTCTCTTCATCAGGTTACACTGGCTACCAATAGCCGCTCGCATCAAATTCAAGGTACTGATGTTTGCCTACAAGACCACAACTGGCACTGCACCAATGTACCTAAACTTGCTAGTTCAAACTTATGCGCCCTCCAGAAGCTTGCATTCTGCAAGTGAACGACGCCTTGTGGTGCCATCCCAAAGACGTACCAAATCACTTTCACGGACCTTTTCCTGGACTGTGCCCAGCTGGTGGAATGACCTCCCGATCTCAAGTCGAACAGCTGAGTCTTTAGCCATTTTCAAAAAACATCTAAAGACACATCTTTTTCGCCAGCACCTGACTAACTAATACTAACACTTACCTATTCATTCCTAGCTACGTGTACTGTGCTAGACTAACTGAGACTTGTCATGGCACTTGTATACTGTTGCTCTCTCGATGGTCTGATTGCTTCTATTGTTCTCCTCATTTGTACGTCGCTTTGGATAAAAGCGTCTGCTAAATGATTAAATGTAAAAAAATTTTTAATTATCTATCAATCTTTTTCAAATTTGGTTAATGACGGAAAATACTGGTTACCATATAAAATCTACTACACAAACTTTACCAACAACATTGTCAGCAGAAAATATACAATTTCTGTTTTCAGTTAACAGAAAACATAAAATTAAATATGTTAAACATCTTTTTTCCAGTATAGTACCAACAGTACAGTAAGTTTACATATCAGCAATTTTGTGTACATCTATTTTTGACACCAATAAATGTACATTAAAGTATACAATAAATATAAATACATACATATATACATAACTCTTTACCTCAGTATCAGTATAAATGACTACATACAGACATAGTACAGTATGTTTACAGCAAGTCTCATCATGAAGTAATAATTATTTTAATATCCTTAATAAAATGTATTCTTGCAAAGTACACACATACTGATTGAGAAACAATTGTTTTGATAAATGTGAAGATGTGCAGCTGCCATTAACTAGAACTTTAAAGGTCACCTGCTTCTCATGCGTCTCTCCAAGCAAACATTCTCCACTGTCAACTAGCACCAACCTGAAGAGTTTAATATTTCTCACTGACTGACACTAAGTGAAATACTTCAAAAAGCTGTTAAATGGATGATAAACCTTATCACATATTTAGGCAGATTTTTTTGAAAACAGCTTTTGACTCGCATGAGGCTTCATGAGTGAAGCAATTTCCTGGCCAGGTTAACTTCCTTTTTTCCCTTTATTATCTGTATTTGATCTGTCTTTGTTTTATCTTCAGTCTCATATTTGTTAGTGCATTTCTTCTGTAATTCTCCAGGGGGAGGACTGACAGTGCTCAGCCCACAAAAACCAGCACTGCCACCTTTTCTCGCAACAAACTCGTTATTTTATCTATAATTAGCTCTAAAAGATGAATAATTGCAAATAAGAGCTGCAGTGATCATTGTATTATTCATTTCGAGGCGCTAAGTGCGGTGACAGATACTGCTGTCCCCACACAGGTGCAGTTAGCTTTAGCATGTCGGCTAACCTGTCCAAGTATATCATATTTTACGTGTTTATGAGAAAATATCTGCTTTGTTTACTCGAATTAAAACAGATATGGTATTAATGTAACTAATTACGCAATGGTCAATTACTGAAATGCCAACGAATATAAAAATACACACAAAATCAGTTGTGTGGTGGAGATCTAACGTTAGTCCTAACATTCACAAGCTGATCAGATGAGTTTTAACAGCCATAACCGATTCTAACAAGGGATTTAGCTTGTTATAAGAGTGTTTTTAATATTCCTATTGATTATTAAAGGTATATAACACTGACAATAACAGTGTATCAGCCAGCTGCCATTGAGTTCACCCATTGACTTAGCTTTCATGCTAATTAAATAAACATTCGCTTTTTGTAGTTGAGATCTGGATATTTCAGTTTAAATATGTGACTTACCTGTTATGTTAAATCCATTTAAAATGCCATACACCAGCTGCCGTGATAAATAGTGAGTGTCAAGTCCGCGAGAGTGATCTCCTCCCGAGGTGACACATCAACAATATGGCCCCTGTACGCATTGATAGCGAAGAATTACTAACTCCGAGACGGGCAGCAGCCAGTTGCTCAGCACGCAGGATCAGATGCCGCCGACAGGGGGAGCCAAACCGGCCCAAGACATTTGTGCACGATTTTCTCTAAAACCACTTAAGATGTATTTGACCCGAGGACACGTTAAAATACTCATATTGGAGCTAAATGTACTGGCGAAAATGTAAACATGTGTTTGTTCTGGCATCATCTAACAAACAAAACGGTCATTACATTACATCAACAACCCGGACGTTATGTATGATTTAAGGGCTTGTGTAGGCCTATTTCTGTGAATATATACATTTAGTACATTTACTAGGCTGCATTTGTTTTAAAGTCATCAGTATGTGGAGGACAACATTGAGCAAGATGTGGAATGTATTTCTTTCTATAAAATATAGAAAATAAAATCAGCCTTTTTATCAGATTAATTGATAATCAAGCTAAATTGCAGCCCTAGACATTACTATGAATTATTATGAGTTGTAAACTAGCTAATATGTGGATGCAGACCTTAAATATGTGCAATAAATAAACATTATTCAGTAAACAAACATAAAACACAGCATCCATCCATTTTCCAAACCAGGGTTGGTGCTGTAGGCCATAGCCATGCAAACACCCTGGATGAAGAGCCAATCTATCACAGGATACATTACATTACAGGTATAGGTATATCAGGGACTCTACTCTCTCCAAGTGCCCTGCCAGCTTTAAAGTCAGCTTTCTGTCTCTCCATGTCCTGTTCTGCTCTAGCCTATTTTTTTCCTTTTTTCTTTTCTTTTTTCAAAAATGTTTCTAAAGTAAATCAAGTGATTTTTGCTATAACGATAATAATTTTATAATTACAACATATGAACAATCATGGTAAACAAATGTATTAGTCTTTACTCTTTCATTTCACCTCAGTCTCTATCAAATCCTCCAGCAAGATCCTCTTCACAGTACATACATTTGTCACCTCCATGAGGACCAACACAAACTAGTAATTAGGTTTCACTTTTAAGAGTCATGGATATACTTGCTCTCATTAAAATAAATACATAAAGATTGTTTGTTAATTTATTTTATGATGAGAGAAAAAATAGAACCAGGTGAGCAGTCAAATGGGATTGAAAATCACTTTATAAATCATGCCAGAACCTACTATAGGCCCTATGTCTTTGCTTTCTTCTTTTCAGCCTCTCAATGTTTATTCTTTAACAGCTTTAAGTTTCTTCAAGTTGTTCACAACCTCAAGTTTCTGTTCATCGTTCATGTCTGGAATAATACAAAAAAATAATAATAATAATAACGTGTACAACAATGTGCATATTTATAGTCATTCAATACAATTCATTCAGACTCACAGATTCAGAAACACAGATTCGTTCAGATTCACAACCAATGAAATGCTCCTTGTACAGGCCGCTCTTCGATGCTACCAGCTTGAGCTATAGTCAGTCTGTGGAGGCATGAAAAGCCATCAAAGCAGTCATGCACTTCATAAGGAAGAAACTTTAGTGAATTAAAGATATGATGCAGTGTAAGAATGATCATTCACATAAAGGATTCATTCAGCACACAGATTCATTCATGAACCACTAACATAGAGCAGCTCCTAATAGTGATTCTGACCTTAACAGACAGCCATATACACACACAGATGTGCAGAGGACTGCACATACAAAACTGTAAATGAGGATGATAATGGTAAAAGAGAAGCATATAGTACATGTAACAGAGCTCATGCTGCTCTAATTGGCTTATTGATGACATCAAGTGTTGTTTACATTCAAATGAATCTCAACATTCATGAATCTCATGTCAGTACAGAAGCTTGAGCTGATATTTGAAAATCAAAACAACTGTTTCTGAAGCCTTGAATCTAAACAAGCTCTGCTATAAGCCTTCACGACTCTACAATTTGGTGAGTGTCAGTAATTTGTTGGGTTTGTGAAGTTTTTCTTGATTCATTAGCATAGAGCAGCGTAGTGGAGGGCAGATTCGTAGTGGAGGGCGTCTCTTCCATTCGAGACCCATGTGAGTTTTCACAGCTGGGTGCAGCTGTAATCAGGTTGGACCACTCTTACAGCTGCATCTCTGCGAAAGCTCAAAGACCCAATGGTCTGGAAGAGCACTACCTAAAGAACACTGCTGTCCTTCCCAACATCCATTCAGCAGCATCAGTCTCTTCAGTGACACATCTGTGTCAGCAGGAAGAGTGTCTCCATTCACGGCTGCAGCGTCCAGGGCTACCAGGAGATTTACCACTCTGTGGCTGAGCCTGTGATGAAGACACGCTGTGGTGGATGCTGTCCCTACAGCCTTGAGCTGGGATTGAAGATTAAGCAGCGTCTATGGGAGACACTCAGCTGCCCCTCACTGGTGGAGACAGAGCAGTCTGATGGACGCATTCTGATCACCGTAAGCTTCTCCACAAACAACAGAAGCTTCGCTCCTCAAATTCACGTGGACATCAGTGAAGAGCCCCTGCCCAGTGAGGAGCCCTGAAGAAAGAAGCCCAGACACTGAGTCATCACAGTGTCACATGAAACCTGAATTATGTAAATTCTGTATAGACTGTATATAGTTATAGAGTTTGTAGAGTAATTTTTGTTGTAGAGCAAGTTTTATTTGTAAGTTTATAGAGTGTAGAGTAAGTTTTCAGCACATGTTCTGATTGGTTTTCAGCGCTTTGATACGTGGTTGTCAGGATGTTTTGAGTGGTCTCCTGTGCATTCACATGGTTTTCCCAAGGTTTTCTGTGTGGCTTGTTAGGTTGTTTACGGTTGCTGGCCTCTTCCGAATGTTTCTCGTGCATTGCTACATGGTTGTTAGTTATTATGTGTTATGCGTTGTTGTTGTTAGTCAAGAGTGGTTGGTTGAGTTGCAGTTGGTTTTAACAGTTCGGTTAGGGTCCCTCACACGGTTTGCAGCTTGACGTGCTGTGAGGGCTTGTGTGCATCAGTGATGCTGAGAGCTACGCCACTGCTACTTCAACTACTGGTAGGGTCTCCCATAGTGAACAGGTCTCAGCTGAGATGCCAGACGAAGACAAACCACTTGAATCTGGACAGCAGCAGACTGGCCTGATGTTCCTGGCAGAAGATCAGTCAGGTATGTTGGATATGTTGCAGTATCTACAAAATGTTAATTACTTTACTGAAATAAGAGGGATCATACAAAATGCATGATATTTTTTATTTAGAACGGACCCGAATAAGATATTTCACAATATGTTTACAGTACAAATAGTCCACAAAAGAAAAGAAAATAATAGCTGAATTATATATATATATATATATAAAAAATGACCCAGCTCCAAAGTTTAGATGCTTGATTCTTAATACTGTGTTGTTATCCACAGCTTTTTTTCTGTGATACAGTGATTCATGAGTCCCTTTCCAATAATGACTATGATTTTGAGAAACCTTTTCACACTGAGGACTCATACACAACTATAACAAAAGGTTCAAACGGTCACTGATACTCCAGAAGGAAATATGATCACAATTGTATATTTACTTACGTTCTTGTCAAAATGCTTTTCAAGGAAAATAAACAAAATCTGTAACAATATTTTATTAACATTTTGCTAACAAAGCCTTACTAAAAGTAAAATAAAAAATAAATGTACGGACAAAAACCTAAAAGGGAACTAAACATTTAAAGCAAAAAAAAAAAGCATCAGAAGCTCAAAACTAATGCAGTGTTAAAATTCTGTACACATTTAGGTGTTAGTATGCCAATAAAGTCGCTTATTTTATACACTAAATTATTTTAAGTATATCAATTGTATATTAATTAAATGTACTAAATATGACCGTATTTAAAAAGTTATAATAATAATTTTAATTAACCTTTGCTAAAACAGTCTGTAGGTGTCAGTCTTGAGTAGCCCGTAATGGTATCTATCAATCATACACACAACAAACTGAGCTCGTGTAATATTAGTTTCTTCACTGTCTAGATATATATTAGAACAATTTACCTCTGCAAAATTGTAAATTGTACAATTATATATTTACAGTATGCTGTCGTTACCGTGAATATACATGGAAAATATTTGTAGGCATTATTATTCATGAATGATGTTATTTTCGGTGATCTGTGATCAAGTGCAACATATTCCTGGATCAACATCTTTTGTTCAACAATAATCAACATTATTCTTTAAAAATATAGATATTTTTATATTTTAATGTTTTAATGATATTTTGCATTGTGTTTTTCCCTCATCATATTTTCGTTATCAGTATATTTAAATTAAAAATGTTTAATTATTGTCACGAGTTTTATTTTTCCTCTCCTCTTCATCATTGTTGATGAAATAATAAAAAATAAAATAATAATAAAATAAAAAAAACCTGTCCGGATGTATTTTTCCAATCCAAAAAAAAAAATCTTACATAAAGAGTTATAAACAATTAAACAAACCAAACAGCTATGAGGTGACTCAAAACATTACACATTTTGATTTGAAGCAAATAAAAAACCTATAATATGTATACTTGACGGCTTTAAAGATGGAAGAAACTACAATCCAATGAAGCATTGTGAATGGTATATAACATGCAGTTATTGCAGTTGTAAACAAAATAATCTGTGTTGGTTACTAGGCTACTGTCCAGGACCTATTTATGCTTGTCGCTTTAGATAAATGTCTCTGCAAAATAAATACATGTAAATGTTCCAGGGGTCCTAATCAGGGACAACCTTGAAAAACATAAAACCCAAATTAGTAAGATCAGCACATGATTCATAGTTATACTTTGTTTTATTATTTCTCCAAAGTAAATCATGCATTGTGACTTAGTAGTGACTCACCTCCTGGGATTGATCTGCACCAGGTCTAAAGTGACAGCAGACAATGTCAACAAAATACCCAATCAATCTGTGGAGCAGACCTGTGTCAAGGAGCACAGGACAAGAAAAACCTATGAAGCTACACCTGCTGCTATCCATGTTCACGAAAGTCATCAACACTCTAATAATGCGTTTTATGAACTTGATGTTTAATAATATTGAAAATGACTACCATAAACAATATAAACATCTAATGTAATTGTTTTAGTCTTATATTTACTTTGTATAACCTGTGAAAGTTACCTGAAGTAGAAAAGATTCCTCCAATGATGCCACACAGTCTCACAAGAAACAAAGAGAAAGGCATATGCTCCTCTGTCACCCTCACCATTAATGGACTCAGTTTATATTTAATAAAGATCCCAGATACATCATGCCTGCCTTTCTCATTGCTTACAACACGCTCCTACAAGACAAGGCAACATGCCATCAGCAACACACACACATGTACAAATGCATGCACAAATACCCTAGAACCTACCTGTTCTGTAACAGAAAACTGGTGCATGTTCACTGAAACATCTGATGTGTGCAGCTTGGTGGGCACAACTGTGATAAAATACTGAAACAGCATATTTTCTGAAAAAAAAAAAAGATTAACAACAATCAATGTGTTGGTGAGTATATTGCATGTATATACAGGCATTCTCTACTTATTCTACTTTTAAATGTAGACCTATCTGCATATTTGCATACATGAAAGCAATCTAATATAGACTCTGACTGCACATTGTGCTGTGGGTTATGTTGGGTAAACATTGAAATATATAACAAAAAAGACCTACGCTCTAATGTATTTTTTTCTGTTCCATCAAGGGGATTGATGTGTCCAGGAACATCGTTTCCAAAAGATAAATGATCTATTCGATGTGAGAAGTTACGAGCAGCTGGAAAAATGAGAAAGACAACTAAATATAAGGATTTGCGTTTGACAACAATAGAAAATAACATAATTTACATGTGAATTATAAAATTATATATATATATATATATATATATAAAAAAAAAACTAATTGCAAAGCGAGAAGTCTTCCTAGAGGATATCTAAAGACTTCCATGACAAATTAAGGTAATGAAATATGTCTTTAAAAGTAAATGGTTTGTGCCTTGACAAGTGTGTAATTTTATTACAATCTTCCAATGATATAGTGATGAATCTAAAAATAATTACTTTACTTAATAACTGCGAGTAAAACTTACCTTCATTTTTGATTAATGAAGCAAAATGGGCATGACCTCTGATAGTATCAATTGGTCTATGAGCACAGAATCAACACGTAATTTCTTAGGAGACATCTTTATAACGGCTAAAGTACAGCTGTATCTGTTGCTAAAAAAATCATATACTTACTTGCCCAATATGATATGGAAATTTCCCGCCACTTTATTGACATGGATATGTCCGTGTATCCTACATGCATTCTGGGAACTGGATGTAGAATCATTTCTGTGCAAAGAAAAAAGCAAAAACACGATTAACCATTAAATTAATTGTTAGAAAGGGAAAAGCTTTATATCTATCATGTTTGATTAAGTCCTTAATAATCACAGTACATGTTGTAATAAATATTATAATAATAATTATTTAAAAAGATGTACTGTGGAACTGGGTCAGAAAAGTATCCTTTCAGTGCTGATTTAAAGAGTACATCTTGAAGTGAATGCTCTTCCCTCAGTCTGTTTTGAATCTGATGTAATATCCTTAAAAACAAGAATCAGAGATGAAGACTTACTATAATTGCATATATATATTGTCTATTTTATAATATCATAATAGTGTATAACTGAAAAAGATGTTATACATACTGATACCACATTTTTTTCTTTGGAGAGGGCTCAAAGCCTACCTGAAAAAAAGAGAAAACAGTTGGGTTATGGTAAGTTGTCTAGTGAAATCTGAAATGCAGCAGATGGCTTGAAGTCACTTACATCATCATATTTAAGTTCCTTTGATGCAATGACAGCGCCAGCAATATCCAACACATCTGCACCCACTCCTATACAAAAATATGGGCTTAAAAACTTTTAAATGGGATGCCTTGATTAAGAAAAAAATTAATACACTTTGGTATAAAACTATTCTAAAAAAAATATATAAAATACAATGCATAACAGATGTAGGCTACTTACTTGAACATTTCATTGCAACCGTGATGTCAATTTTTATCTTCAATTTACTGTCAAAGACCAAAAAACAAAACAAAACAAAAATCAGATCCAGTCTTTCAAATTCTCTAAAAAACGTATTTGACTAAATCTTAATATGCAAATGTAAGCATGACAAATACTGTATACACACCTAGTAAAATCTGTGTCTACTTCATATTCGTATTTCATCCATGAATCCTGGTATACAAAAAACTCGGAGATGGTCAGAAGTGTCATGAGGATGAATACAATCAGTGACACTGGGAAGAGAACCAAAAGTCTTAACCAGTAACATGCACTGTAGCTAACATCTGTAATATTCAGACAGCAAATGTGAAAAAAATTCACCTGTGCCTCCAAAAGCTGATGTTTCAACATAGCTCTCAGGAACTTTAGGAAAGGCATCGAGTTCTTTCACTAAGTTGATAGTACTTCTTCTTCTCAGCTTGTTCATTGTTTAATGGATGTCTGTATATTTATCTCAGTCCTGTTCATGCAAAAATAAGAACCCTGAATAAAGTCACATTTAATGGTCTGGCCATTAAATCACTGTCACTTTAATGCAAGAAACAAAAAGTGTGGTGAATGTAAATGCTATTGATGAGATTTCTGAAAAAAAAACTAATTTTGAGAAAACTGACATTATACAGGTGCATCTCAATAAATTAGAATGTCGTGAAAAAGTTAATTTTTTCTTGTAACTTATTTCAAAAAGTGAAACTTTCATATATTTTAGATTCATTACATGTAAAGTAAAACATTTTTTTAATTTTTTTAATTTTGAGGATTAGAGCTAACAGCGCATGAAAGTCAAAAATCAGTATCTCAAAATATTAGAATATTTACATTTGAGTTTCAATTAATGACCATCCCTAAAGTATAAATTCCGGGTATCTCTTGTTCTTTGAAACCACAATAATGGGGAAGACTGCTGACTTGGCAATGGTCCAGAAGACGAACATTGACGCCCTCCATAAAGAGGGTAAGTCACAGAGGTTCATTACTGAAAGGTGTGGCTGTTTACAGAGTGCTGTATCAAAGCATATTTAATGCAAAGTTGACTGGAAGGAAGAATTTGGGTAGGAAAAGGTGCACAAGCAACAGGGATGACCGCAAGCTTGAGAATACAGTCAAGCAAAGCTGATTCAAACACTTGGGAGAGCTTCACAAGGAGTGGACTGAAGCTGGAGTCAGTGCATCAAGAGTCACCACGCTCAGACGTCTTCAGGAAAAGGGCTACCAAGCCACTTCTGAACCAGAGACAACGTCAGAAGCATCTTACCTGGGCTGTGGAGAAAAATAACTGGACTGTTGCTCAGTGGTCCAAAGTCCTCTTTTCAGATGAAAGTAAATTTTGCATTTCATTTGGAAATCAAGGTCCCAGAGTCTGGTGGAAGAGTGGAGAGGCACAGAATCCATGTTGCTTGAAGTCCAGTGTGAAGTTTCCACAGTCAGTGATGATTTGGGCTGCCATGTCATCTGCTGGTGTTGGTCCACTGTGTTTTCTGAAGTCCACAGTCAACGCAGCCATCTACCAGGAAATTTTAGAGCACTTCATGCTTCCTTCTGCTGGCAAGCTTTATGGAGATGCTGATTTCATTTTCCAGCAGGACTTGGCACCTGCCCACACTGACAAAGGTACCAAAAGCTGGTTCAATGACCATGGTGTTACTGTGCTTGATTGGCCAGCAAACTCACCTGACCTGAACCCCATAGAGAATCTATGGGGTATTGTCAAGAGGAAGATGAGAGACACCAGACCCAACAATGCAGATGACCTGAAGGCCACTGTCAAAGAAACCTGGGCTTCCATACCACCTCAGCAGTGCCACAAACTGTTCACCTCCATGTCACGCCGAATTGAGGCAGTAATTAAAGCAAAAGGAGCCCCTACCAAGTATTGAGTACATATACAGTAAATTAACATACTTTCCAGAATGAACTTTTCCACGACATTCTAATTTATTGAGATGCACCTGTATATAGGTGCATCTCAAATTAGAATGTCGTGGAAAAGTTCATTTATTTCAGTAATTCAACTTAAATTGTGAAACTCGTGTATTAAATAAATTCAATGCACACAGACTGAAGTAGTTTAAGTCTTTGGTTCTTTTAACTGTGATGATTTAGGCTCACATTTAACAAAAACCCACCAATTCACTATCTCAACAAATTAGAATACTTCATAAGACCAATAACAAAAAACATTTTTAGTGAATTGTTTGTCTTCTGGAAAGTATGTTCATTTATTGTATATGTACTCAATACTTGGTAGGGGCTCCTTTTGCTTTAATTACTGCCTCAATTCGGCGTGGCATGGAAGTGATCAGTTTGTGGCACTGCTGAGGTGATATAGAAGCCCAGGTTTCTTTGACAGTGGCCTTCAGCTCATCTGCATTTTTTGGTCTCTTGTTTCTCATTTTCCTCTTGACAATACGTTCAGGTCTGGTGAGTTTGCTGGCCAGTCAAGCACACCAACACCATGGTCATTTAACCAACTTTTGGTGCTTTTGGCAGTGTGGGCAGGTGCCAAGTCCTGCTGGAAAATGAAATCAGCATCTTTAAAAAGCTGGTCAGCAGACTGAAGCATGAAGTGCTCCAAAATTTCTTGGTAAACGGGTGCAGTGACGTTGGTTTTCAAAAAACACAATGGACCAACACCAGCAGATGACATTGCACCCCAAATCATCACAGACTGTGGAAACTTAACACTGGACTTCATGCAACTTGGGCTATGAGCTTCTCCACCCTTCCTCCAGAGTCTAGGACCTTCGTTTCCAAATGAAATACAAAACTTGCTCTCATCTGAAAAGAAGACTTTGGACCACTGGGCAACAGTCCAGTTCTTCTTCTCCTTAGCCCAGGTAAGACGCCTCTGACGTTTTCTGTGGTTCAGGAGTGGCTTAACAAGAGGAATACGACAACTGAAGCCAAATTCCTTGACACGTCTGTGTGTGGTGGCTCTTGATGCCTTGACCCCAGCCTCAGTCCATTCCTTGTGAAGTTCACCCAAATTCTTGAATCGATTTTGCTTGACAATCCTCATAAGGCTGCGGTTCTCTCGGTTGGTTGTGCATCTTTTTCTTCCACACTTTTTCCTTCCACTCAACTTTCTGTTAACATGCTTGGATACAGCACTCTGTGAACAGCCAGCTTCTTTGGCAATGAATGTTTGTGGCTTACCCTCCTTGTGAAGGGTGTCAATGATTGTCTTCTGGACAACTGTCAGCTCAGCAGTCTTCCCCATGATTGTGTAGCCTAGTGAACCAAACTGAGAGACCATTTTGAAGGCTCAGGAAACCTTTGCAGGTGTTTTGAGTTGATTAGCTGATTGGCATGTCACCATATTCTAATTTGTTGAGAATCAGTGAGAAATTGGTGGGTTTTTGTTAAATGTGAGCCTAAATCATCACAATTAAAAGAACCAAAGACTTAAACTACTTCAGTCTGTGTGCATTGAATTTATTTAATACATGAGTTTCATAATTTGAGTTGAATTACTGAAATAAATGAACTTTTCCAAGACATTCTAATTTATTGAGATGCACCTGTATATAGTCTAATTGCACTCTGTAGATAGAAATAGATAAAATAACCTTAAATGTGTACAGTGTTTTGGATGATTTCCCCCCCTGTAATGTCTTGCCTAAATTATTAGCTAAGAACAGCTAATGAGGTAACATCTGTGTTTGATTCCAAAAGTAAACCAGTGCAGATTAGTAAATATTTTAAACTTTAGTTATATTAGTGAAAACACTTGTAGCACTTGTTTTTCTGACATAACTGCTAAACACAAGCTAAATGCTAAATAAGATCATTCTTCCTGTTCACCCAACTGAAGTAATTGTGCTATTAAAGTTCATTTCTGCACAATGAACTCTAAAAAGCAAACTGACACTAAGCCACAAGAAGACTTGTACAAATGTGGACTAAATCTTTGTCTTACCTCTTTCTAAACACCTTTAAGATGAAAGTTTGAACACTTCTCAATGGGACCGTCCATTCAAATGCACTGTTTTGCAACCACTGCCACGTTGTGTGAGAGCTGGTTTTTCCAGTTAAACAAAACCCAGCACAAGTCTGCTTTTTTTGTGGAAACCATGTTGCTTTTTTTTAAGAATCTGCAGATGCTTCATCCAGAACTCATTGGAAACTCAGTGGCAATTTCAGTCTGCAATAAGGCTTCAATCAAAATAAATACATAAAGAAATGTACATATGTTTACCTATAAAGATATTTGTTAAGTTTGGAGGAAGTTGTTCACAAATGTTGACAGGATTACGCTGAAAGTGAAAGTATGCCAAGTTGTACAAATTGCTTTGGTGTAACTCAATAGCACTTAATATCAAGAGAAAAAAAATATTATGTCAATAATTTAAAACAAAATTATTTTAGATAATTATTGCATTTACAAATGTAGGTGGTCAAAAAACAGTTTTATTTTAGAGATTTCTACAATCTATGCACATTACTAGTTTTATCTTATAGTTAGCTTACTTCTATATTTACATTTTAATATACCATATTGATGTTTTTTTAATATATTAATTTATTACTGTAACTGTTTTAAATGTTCTCGTCTATATCCTACATTTACATTAAAGCAATATCTGTGCAAGTTTTATACATTTATAAATAAAAATAATCATAAAAAAACGTTCCTTCGAGTACATTGACTTTTTACGTAGCCTAATGTGAAAAGCAGAAAAAAGCTCCCCAGTCACGTGAAGTTCTTAGGTCACAGCGAGGTCGTTCAATTGAGCATGCGCATTGAGTGCATTTTACCGCGCGGTGACCTGCTCCTGGCAAAGTGAGGAACATCATTCATCTCCGCAATAATATATTCGGTAAAGTTGTTACATACTTTCCATAATACGTATTTATCCATATTACGTGTTAAGTCTTACCCAACAAATTTAACAAACTGAAGGGTATACGACACGTGAATAAAAAACGTGCTCTGTCGATTAACCTAGCACGCCATGTGTGATGTGAACGGCATTGGGTTGTTCTCAGAATGAATACTGCCATAAATATATTCAGTACACTGTTTTTTGTAGTTAGTTCAGAGACTATAATGTAAGTTTTATCTAGGAAATTCTTGTGAGACGCTTGCGTGCTGTATTCACATATTTATACAAAAGCAGAAGTATTATGCCAGGACATATATGACCCACCACGTGCGTTAAAAATTGTCAGTGCTCTTGCTTCAGATATAACTTTACTTACCTGAAGGTCTCTGGGTTCGCTTGAAAAGGACAGACAGGTGTAACCTGTAGCAGAGTTTGAGCTAAATTCTGCAGGAAGTTGGTTCTCCAGGAGCAGAATTGACTAACCTTGCATAATCCAAAATACTCCCACACTGACCAATGGTACTGATTAACAATGTATGCCACCTCACAGTAAGATTGAGGCAGAATGAATCGAGCCTTCACTCAGACCCTGATGAGACCCAATCTCCCTTTGAGGAGACCTGCGACTGGACCGAGTTCACGTAACTTTACTCCTAGAGGCCCAGCACCAACATTTCATGAGCTTGCTCAAGAAAATCTGCTAGCAAGTGACATTCTAGATGGTATGGGTGAAATGTTTTTGAAAATTACACATGCATTACAAAAAATGCACCTAGATAATGTTCTTTTCCACTTCTTTAGGTCATATGGGTGATGCCATTAGAAAGGAGAATGTGATCTCTGCAAAAAATAGTCTGAATGTACGTATGTGATAATGTTTGTATATAAAACATAATATTTATCTTTTAAAGTTTTTTTTTAATTTTTATTCAAATACCTGATATGTTTTAATACTTTGACATTGGTTGTATTGCTATGTGGATATATTTGTAATATTTTCCTCTTGAGGCTTTAAAGGGATAGGTCACCCAAAACTAAAAATTGTTGTAACTTATATCAAGTTGTTCCAAACCTGTATGGATGTTTCAGTGGGCACCAAAAACAGTTTGGTTACCCACATTCTTCAAAATATCTTCTTTAGTGTTCAGCAGAAGAACTAAATTCATACCGGTTTGGAACAACTTGAGGGTGAGTAAATAATAACAGCATTTTCATATTTGGATGAACTATCCCTTTAACCAGAGATCAGAGAGCGTTCTGTAGGTAAAGTGTTTCATTTTTCTTCAGTGTGGAGATTTTTTGTCTTCCCCACAGACATCAGGGTCTATGGTGGGCCCACTGGTAAAGCTGTGCAATTACTGCAGTCACCAGGGTAGGTTACTTTGCTTGATTTCAGTGTTCATCATTTCTTTGTCATTTTGTCTCACTGCAAAAATTATTTTCTGACACAATATTTTGTATTGTAGTTTGTATTGTTTTCCAGTTCAAATATCTAAACATTGTTAAATCAGGATTAATTTACTTGAGAAGGAAAACTTAAGATATTTATAAAATGTCATCAAATTTAGTATATGCTTAAACACAAAAAATCTGCCAATGTGATAAGAAAAATAACCTTTTGTTTTTACTACATTGACATTTTTCATGTTTTAAGTATAACATTTGGATTTTTAATAACACATCTTTATTGGATTTATACATTGTATATGCATTTTAAAATGAATTATTTCCCCAACAAACACCACTGGCAGTGTTTAAGGAAAGTTTAAAGATGCAAAAAGTGTAAATAAAATAAATTAATTTGTATGATGGCATATATACATATGGCAGTCAGTTTATATCATATGTTCCTCATGTTAGTTTAAACACATACTCCATTCTATCACACATCCCAGAGCCTCTTCACTATCTCATTTTAATAAAGAAAAAAAGTCCAAATACACCTCTTAGATATAATAACATTTTGACTTTTTTTTTTATTTGATTTTGATATTTTTTCTAGAACACAAGACTTAGTAATTTTTAAGATTTTTTTAGATTAGTTGATTTTTTTTTTTGCAGTGCACATGTAAAAGAGTCCTGCCCACTGATACTGGTTCCTTAAGCCTTTGATGGTTTTGATGAGCAGAATGAGGTCATTTGCGATTGTTTTCTTGTATCCTCTTTAGGAAACTTCACGTGCACTCGTTGTAAAAAAACATGCTACTGTTCTGCAGCTTGTCAGTCTCAGGATTGGAAAGCTCATCGACATGTCTGCAAAGCTAGCACCCCAGAAGTTGCCAGGTACTAGTAGGGATGTTTTCTCGACATTAGTGTCGTTTGCATGTTGGAAGCACAATGTGAAAATATGCCTTTTTTTCAATCAGTGAGAAAACTAAAGAATCCACACCTATGCCAAGTGGAAATGGACTTGGTGGACTTCAAGCTAAGGTATTTCATTGGTTGCTATAGTGACTTAGTCACTAGACAATAGTTATTCCATCTAATTCCTTCATAAGCGGGCATCACTTTTCTTTTTCTTTTTTTCTTTTTATTAAAGGAAATCTGTGTTGATGTACAGCCAAAGAGAATGTATCGACGTGATTTGCGCAATAATGTTGTTTCTAAAGGATCTGAGATACAGGTACTTTTCAGTTTAGGTCTATATTGCTTTGTGCCCTATAAACAGATATTGTTCCTCACAGGGTATCTTTTTTCAGGGTACAGTGATTGACCTGAGGAACCCTGGGGGATTTTCCATTCACCTGCAGTCAGTAGAAATGATGGAATCCCTGAAAAACATCACCAAAGAGCTCCAGAAGGCCTATAGCTCTTCATTTGCTGCTGAGTACAAGCCTGAAATTGGGGAGCTCTGTGCTGTAAAATTTTCTCTTGATCGGGTGAGGCAATTTATTTATTTATTTTTTAACTTTAGTTACATTTGTCAGAACAACAGTGATTACTATTTTTGTGAAATAAGCATTATTGTTCCTGTGTGTCAGTGCACTGCTTAACAGGACAATGGAATTATCTATCTCAAAACATAGACTGTAGTGAATATTCTAGTGCTCAGTTTGGTCTTTCATGCTGATTTAGAACTGGTATCGAGCTGAGGTTCAGTCAGTCAATGTGGCCCGCAGAGTTACCAGTGTGTTTTACATCGACTTTGGAAATGAGGAGAATGTTACGTTTGACAACATAAGGCCTCTCTCTGAGAACATCGATGCTGCACCACCATTTGTGAGTTGTATCTCCATTCCATAATACATTATTATTATATTTTAGTATTTTGATGATGCCACTGTCATGCTATTGCCAAAGCTGCTTTTTTGTGTCTGACAGGCTTTGCAGTGTTGTGTTGCTGGGGTAAAGCCTCTGACAGGAAGTTGGACAGGCGAATGCACTATTGCTGTAAGGCAGTTAATTGCTGGAAAGATTCTCACTTTCACAGTGTTGGATATCGTGGATGATGGAGCTCTGCTTGCTGTAGATGTTCCTCTAAGCACTCTTGGTAGGGCATTCATGGTTCATTGCAGTGGCTGTTTGGAGAGCTTTGTGTGAAACGCACAAGACTTAAATGGAAGATATAAATTTGTTTCACAGGTAAATACATGAGCACTTTCCTGATAGAGCAGGGCTATGGTGTAAAGGAGGATGTTTCTGTCAAACCACAGACTAAACACGACATCAGTGAGTTGCTTCTTTATCTGGTCTTTTTCATGAAATGTTTCGATCCATTCTTTTTTCACCTCCATCTATTTGCATCCCCCTTCAGATTCATTGATGACGGCATCCTTTGAGAACTTCAAGCGCTTGTCTGGAGGAAAGAATGAGAACTCTGATGCCAGGCCTCCAGAGCCGTTGACTCAGGGAGTGGGTGATGCATTCACTGCTGTTGTCACCCACCTCCAGTCTCCCTCAGAGATTCTCTGTCAAAAGCTTGAAAATACGAGTGAGTTTTCTGCATCTCAATTTTTTTTTTTTTATCTCAATGTCATTATTACTACATGACATTACCACTGAAAAGTTTGGGGTATTTCATTTTTTTTATTTTTGCGTTTAAAGCTGCATTTATTGGATTGAAACACAGTAAAAACAATACTGTCAATGTGTAATACAATTCACTAAAATTATTTATACTAGGGATGTGCGGGTCTAGTCGACTAAACGGTACAGCTCCTACTAGTCGACACTGAAAACAATAGTCGACTACACGAGAGAAAAAAAAAAGATGATTTTATCATTCAAATTACCATCATTTTAACGTTACATTTAAAACATTTTAAAGAACAGTTAAAATAAAACTTTTGAAAAAGAATACATATCAAAATATTTAAATATATAAATATTTTTAAAAGCGTATCTGGGCGGGAACTATAATTTTACCTCACATGCGTTTTCTTCATGTCAGTTGCGGCAAGCTCCACGCGAAAGACCAGCAAGGTCTGGGATTATTTTGAATTAGAAGGAAATGGAAACGTTTTTTGTAAACTGTGTAATGTCAAATTGGCTTACAATAACTTTACTGGAGCTATGCGTAATCATATTCAATACAGGCATGTATGCGTTAGCTTGGAGGCTAGCCAAAGCCAAATGTCAATCATGTCACACTACAACCTGCCGCTGCGGTCCGCGATCCTATCCGCGCTGTCTATTCCTCTAAACGAAGACCCACTTCGGTGGTGCTGCGGGATTTCCAGGATCTTTTCGAAACTGTCTGCTTGCTTGTAGTTATTTCTCTGTGTGCCTGTGACTTCAGTTCCTGCCGAGCGCGTTTTTTGCAGAATCGCCTCTAGTCCCGTCTTTCTCCAGACCACGTTAACATGTTAAATTCACTGAACAAATGCACACGGTCTGAGTAAGTAAAACGAGCTTTGTTTTGTTTTTAGACAATATAGCCAACATGAAGTACATTTTTAAAAGCCGTTTTAATGCTATTCCTTGATAAACTTTCCTATTGTTTTAAACTTTTGTTTTAATGTGTTTTAATATGTTGGCTAACGTTATATGAAAATGAAGAATTCTGTCAGTCTATTGATTGATTTTCAATTTCTGCATTGCTCCAGACGATCTGAATAAATAAGCTATGCACTGGTTTATGAAGAGTGTATGCTCTTCATTTTTTTCTGTTTAACGACCGCCTAAAATTAATTGATGATAACGCGAGGCAAGCATACGGCATAATCGTGACCTATTTTTTGCAGAATTCATTGAGGGATTTGACAGTGTGATTCAAAGATTAAGTATTTCAACTGTATGCTGTTATATAGACAAACGCACAGTTTTTTTTGTTTGTTTTTTTTTGCCATTTTTGGGGGGTTTCTAGCTTTTAGACTAGTCGACTAGTCGGATACAAAACTTCCGTTTAAACGACAGTCAAATTAGTCGTAGCGCACATCCCTAATTTATACAAAAATGTTTTTTTTTTTTAAAGTTTATATTCATAAATACTTCAGTCTTCAGTGTCACATGATCCTTCAGAAATCATTCAAATATGCTTATTTGGTGCTCAAGAATCATTTTGTGTTATCCTTGTTAAAAGAGTTGTGCTGATTAATATTTGTATAAACTAATACTTTTTTTTCTTTTCTTTTTTTTTTAAGTAGAAGGAACACCATTTATTTGAAATAGAAATCTCTTGTAATATTATAAATGTCTTTCACTGTCACTTTTGATCAATTTAATGCATCTTTGCTGAATTAATGTGTTAATTTCTTAAATTATGTAAATGTCTTAAAGAAAAAGTTTATATTAGGCTTTGTTGCAATGTTTTGGCATAATCTGTTTTTTTCTAAAATATATGCTGTACTTACAGTAGGTTCAGTGTATGATGCAATCTTGTATTTAGGTGTTATCCAGCAGTTGCAGGTGAATTTAAGGGAGCACTGCTCAAACACTCCAGCCAGTGAGAACTTCAGACCTGCACCAGGAACTGTCTGCTGCTCACTCTTCTCTGGTCAGTCCAGTGTTTTTAGACATTTTTTCTTTTCATATTTCTTTTTCCTTTTCTTTTTGATTCATATACAAAGTTCCATAGTGCTCCTTCTCACACAGTGAAAGGGATTGGGTGCAGTTGAATAAAAAAAATATATAAAACACACAAATGTGATGTCTTCTGAACTGATCTCCATGTATTACAGAAGACAACCAGTGGTATAGAACTAAAGTTCTGGCATATTCCTCGGAAGATCGTGTGTGTGTTGGATACATAGACTTTGGTAACTCTGAGGAGGTTGAGTTAAATCATCTACGACCAATCAGCAAAGAGTTGCTGGCTTTGGCAACTCAAGCAATCCCTTGTTCTCTAGCAGGTACAGTACAATGTTTTATTCACCGATTTGTAATTGTGTGCATGCATGCAAATCTGTATATGCTGAGCCAAAGGTTTGTTTCTTGATTCATTAAAGGGATAGTTCATTTACATTTACATTTAGTCATTTGGAAGACGCTTTTATTTAATAAATAAAGCGATTCATCTTGAAGAGGCAATCAGACAGAGGAAGTGCTCGTAACACCAAGTCTCAGTCATTGTTCAAATAGGTACAAGCTAGCAAGGGAAGGAGAGAAAGATAAAGGGAAAGATTAAGTGTTTTTATTTATTTTTTATTTTTATTTTTTTTAGTTTAGGATGAAGTCAAGTAGTGCCGAAAGAGATGAGTTTTCAGTTGTTGCTTGAAGATTGACAGGGATCCAGCATTCCGGATAGGGGTGGGAAGATTATTCCACCATCCAGGAATGGTGAACAAGAATGTTCTGGAGAGTGATTTTGAGCCTCTCTGTGATGGTACCACAAGGCGTCGCTCACTAGCAGATCTCAGACTTCTGGAGGGGATGTAGATTCGTAATAGTGAGTGGAAGTAGGAGAGTGCTGAGCCTGTGGTCGTTCTGTATGCAAGCATCAGTGTCTTGAACTTGATGCGAGCTGCCACTTGTAGCCAGTGCAATGAGATGAAGAGAGGTGTAACATGGGTTCTTTTGGGCTCGTTGAAGACCAGTCGTGCCGCTGCATTCTGAATCATTTGTAGAGGTTTGATTGTGTTTGATGGAAGTCCAGCCAGAAGAGCATTGCAGTAGTACAGCCTAGAAACGACAAGGGCCTGGACAAGAAGTTGTGCAGCATGCTCTGTCAGAAAGGGCCTGATTTTTCTGATGTTGTGTAGCGCAAACCTGCAAGATCGAGCAGTCTTTGCAATGTGCTCTTTGAAGGTCAGCTGGTCAGCAAAGATTACACCAAGATTTCTGACCGAAGTTGATGGGGTAATTATTGATGTGCCTAACTGAATCGAGAAGTCATGCTGTAGAGTCGGAGTGGCAGGGACAACAAGAAGCTCAGTCTTTGCCAGGTTGAGCTGTAGGTGATGTTCTTTCATCCATGCCGAGATGTCCGCCAGGCAGCCTGAGATCTGTGCAGCTACCGTTGATCACCCAAAAATGAAAATTCTGTCAATAATTACTCCCCTTTGTCCTTTAACATTCATATTGCTCTAGGCATAAAGTCTCCAACGAGTACCTGGTCAGAGGAGGCCATTTTGATGGTGAAACGTCTAGTTTGCAACCGCTTCATTCGGGTTGAGATTCTGGGTAAGAAGGATGGTAGGGCTCTGGTGTCCATGATTGATGAGTCCAGTGACCCTCAGACCAATGCCGCTGAGGTGTTGGTTAACATGGGTTATGCTGCCATTGAAAGTGTGGAGACAGAGAAGCATGAACCGACCCAAGCCTCCTTCCCTGAAATGCCCAGTAAGTGAAGAATAGTTGTAATAACTTTTTATTTTTTTTCATATCTGATCATTTTTTTATAAAGGATAATTGATTTTTATATATATATATATATATTTTTTTTTTTTACTCTAGTCCTCAGTCTACCTGTTGTTGAGAAAATGGAGTGGACTTGTGCTGAACTTCCCTTTGATGGCCAAAAGGTGGAGCTGGTAATCAGTAGTCTGAAGAGCCTTGATGAATTCTACTGTTACAACTACAGAAAAGCAGGTACGGTTGTCCATCAGTATTATTCTTTCTACTTTGTGGGACTCATTACGGATGTGTTTGTAATTAAGTATTTATTTGTGTCTGGCAGATGCACATATCCTGACAGAGCTGTCCTATGAGCTCATGAAACACTGTGAATCGGAGAGAGCTTCCTTCACCTCCACTGTGGGAGAACCATGTTGTGCTCTCTTCACAGGTGATACTGACTCATCCTTCAGAAGCAAACACCATGGTTACAGTAACGCATTTACAATGAAAGTAACAGAAACAAACCAAAAAGACACCTTTTCCCCCCTGTATTGAATCAAAACTTCATTTACTGAAAGCAGAAAAGTTGACAGCTGAGACTGTGTACTTAAGATCCTAGATGTTTTGAAAAGTTTGGGGTCAGTATGATTGTTTTAATGCTTTTGAAAGAAGACTTTTATGCTTAAAGGCTCCATTTATGTGATCAAAAATACTGCAACAATGGTAATATTGTGTAATATGTCACCTGTTTTCGGTTTCTATAAATGCAAAGTTCAAAAGAGCAGTATTTATTTAAAATGGAAATAAATTGTAACAACAATGTACTGTAAAAGTCTTTACTGTCCGTTTTGATTTAAATTGATGCATCTTTGCTAGGGTTGCAAAAGGGCGGGAAATGTCTAGAAAATTTCTGAAACTTTCCAGAAATTTTTGGGAACTTTCTGGGATTTTTTTTTTTAGAAACTTTCAGAAATTTTTGGGAATTTTCAGAAACGTTTAGAACATTCCTAGAAATGTTCCACCCCTTTGCAACCCTAATCTTTGCTAGATAAAATACATTTTTCAGGGTAATTGTTTTTCAATGTTTTTGCTCCCTGCTTGCAGGAGATGCACACTGGTACAGGGCCATGGTATTAGAAGTGTGTGGAGAGGGTAAGGCCAGAGTTTATTTTGTGGACTATGGGAACTCCTGTGAGGTGGAGGCAGCACATCTAAAGGCCATCACACCAAACCTGCTCAAACTGCCTTTCCAAGCAATTCGTTGCTGGCTTGCAGGTTTGCTTTCTCTGTTGCTGTCTGTTTGTCTATGAATCATTCAACATGTGTTTTTAAAGGATGTTTTCCACTCATTAACTACAGTAAACAAATATGTATTCTCTAGAGCCAGACCGATATGGGTTTTTGGGGGCCGATACCGATATTGGGGAATAAAAAAAATATGATATCGATGTGTATATTATAGTACAGTACCAGTCAAAACTTTGGACACTTCCCATTCGTGTCTCTAAACTTTTGACTGGTACAATATAGTATATACATAAACAGAATATTATATACATAAACATATTTTTTGTAATGATCACTGAAATGTGATCAAACACTTTTAATGACGTGACAAAGATATGTAATGGTATTTAACAAACTTTATCCAAAATGAGTCTGACATCAGTGCACTAAACAGTAAACTTCACTTCATTGATTATAAATAACTTAAAACACAGAGCAAAATATAACTTGAATTAAGAACATGAGGATTTATATTTAAATAGTCCTTTTGCAGTTTAATATTCACAGACGCCAGTCTGTATTGCAATTTGATTTTTAAGTGTGCCTGTGGCTCAGTGGTAGAGTATTGCGTTAGCAGCGCAAAAGGTTGTGGGTTCAATTCCCAGGGAACACACACAGTGATAAAACATGTATAGCCGGAATGCACTGTAAGTCGCTTTGGATAAAAGCATCTGCTAAATGCATAAATATAAGTGTACTGATGTTTTTTTTTTTTTATTATTATCAAAAAATGACTAATTCTGTGAAATTCTGCATTATACAGTACATTTTTATGACTGAATTCCACTATTTCATCCACGTTTTCTGTATCGTGGAAATCATAGGGCCCTGCTAATATAGCAAACAAAGTAATTACACCATTTAAAAGCATTTTATGTTATATAATCTGTAAAAAAAAAAAAAATCATATCGGTGTTCATGTTCACCGATGCCGATATATTTGCGACTGGCTCATATCGGCCGATAAAATCGTCAAAATGATCAGTCAGGCTCTAGTATTCTCAATATGCAAGTATATATTCTGTATATAAAGTTTTAAATGCATTGTACATATGTGTGTGCAGGAGTGGAACCATTGGAGGGTCAGTGGACTAAAGAGGCAGTGCATAAGTTTCAGGGTCTTTGTGCTGGTCAGCCGTTGAGTGGCAAAGTGCTGTCCAT
This sequence comes from Schizothorax lantsangensis, assembly GCA_027422415.1. Taxonomy (NCBI): domain Eukaryota; kingdom Metazoa; phylum Chordata; class Actinopteri; order Cypriniformes; family Cyprinidae; genus Schizothorax; species Schizothorax lantsangensis. The sequence goes on along the minus strand of CM049860.1, from coordinate 22,742,318 downwards.
CACTGAGAAGGGTTATGGGGTGGATCTGGAGAGCTCTGGACAAAGCATTGCTGCTGTGCTAATCTCAGAGCACCTAGCTAAACCTTATGGGCAGGTGAAACAGCCTCCAGTGCAGCCAGCTAAACCAACCAATCAGATTGAGGATCTACCCACCCTTAAACCCATTGATCAGAATCCACCAGAATCCACTTTAAAAGTGAACAAGGGAGTTGCCAAAGACACAGAAGATTCTACCTCATCAAGTAAGTTAGCATAACTGATGCTAAAACCTTTTAAATATGCTTTAAGTATCTTATCAAGACCATTTTGTAATTGCTATTATTAGTAATATGCAAGTTGGTTTTTGTTGTTGTGTATAATTAAATGTTTACGGTCATCTAGTCGGCTCTTTTCCTTTGAACTGGAAGACATTGGAGCTGTCTTGCACTGACACTTTCCAACCGAGGGTGGCAGCAGTGGTCAGCCCTAGTCTCTTTTACATCATGAATCCTGGACAAGGTGTGCCCTCTTAGTATAGCATTTAAAGCATGAAGTCTAGCTAGAGCAACTGTTTACCATGGTTATATTATCATAACTATCATAGCATGAACATTAGTATAATGATGCTTTATATTCAGCTGATTTTTGTCCCCCCAGTGAATGTAGAGGGTCTGAAGACTGTTATGACCAATGTGGCGAAGTACTGCAGAAAACAGTCAATCCCCAATCAGTGCCACCCTTTACCAGGAGCCGCCTGTTGTGCGCAGTTCTCAGGTCAGTTTCACTTTCACCTATGGCTTACTCTTACCATGTTAAATAGATGGAATCGTCAACTTCACATGATGTGTAGTGTTATTAATCTATATAGTAAATATTTCAAAAGAAGCAGCAGTATTTTATAACTTATGCTTCCTTTCAAAAGTAAGATTTTGTTGCCAAATAAAATTTAATTTTTTCAAAAAGCATGAAATAAGTTGATAAAAATGGCAGTACAGACTTTTACATAGTTACAATACATTTTTGAAATAAATGCTGTTGTTTAACTTATTTTTTTCTTTAACATATCAAATACTGATAAATGCATCACAGTTCCCACAAAAATATTAAGCAGAACAAATGTTTTCATTAGTCATGTTTCTTGAGCATTAAATTAACATGAATGATTTCTGATGGATCAAGTCACACTAAAGACTGGAGTAATGGCTGCTAAAAATGTAGCTTTGCTGTGACAGGAATAAATTAAATTTTAAAATATATAAAATAGAAAAAAAATGAAATAGTAATATTTCACAATATACCTGTTTTATACCCTGTAAAAAAAAAAAAAAAAAATAAGAATTTAGCATCCACAAACATTTTCATGACTTGTTAAAAATATAAAGGAATTGCTATACTTGGTTAAGCAGGTATTTGTAATAAAACATTCCAAAATAACTCTTGAATGTAATATGTAAGGATTCATTGGTTGCTTTCTTAAACCAGTCAAATTCAACTCTGATCATTTCAGGTGACAAAAATTGGTACCGAGCTGTTGTGCTGGAGGTAACAAGCAAGCATGCACATGTAATTTATGCCGATTATGGGAACATGGAGACAGTCCCTGTCTCCAGTATCCTTCCCATCACCAAAGAACTTCTCCAGCATCCATTCCAGATCGTCAGATGTGCACTGGCAGGTAAGCCTGCCACCTGAACTCATCTACATGCACAAATCATTGCCAATGTTAAAACCCTTGTAGCTCAGAGGACGGATTTAGATTTCTTTTTTTTAATTGAGTCAGGTTGTGATAGTTTATTTTTTTTTATTTTTTTCTTTAACTTCACAGGTAAAGAGAACTTCCCTACAGTGTGGCCCACTGAAGTTATGGAACTCTTTGGGATTCAGTTGATTGGGGGTGTCCTGGCATCCCTGCAGGGCTTTGATGGGACCTCCAACCTGCTAACCCTTACCCAGCAGTCTGGTCAGGCTGACAGAGACATTAATTCCATTATCCTTGGAGCTTCGCAGGAAGGACCGAGCAAGGCTAACTCAAAGCCACCTGCCATTGTTGAGGAAAAAAAAGATGTAGATCAGAGGAAGAGACAAACTGTCAGCTCGATCAAGCCTGCAGATCAACCTCAATCTGTAAACGTTGAGAAACCTCACCTGGAAGATCAAGCCCAGCCTTTAAGTGCCAGCTGCAGGCTCGAGAAACCAGGTGAGGAATTAAACATTGAGTAGAATTCATGTTGTCAAGATATGTATTAATGTAGGTATTTACAGGGCTTGTTCAGGAATTTGCCCAGGATCTTTAGCATTGAAATTGTGATGCACAGGTGCTGTTCCACCTGGTGTTCTCAGCTGTAACGCAAAGGTGTTATTTAAAAGGAGCCTTGTCATCATATCCAGGGGAGCAGTTGTCAAACGTTTATGTCTGATTTCAGAAAACATGCCCAAGACGATGACTGCAGTGGAATGCTCTGAGCCGCCCAATATTATAAACACAAAAAGCGGCAATGGTGAGTATTATTTTCATTTCTAAGACTGAAACTTATAAAAGATTGAGATGTTAAAATAGTGACATTTGCAATCAATGACAGTCAAATATTCTGAGTGGTTTAGCCTAGTGCATGACCAACTGCTGTCGTCTTCTTAAGTGGCAACCTGATATACTCGTATGAGCTTTAAAATACAAAGATTTTATTTTATTTATTTTCTCTTCCAGGTCCTCAAACATGCTGCTGTCTTGAGCTGAAACAAAAGGTTGGGAAATCTGCCATTCTTATTTTTATTTTTAAGAAAACAAATGCAAGCCAATATTCATAGTTGACACACGGGACTGTCATTTTATTTAGCTTTTAAATGTCTTTTCCTCTTTCAGATTGACCACATCGAGAAATTGATTCTCCTCCTTGTGAAACAAGTTGGTGGAACCAAATAGTAACCCATCAAGATCTTCAGTGTCAAGTTCAAAACAAATGGCCACTGCCAGTTTTCTTTTCTTCCTTCAGTTCTTTTTGAGTTAATGTATCAGTGATGTCAAACCATGTTTGTAGTCTTCAAGTCAGCACTTGAGAAAATAGATTTTATACTTAAAGGCATGGGTATTTTATTTTTCTTATATTGAACCAACATTATTGTTGCTGGTGTTTTATTACATATAATGTTCATGCTTTTATTTCTTGAGCCAATGGAAAAAACTAACTATTAACCGTGAATTATGCAGCACTGCTATTTTCTAGTTCTACATGGTCAGTTTTTTGTTTATCAAAGGCCAGTTTTGTTTGAGTGTGTCTTGATTAAAAAATAAAATAAAAACTTAAGTTTGTTTGAAGTCTTTTTTTTCTTTATAGAATATTCAGAGTGCTCATTTAATTTTTTTATTGACCATGCAAGCCTTTTAAAAATGGCAGGGTTTAGCAAAGGAGCAAACCTTTTTAACAGTTTTTCACAATTTATTGTCATTCACTCACCCACATTTCAGACTAGTAAGACTGACTTTCTTCTGTGGAACACAGTGTAGCCACATAGTTAGGGAATATCTGCCTCCATTCACCATTTGCTTTTTTTGTATGAAGAAAGATGCTATGAACGTGAAACTAGACCTATTGGTAGGTTTTCCATGGAAGAAACGTGCAATTTTCATTATTATTGAATATTATTGTAATACATTTATGCAAGAGAAATTGGTGACACTTTTTAATAACTTCATTTTGAGACAATTTGGGTCTTGGCTTGATTTAAAAAAAAAAAAAAAAAGTTTGTGGAGCGAGTTGAATTGAGGATGAAGTCAGTACGGAAGTAATAGAGCACCCTCTCCTGTTCACCACTGAGTTACAGCACTGGAGAGAGAGAGACTGACACTTCAGTACCTGCGGCGAGAACAGGACAGTCGTTTCATTGAGAGGTGAGGTGAGATATTTACTCATGAACTATCGGTGTTTTTAATGTGTCCAACTTTAAATATAATTGTTTGAAGATTTCTCTGAACTAAAGTTTGTCGTTATTCCGAAGCTTAAAGCGCAAAATGGTCGGTGCAGCGGCGCAGGAAATCTAACCCTATTTCAAGAGTGTCTCGCGCATTATTACTGTGCTGTTGCTTAATGGATTGCGCCAATAGCTTTAAAGTTTTAATAAGTTTAATTTAGGGCCTGAAATTAACGTAACGAAAAATGTTCGATTCATTTTCCCTGGATTAAATAGACCTCATTACTTAAACTTATAGAAAAATATTTAGTCGTGTTGTTTGGAAACAAAGTTATGCGACAATAGAATGAATCAACTGTTTTATTTAAATATTTGTTGTAAAATTGGTTAAATACCTCAACTGTTTAAACCGGATACAAATGGATTCTCACAAATTAGTTTAATAAGTGAAGCCTTAAATAGGGAGTAACTCCGAAGGAGCCACCTAAATGTGTCCTTTCATCCTTCGCTTCTCTTCTCATACTGTCACTCCTGTGATTATAGGAGAGTCTAGTGTTGCTCAGGTCATTTGCTCCCTACTTAGGGATCAAGCAGCTGCATACACCTGTGTCTTGTCCATTAACAAGCATTGCCTTTTAAGCTCTGCAATATCAGATAAATATATTTAGCATATTAGTAGTTTAGTTTGTTACTTTAAATGATATTAAATAGTTTTCAGTGTATTTCAGAAAGACATGACTATCTAGTTATTAGGGAAGCTTGGTCGTTTTTAAACTGGGATACAATAGCTGCATGGAGAGTGTGGAAAAGTTTAGAGAAAAAATGTAGAAATTGATCAAATTTAAATGAATACAAATTTATTGAAATGAAAAAAAAAAAATCTTAAAATAAAAGTTAAATAAAAATATATAGCTACCTTTTAAATTTTAAGATGGGGGTTGCTCACACAAGGACGATTGTATTTGGGGGGTCCATAGCATCTAAAAAATTGAAAAGCTCTGAGTTCAGGCATCTTGGCTTAGGAGTTGTTAATAGATAAAGTAGGAAATAATGAAAAGTGAAAGCTTAGAACAGTGAAGAATGTATGAAATTGGGAATAAAGAAGAATTAGGAGAGCAAAGCCAGCACTCTTACTGGGTTCCTCTGGTCCTAGACGGCTCCACTTGTTACACAGACCGAGACGGGTTGTTAGTCAAGGTTATCGTATGGCAGGTTTGTGAGGTGCTCTAAGAGTCCAGATGATTATCAGCCTCAAAGGAGGTTATTTTAAATGGCACCTGAACAAGTGCTGTCTGCTTCCTGCTGTTCATTCACAGGCAGGAAATGCACCTTATCAGGTTGAGATTTTATCAGATTCCCTTGTCCAACTTTCTAAAGGCTCATAAAGAGTCCTGTGTGGCTAAATTGTCCAAAAGTCTCTCTCTCAGTTTGCTGGATTTGGTTCTTTACAGAACAGATTCTGTCTTTAAGAATGTCAGGTGGCATTCCTAAAGTTTCCTCTCTTGAGTGGTGCTCTGTGGGTATCTTTAGAAGTCCAACCGTGAGTGAGACGATCAAAGAGTGACTTCACGGCTCAGAATTGCCTCAATGCTCACTTCATTTCATTCCAAAACTGATAACCACTCTGCCTTTAAAACTGCTCTTAACACCTGGAACCTGACCAATCAGATGCAACTTTGCAGACATAACACACACATTTTGCTTGTCTCTCACACACATTTAAAGAAAAGATTCCACCGAATGCACACTAGCATGAATAGACTTATACTGTTATTTGCTTTTATCAACTACAAAGACTACATTCAGGAAGGTTAGTAAACTTGAAAAAGCCATGATGTGTGTTAGTAGGTGTCTTTAAGTTGCGTTATGGATGTGTCTATGATTCCTTTGATTTCTGTAAAAATTGTACTCAACAGGTACAGAAGTCCAGGGCTTGATATGATTTTTTTAAAATGTTTTTGAAAGAAGCCACTTATGCTCACCAAGGCTGCATTATTGCATTAAAAAACAGCCATATTTTTGATTTAAAATAATTGTTTTCTATTTCAGTATATTTTAAAATGTAATTTATTCCTGTGATGGCAAAGCTGAATTTTCAGTGGCCATTCCTCCAGTCTTCAGTGTCACATGATACTAAAGAAATCATTCAAAAATTTTGATTTTCAGCTCAAGAAACATTTCTTGTTCCCATCTTATATTCTTATTATCAATGTTTAAAAGAAGTTGTGAATTTATTTGAAATGGAAATCTTTTGTAATTTGAGAAATGTCTTTGCTGTCATTTCGATCTATTTAATGCATCCTTGCTGAATAAAAATATTAAATTAGTTCTTTCCAAAAAATTGTACTGACCTCAAATTTTTGAACGTCATCCTGTGGCGAATGCATAATTAATTTGCAAATAAGCAGATGATTCTGAACAAGTACTTTTTTTCTTTTTCTTTTAACAGTGTGGTTTTGGATGGTTGTCGGTTTGACTTTGATTGCAAAGCAGAACAAGTAGGTGTTGAGATTAAATCCAGTGACCCATAGTGGTGAATAATTCTCCTGTCTGGTGCTGCCAGTTGGCATTTGTCAACATGTTTAATTTAATAAAGTTTGTCTCTTAAAGATGTGAACTTTGACCTTAGCTCTGGGAATGTGGCACAGGAGGATTTTGTGACTGCAGGGAGGTTTAATCTGAGATGAACAGTATCATGCCGTTTTCTCCACACATCACTGGGCTCTCCCCCCACTTTTCTCAAAACAGACGGGTAAATGATTAGTCTGATGTGACGACAGTTTGACTGGCTTAGACTTGAGCTCGCCTGCTATCAGGAGGACAGCTAGCAACAATGTTTGGGGCCCTGTAATGCCTACTTATTAGGCTCAGTGGACAGGCCACCCATAAAGAGTTTGTCACGAGTTCTTGAGTTGTAGAGATGGCCTTGACTTCTGTCAGTCATTTTATAATGTGTAAGGGTGCAGACTTCATAGTCCACTGCTACCTGAGCCCCTCAACCATTAGTTGGTTGTGTTTGATCTCAAAATAGCCCTCAGACTGGCTCTTTCCCATCCTAAGTTCCTTGCTTGTCTGACCAGTGCCCCGGAGGGCCAATAAAAATTACTGCCCCACTAACCTCAAGCCCACCAACTCATGAGTGAAATTCCAAGAAATCTTTCTCTCCCAAATTTGTTTTCTCTGATAGTCTCACTAACAGCTGCTTTTCTCTTTGTTAGCATTCTCAAGCCTTTTTTTGTACACTTGCTCAGTAGTTGGCCTCGTCAAAGACTTCCTGCAAGACTCTTTTCCTCAGTTTTAATTGATTCTTGTTTTGTTCACATTTCAGGGCTTAAAAATGTTCTCTAGTAGCCGGCTGCATCTCCTTCTTATGCTCCTGTTTGGTCAAGGTAAGAAGAGGTGACTGAGTACTTGCCATTCTGAAACCCATTCTTTATTTTTAATATCTTTGCAAAGTACAGAGATTTGAATCATATCTTTAATTGTGCAATTCTACTTGAAATGTGTTATCTCTCTAGAAATGTGTTATGCTTAGTGACTTCAGATATATGTAAGAATATATAGGAAATACAATGGTCTGTCATGAAGGATGATAGGTTCTAACTCAATCTGATAAAATCACATTATTATTCATATGGTTCAGCTTGATTGGATTCTTTCACATCAGTAGCCTTGCTGCTTAACATTCAAATACTCCACTAGTGCTTGCTGTAGCAGTTGCAGCACGCTTCAGAAACCCTCCACCTTCCCCAGCTCTAGCTGTATAGATCTGCTACTGAGTACTTTAATCTGTTATACATGGGATAATTTCATGTACTGTATGTTATATTAGCAGCAGCAGTATTTCTTACATGCTCACAGAAGCGTGTCTGTGGATATATTGGCAGTAGCAAGTTTCTGCCACAGCAACAGCAGCAGCGTAGCAGATCTGTTCTGCCATGACCAAACACATTAACATTGCCATGTATATTTCCATTCTAAACTCTGAGAGTTGTAATGACTGAAATTATTAATTATAGCCCTCAACTAGGAAATTCAGCCAGATGTTTGTTACTCAACAAGCACATTGACTTCTACAGCATTTGCCCTGTGAGGAATAGGTTTTATCAGACTAATAGATGTGAAGATGTTGTAATGTTTCTGTTTATAATATTGATTTTTACATTATTATTATATTTAGTTGGCTGTCCTGCTGAGGCCTCTAAACTCTTCTGTGACTGTATATATTTTGTTGGAGTGTGGAGTTTCTGAATTGAGATATCTACCCGTGTGTTCCTCAAGAATTTTCCCATTACGTTCCTGGACATAGGCCATAAATCTGAGGAGGGATTTAGTCCTTCAGTCCGCTTAAATCAGGCTATAAAATGCCTCCTGGTTCCACAGTGCAGCCTGTCAGAGAGGATCACCGCAGGGAGATTCACCGTGACCTAGTACAAGTTGGCTTGTTCAGAGCCATACATCACTGATGCTAGTCATCTATCATGTGAAAAAACCTAGAAATCCCCTTTCCAGAGTTATCAGTCCTTTCCTTTGAATTGTTTTTTTTTGTTTAATTTCCTTTAGAAATAGTAAATGAAATAGAATTATCCTTTTTTTTAAATAGGTAATTTTTTTTGCTCTTTATTTCTTATTTTCTGGAATTCTTGTGAGAATAGCAGTGACTCAGAATGATCCAGATCTGTATTCACCTCCACCGTCAGTGGAATTAACCATTAATATTTTGTGGCCTCATAATTTTTCCCTGACACCCCCAACCCCTCATCCCCCCATGGGGTCCTGCAGGTTTCTTAGGCCGAGACCTGTTACCATGGCAAGGCGCTGAGAGCCGCCATCCTCATGATGCCATGAGTGTTAGGAGACAATAGCACATGATTAAAGTATGTGATTCCCAAGCGCACTCCACTCTGCAGGAGCGTTACACAGGGACTCCACTCTCATCTCTGCCCTGGGCTGTTCACATGGCCCCTGCTTCTCAATCAGTGATTGTATGCATGAGAGAGCACATCGCTCTGAACCCTGCTCGCTCAAGTGGCAAACACGGGCCAGGACAGCCTGACCGTTCTCTTCACGTCCAGTGGGCGTTGCTGGAATGCCAATCGTTCTGAATTAGTCCCCTCTGAAGGATGTTTAGTGAGTTTCATGCGGAGCTGTGTCTTAGGGCCAGAGGTCAGCTCCGTTATCTAGGAGTTGTGCTCAAATGATTCATTTGTGTAAGCTGTTGTTGACTTTGACAGTGCCTGAGGGAGTACCTGGGTCAGTAACACCAAAAACATGTCCAGGTCACATTTCACCTCAAAATGGTTTAAGGATCATTCAGGTTTTTTGTGCTGTATTGTAATGCAGTATTTTCATGACAATTGACCATATTTTTTATTATTGTTATTATTTGTTTGTTTGTGTATTAAGTGTGATTCTCATAACACTTTTTTAGTAAAACTGTTAGTTAACTTTTTAAAAATATGAATAAAATGAGCATAAATAATCATAGGCAGCAGTATAATAAATACTATTATGATTTGTAAATACTAATGATAATATAATTTTTTTCTGTTACAGCAATGACATTTTTTTTATTTGTTTGTTTAATTATTTATTTAATTTTGCATTGACAGTACAATGATTATGGTTGGTGCTTACTGGTTTTAAAATAACCTTAATGATCCTAAAAAAAATGTTTATATTTACATTTTTGTTTGTGTGTGTGTGTGCACTTCCAATGAGAGAACCAAAATTTCATTGTACAGCTGTGCAATGACAATAAAGGTATTCTATTCCATTCTAAACAGGTTGTTTTTAACCTTTTTTAAAATGTGTCTATTTTTTATTTGATTTTTGGGTGAAATATGACCCATTCTTGGCCAGTTTTATAAACTTTAACAATTTATAAACTTTGAAAACTATTTTTTATATAATATAATATAATATAAAATTAATATTTTTTAAAATGATATATATATATATATATATCTACTAACTACTATCTTTTAACGACAGTATCTCTTTCTTTATAGTTTGGTCCATTTCCTCTGTGCAGGAAATGCAGACGGATCTTGAAACCATTATGAAGATAAATGCTGCTGGAGAAAGTGAGTGTTGACATTTTTTCTTTCTCAGTCATAAAATCAAATCAAACATTTACAAAGCAGCTCTGTAGTGTAGATGGACAGCATTGAAAGTATTTCTAGAATAGAAGAATTCATGTCTGTATAAAGAACCACTGATCTACTGCCAATGTGTTTCCATATAAATGTGTGAGAGAGTAACCTGTTTACTTGTAAAGAGAGGGTTTAGTTTCATGTTGAACATCTGAGGATATGACTCTGCAGAGACACAGAAAGCCTGTGAGAGTTTGTGTGTTTCCTTACCTATAAACAAAATTGCCCCCAGATGTTGTCTTCTAGAAATTATATTCAGTGTTACATAAAAACAATAGAAGTCTGTTGTTCTCATATGCACAACTAAAAGTGTGCATGTGCTGTTACAGACAGCGGCATGCCGTCTCTGTCTAATCACCTTCTTTATGACAGGCGGCGGGTTCTAACATGACAGCTACATGGATTATAATTTAGCCGGTTGACTAGCACAAACTTGCTGTAATGTGTTTTTGAGGATTTATCTCTGCTAGAACATGCCACAGATCACCTTTGAGCTGCTTAAGTGTGTCAAATACAGGCCAGTGTTTATGTGAACATGTTGCTGTTTTGCACCGCCATTGTGTTGTTCCATGTGCCATTGGGTTAATCAGTCTGGACTTTCATAGACTAATACTATACATTAGTGACCATTCAGTAGCTAATGATAGAGTTCAGATGGGTAAGCTGTGTGTTGTCTCCTGTGTGTGGTCAGTGATGCAGTGCTCTGCAGCGATGGATATTCTCTTTGTGATGGATAGCTCTTACAGCATTGGGAAAGGAGGATTTGAACGGTCCCGCCACTACGTGTTGAAGCTGTGTGAGGCTCTCGATGTCAGCAAAGACAAGGTCAGATTTCATAAACTCAGATTAAGGGAAAAGTTCTCCCAAAATTGAAAAATTGCAATTATTTACTTACCCATGTGTAATTTTAATCGACTATGCTATAATTATGTTGGCTTGTTTGTGGTGTTTAAACTGCATTCTCTGTTATGGGCAGGTGAGAGTTGGCGTGATTCAGTTTGGTTCCACACCCAAGCTGGAAATCAGTCTAGACTCTTACAAGAGCAAAGAGGAGCTGAAGAAAAAGATGAAGAAAATCCACTATAGGTACAGAGATTAGTGTTATTGTGTGTCTTTTAGGGGTTTAGCACTTCCTGTGGAGGATGAGAAATACCTCACTCTATATTATATCTTGGAGATTTTGTCAACACAGGCATTGGGGGACTTGTGTTTACATTACACTCTCAACATGTGTGTGCAAGTGTGTCTGAGTGCACTGTGCAGTGATGGACGGCTTGATGAGGTTGAATCAATGGTTTTTGTGGTGAAGGGTGTGCAAGGATCTGTAATGACTAGTAGCTGAATTACACTCTGAGCGCACAGCTGGCCTGAACCTTATCACCCAGTCAGGACATACCACATCTCCCTCGACAGGCTGTGAAATTACCGTTTCAGATTCCCACTCTATGAAAATATCACCACTTGTCTGTCTAGCTGAACATTTGTGAGTGAAGATGATGGAGAGAAGACCAGCTGTGCACATGTCTGCATCTCAACTGTATCCCTGTAGGATATAAGAGATCATGTATTTCAGCACAGGATAAAGGAGTATTGTCAGTAGGTGACAGTGAAAAATGTAGCTGTTATTCACTAGTCACTCGTGAAACTGTATTTTGTACATGCATAAAAAATAAATAAATATTAATTTTATATGATCTCAATCTCATTTCTGCAATGAGAAAAAATAAATAAATTGTATAATATTTAAAATTTTATTGTATCAGTTGTGTTTTACTTTTATGCTTATTCAAAAAACAACAATATGAATTACATCGGTAATCAGAATTATTATTATAATATTGAAAATATTGTGTATATGTAAAAATATAAATATAAAATATATAAATATATTTAATTTAAAAAAAATTATACATTTTATTGTAGCTGTATTTTTTGGGTAAAATTATGCAGAATACAGTTTCATGACTGTTTGGTTTTTATATTTACATAATATTCTGTATATTATATATTTAGGGAAAATGCTTTTCATTTTGCATTTATATCTACTGTCTATTACAGATGCTTTAATTACAAAATATTATCCGTATAACAGTTTACAACAATTTCTGATCTTCTGTATAAAGGAATTCACATGGTCAGTGACACAAATTTTCTTGTTTAATTCGTGACCTTGAAATTGTGTAGAATCTTAAATATTTCATTTTGCATCATTTTTCTTTGATTTACATTTTCCACATATCCTAAAGCCATCAAATCCTTTATTACTGGCTTTAAATTTGATTTTGAATCCCAAAGTTTTGTACACCCATTCTGTGTCAGAAAAAACAAGTGAGAATCATTCGTTACATTGTGATTTGGTTGCAGTCCCTAAAACAGTTTCTTAATCAACTGGCTAGCTAACTGTTAACTCCACGATATGTATCAAGTGTTAGTTTATGAAGTTCAGAGAATGCATTAACACTGGAAAGAAGTCAGGCAGAGTTTGAATCAACCCAAAGATAAAGCATCAGCCAGTGTGAATCTGAGAATGCTGTAATTGGTTTAGGTTTCATCATGAGGGGTGCATTAAGGACAGTGCAGTGAAGGGAACTAAAGACTTCTGTGTTATCCTAAGACTTCTGAGAGGCTGCTCTAGTTAAATTAATAAGAGATCAGTGCAGTGCAGAGATCAGATTCATTGTGCGGTATTGACTGTGGTGCTTTGAGTATCTAATTTACTGTTCTCCACAGCAGAGGTGTGACAAGCCACAAAGCTCCGTAATAAAGACTGGAATATCATTTCACAGTGATATGTGGCAGTAGTTCATTTTGATATTCTAGACTCTCAGTTTTATGTCTTAAAGATGCTTTATGTATAAAATTAGTCTGTCTCTTTCTCTGGCTCAGAGGTGGAAGCACACAGACGGGTCTGGCTCTGAAGTTCGTTCTGAGGAAGGGGTTTTCCGGCGGACGCAATTCCACAGTGCCATGCGTCGTCATCCTCTTATCTGATGGAAAGTCCCAGGGGGCAGTGCAGCTGGCTGCCTCGGAGCTCAAGCTGTCTGGAGTGACTCTGTTTGCCGTGGGGATCCGTTACCCCAGGTAACACAAAACATTTACAGTCACATAAATAACGAAATAAAACCCTCACATCTCTAATTCCCTGCTTCACAAAATGTAATTGGCCTCATTTATTTTATAATTATAAATGAGGCCCCTAATTTTTTTAAATGGTTTTGCTTCAATGAAAGGTTAGATTTGTGATTTTTTTTTTTTTTTTTTTTTTTTTGTAATATAAGATCTTTTGAATAAAAGATCAATAGGATAAACAAATCAGATTATTTTCTCATATTTACCAAGGGGCCTAATAATTCTGACCACAACTGTATGTTTATGGTAAAGTATTTTACCTTGTGTACTTGTTAATACACTCTATCGGTAACCGTAATGGTATCAGATAGTAATACTGTAGTACTTTAATATATACCATAGTACTGAGAGTATACCATAGTATTTACATGGTACTTCAAGGTACTGTGAAAAATAATATAGGAATGACTTAGGATAGGTAATATTAAGGAATTATAGTACATTTCAGTGCTTTTTTGTTTGTGATCTGAAGCATTTTGCAGGGACAGGTGCTTTCATACTGTGAATGTTATCAGCTCTATTAGTCAGTGAACTGATTTGCTGACAGCTCTCAGACGCAGTAGTGTCTCACTGACAGGTGTGTTATTGTACACTAAAAGGCTGCTGACAGCCTGGATGTGTGTTGTTGCTGTTGGTTATCCTGCAGATAGCATAATTCCTGTGTTTTCTCTTTACTTTGGGGCTTTATGGCAGCTTCCCAACAGGTGCAGGAGGAAGAGGGAATATTAGTGGATAAACTCACCTTAATGGCCGTATCTAACAGCTGGGAATGTATCAGTGGTGTGTTTGGGTGAATTACTGTGACGTTTAGATGAATGAAACCCCTCAGAGTTCTTGCAACACCATATGCTCTGACATCTCGAAATTTATTGGCAAAATTTTACCGCACCATATGTCCTGTAATATAAATCTGGAATTGACTATGTGACTTACACAAGTGTTCAAAAGTTTGAGGTCTTAAGCAGCGCAACTGTTTTCAACAATAAGAAATGTTTGAGCAGCAAATCAGCACAAATTCAGCTGTCATCGCAGGAATAAATTACATTTTAAAAAATTATTAAATTGAGTTATTTTAAATTGTAAAAATCTTTTCACAATACATATTAGCTGCTAAATCATGCCTTGTCTTTCTCACCTAAGATGGGAAGAGCTCCGTGAATTGGCGAGCAGCCCTTCGGACACTCATGTGTTCTTCGCGGAGCACTTCAGTGATGCTGTAAATGGATTATTCACCACCCTCACCACCTCATCTGTCTGCACTGCCGTTCCTTCAGGTAAAAAAAACTCACCTGTGACTCAATCAACAGCACCATTTGGGTTTACAAACAGCGAGTAATGTTTCCTGCACTGTGAAATCTGCAGGGTGTAAAGTGGAGTCTTACCCGTGTGTTCAGAAAACCCTGGAGACAGTCAAAGAGCTTCAGGGAAACTTCATGTGCTGGAAGGGGTCCAAGGGATACTCAACATACACATCCCTCTGCCCTCATTACAGGTAAATGGACCAAAACACAATGGACTTGAGGTGCTTTTGGACTTATTGAAGTATACTATGTATACTAACAAAATACTCATTCTGACTCCACTGCACACCACCATGGATCATTAGTGACAGAGATGCCTCAGGTCTGAGCTTATGTTTGTATTATATCACATTGTGTTTTTGTTCTTTTGAAGTGTCCCAGGCTCATATTTAAGTTTCATGGCCTGAGGTGAAACTTAAAGGAGATCATTAACAGAATCATATGGCACGAAACTGGTTTCATGTTGTTTTACAAAACATATGACAAAAAATAAGTAAATTAAAAATAAATTATTATTATTATTAATTTTGAAGTTTCATGGCCTGAGGTAAAACATACAGGAGTTCATTAACAGAAATGTGATAGTGGTTTCACATTGTCTTTCAGAAACTTTAACCAAAAAATACTCTATAATAATTAATACTAATAATAATTATGCTAGATAACTAACTAAAGAAATAAAAGTATTATTTTAACACGCTAATACACACACACACACAAATAATGATTTTAACCATAGTAATAGTTTATTATTGTTTAGGTATTGTTATTATTATTAGTAGTATTATTTATAATTTAGAGGTTTCATGGCCTGAGGTAAAAAGTTCATTAACAGAAATTTGTGGATTGAAACTGGTTTTCGCATTACAGGTATAGCAAAGTTTACAGGCAACACCCTGTTGTCTGTCACAGAACTACATGTCCAGGTTAGAGCAAACAATCAGAATATTTAATTCCATAAACATTAGAATTTGATTTACATTAATGTTCCCATCTCTCTTTAGACCCCTGTGACTCTCAGCCCTGTCAGAACGGTGGGACGTGTATATCTGAGGGACTGGATAAGCACCGCTGCGAGTGTCCCGCGGGCTACGGCAGTGACCCCAATTGTGGTGAGTTCACATTCATCTGCTTCTCTTCCCACACTCCTTAGCATCTAATGAGCGGTTCCAGTCTCACATTCACTGTGAGATGTGTGTGTTTTGTTTTGGTGGGTTTGGTTGGATTGTATATGTGTGTGTGTGGGTGGGAGTTGTCATAAACAGCCCATGGTCTCACGTTACAGTGGGGGTCAGCTTTCGGGCTGGGTCATGGCTGTCTGAAATACACCTCAGAGGTCTTATGTCCCTCAGATGAAAGGGACACTCTAATTATGAGCTAATACCACTCTGCAAATCTTCAAATGCCCTCAAAGTCAGAAACCTTTTAAACATGTTGTCTTGAGGAGTGACATGCAAACATCAAATTAATTTAGTTAAAAAAACTAAACTTTGGTATGATTGATATACATATTGTACAATACTGCCAAAGCGTCAATACACACAACAAAAGCAGTTACTAAAAATACATTAATAAAATAATAATATATTTTTTATGATTGTTATATGAATATTTATTATTGTTAATGCCAAAACATCAATACACACAACACAATCAGTGACTAAAAAAAGAAAAGATTAATTATAAATATTCATATTTTTTTTACTATTAATTAAAAAGTTATTACAATGATTCTACTACTACTAATTATTACATTTTTCTTTATTATTGCTATTGTGTTACAAATTATGCATAAAAATTCATTTTAAAAATAAGGTTATATAATATGTTAGAGCCCTTTTTTGCATAGCATATCAGCATAACATGGTCCCCGTTGCAACATGACTATGAACTGTAAAGTGACCCACCGCATATATTTTTTTTAATGTTCTATATATGTTCCATTTATAAATCTAACAGTGATGATGGTAATAATAGTGCCACAACAGTCTCCAAAAACAAGCATACAAAAAACTATCATAAAAGTAGCATAAAATGTGTGTAGACTTGGTTCTGACCACACAAACATACACAAACATATTTTCAAGATGGGGAAGTTTCCTAAATGAGATTCAGAGATAGAAGCCATCATCAGTCCCCATGAATTCCATTGTAACACTGACATAGAATCCTCCGACCAATCAGAACGTGATGACAAACATAACCTCCTTCTGTCAGTCAGTGTGAATGACATCAGATGACCTCACTTAACCGCAGAGTGAAAGATGGATCTTTTTGTTTGTTTATGCTGTTCGTAAATGCATTTTTGCATGTGTTAATGCATAGAGGAGCGTAGAGCCCATATGCCCTTCTCCTTTAACAATGTTGTCTCACATGATCCTAACTAAACTCTAAAATAAACATGAGATAATGCAGAAGTGGTATGTTAAGCATGTTCTTTAGATCTGAGAGTGGAATCGAAATGTATGTCAATCAGAGCAGCTCTTAACCATATCCTCTTTTTCCAGCTCCCATTCTGAGTTTTGACTGCTCCGTGGATGTGCTCTTCCTGGTCGAGGGCTCCTCTGCACTTACTCTGGAGGGTTTCTTGCGCTTCAAGTCCTTCCTGAAGCGTTTCATGCAGGCTGTACTGAGTTCGGACACCCCTGTGAAGATGGGGTTGGCCCAGTATGGAAGTGACGTGAAGATAGAAGCCAAAATCGGGGAGCACAGAGACCCGGCAAAGCTAATCCAGGCTGTTGAGGGCATGCAGTATCGGGGTGGCCAGGCCAAGGCTGGAAATGCCCTTCGATACATCACGCGCCACGGCTTCCAGAGCGCACCCGTGTTCGCTGACGTTCAGGACGACCTGCCACGAGTGGTAGTGCTGCTCACGGGAACGCCATCTGCGGACCCTGTGGTGGAGCCAGCGAAGTACGCACGGGACAGGGAGATCTTCATCATCGGTGTAGCGCCAGACGGGATGAGGGCTGAAATAAACAACATCACGGCGAACCCCCAGCGCACCATCACATACCAGTCACCTGACAGATTGAGCGCAAAGATCCCAGAGCTAAGAGCCAAAATTTGCAGTGTCGACAACCAGGGTAGAGATCTAAACAGTTCTTCATTTTAACCACTGTAAAGTCCTCAAAAATGCTTATGTGATTGTTGTTCCTCAAGAATAGTTCACCCAGAATTATGATTTAGTCACTCTGGTGTCAGTCTATATTTTCTTTAAGTGAAAAAAAATGAAATGTTTAGCAGAATGTACAAGCTGCGTTTTCCATCCAATTTAAGCGAAAAAGGACAAAAAGCACCATAAAAGTAGTTTGTTCAACTAGTATTAATCTCATCTACAAACTTACTGACAAAAAATGTACATTAACAAAGAGTTACATGAAGATGAAAATGTTACATGAAAGATGAAAAGTCATTGATCTTATACAAAACTTACCACTGACAAAAACAAAGAGACAAAATTACCCCAATGCACTAAATTAATGCTCTTACAGAGGTTTTTGTATAAGAAAAATTTAATGTTTTAAATAATTCAGTCATAATTGATAATGTCTGGGATTGACCTGCTTACGCTGCCTGAACGTGAAGTTTCTTGAGGAAATGCAAAGGTTTTGTGATTGAATGCAAAGTTACTAAGATGAAAATTTAGTTACTAGTTACTAAGTTTAAGTTACTAGAGAAAAGTAACTGTGAGCAAAGGCAAAAGTTTTGCAATGGAATGCAAAGGTTTCTTGGGGAAACAAAACGACGTTTGCGGAAAAAAAAGGCTAAAGCATTGGAATATTTATTTTCCTCCCATCTCAAGTCTTTTTTTTATTATTATGTCCCTTTAGGAGCCAGTACACAACATACATGTAAACTTAATATTACAACTTGCATCTGCACAAGATGCAAATTCTTAAGGAACTTGAAAGTATGCATTAATCAGGATGTGTAAATCATGTTCTGAATACACTCTTAGCATAACAATGCACTAAAATATGACAATGAATATTTAAAGCAGCGTTTCCCAAACAGATAATTATACAAAATTATACTGTTATACTAAAGCTCTTTTTGTCTTTGCTAGGCTGTCTGGGTCAAGCTTTGGACCTTGTTTTTGTGTTGGATGCCTCCAGTGGTGTAGGAAAGGACAACTTTGTCCACCTTCAAGACTTTGTTCGGAGCACCTCAGTGCAGTTTGACATCAATCGAGATGTGGCTCAGGTGGGACTGGTGGTTTATGGGAGGCGGCCCGTCACGGTCTTTGACCTGGACAAGTACGACTCGGGCTCTGCTGTGCTGAAGGCAGTGGGAGACGCTGCTTTTCTGGGTGGGAAGGCCTCTACAGGTTCAGCCCTGCTCCATGTGCTCTCCCAAAGCCTGACGGTGGGGAAAGGAGCACGGCCTGGAGTCAACAAGGCCGTGGTGGTTCTAACTGATGGGACGGGTGCAGAAGATGCAGCGGTGCCTGCCCAGAAGATCCGGGATAGCGGAGTGTCAGTGTTTGTAATCGGCATCGGGAACATACAGCAGGAGGTTCTCTTCCGCATCGCCGGCTCTGAGGATCACATGATCTCTGTACCTTCATATGATGACCTGAAATACTCTGAGGATGTACTGGTACAGATGGTGTGTGCAGGTAACGAGCAGAATGATATTCCTCTTTGAAAGCATTTTTCATCTCTGATGTATTTATATTCTTGTGTTGCTCTCTAATTTGATCCTCTTTCTAGACGTGAAGAAACCTGTTAACCTGTGCAATCCAAACCCCTGTATGAATGATGGCGCCTGTGTGCTGCTCAACGGCAGCTACCGCTGTGATTGCAATGGTTGGAAGGGTCCACACTGCGAAACACGTCAGTACCAATAACTACTAATTAGTTTTTGGACAATAGTGGGTAGTTGATAAATATATAGGAGTTTTCATTCAAGGTTTTCACATTTTTAGGTTACTTTAGGTTACAGATGAGACCCATAATGTGGTTGCACCACAGGCAAACAGAGTTCAGTTCCTGGTCCTTTCCCATCCTGTCCCCTCTCTGTCTCTAACTTCACTTCATATCCAATCTAACTACTTTGTTATCTAAATAAAGGCAAAAAAGGGGCAACAAAATTATAAATATTCCAAGATATCTCACAATTTAGTCGTGAGATATGTCTAAATGCTGTTCTTTTGAACTTTCTATTCATCAAAGAATTTAAACAAATGAGTCAGTTTCACAAAAATATTAAGCAGCACAACTGTTTTCAACATTGATAATAATAAGAAATGTTTCTTGAGCACCAAATCAGCATATTACGGTAGAATGATTTCTGAAAGATCATGTGAAACTTAAGACTGGAGCAAAAATGGCTGCTGAAAAGTTATTTATAAAGTGTAATAATATTTCATAATATTACTGTTTGACTGTAATTTTTATTAAATCAGTGCAGCTTTGGTGAGCATAATCCCAAACCCAATCCTTTACCAATCCAAAACTTTAAAATGGTAGTTTATACATTTTATTTCCAGGCTTTATAAAATGAAAATGAATAAATAAATACCAAATAATCAAGATGTATTATCTGAAAACAAGTATTATTTTTCACCTAATTTTAGTTGTTTTATTGTTGTTTTAAGGCTAGATTGGTTTAGATATTTTTGTTTTATAATAATACTAAAATACTGATTAAGAAACTGATTGCAGTGTAAATCCTGATTATTTAAACCATCTTATGAACATGATGTAACATGGCTTCACACATCTGCTTATGTCAGTGCTCAATATGATTTATTTTTCTATGCCCGCCAGATGGGTCGTAATTTTGGTGGTTTCAGAACGGACAAGGGGTTGGCAGGGTGTGTTTAAGTGTTTTGATTGATGTATTTTGTGAACTTGTTTTTCAGGAAGCAGAGAGCAGCCATCCAGAGGAGATCTTCCTAAACCTGCAGGCCTGAGGCGCCGTCAGCACAAGAGTGAAAAAGAGCTGCTGCAGCAGCGCTTTAAGCAGCACCGCAGGAGACACACGTCCCCAGTTCAGCACAGATAAAGAGGAAAAACACACAGAGACACAGCTCAGCATTGTGAGTTAGAAATCATGATGCTGATGAACACGCAGGTGACACTTCAAACGGGATGTGTATCTATTTCATGAATTTTGTAAATGCTATTAGTGACTTAAATGAAGATTTTTTTTTTATTATTTGTGGTCAATCTTAAGGGGTTTGATTCTGTTTGTGTAGTTTATTCAGCAATGAAAACACTTTATGAATATATATATTCTGTCTGAGATTTGAACCTGCTTGTCATATTGAAAACTCCTTGTTACATAAAGCCTCATGTTAGAGGCTTACGTTTTTGAGCATATTTATTTTGTATTAACTGCAGTGGCATGTTCGTCAATTGTAAAGCTATTAAATTTTTTTCAGAACTTTGAGCCCAACTCAAATACTTAATAGTGTCGTTTTGGTGCCACCTCCTGGAGAAAATGCAGTTTTCTTCCATTTCAAAGCAGGATGCCTTGTGCTCAACTATTGGTTTTGCATAAACTTGAACTGTTGTCAGTACAAACTTTTATTTGAATAAAAAGTGCATGTTTCAGCTAGCGTACAGTAACAAATAAAAAACACTGAATGGATATGTAATATTCACATCTTGGTTACCAGCATACATGAACCAAGCTACAATGGACCAGATGTACCAAATGGCTGATTTACGAATTTTTTTATCTAAATGTTTCAATCTAAAAATAGTGGTTCTCGAAGCTCGCCTAACTGTTTTTGGTCTCTTCTCAAGTTTGTGAGACATCCATCAAATAATGCGCACACCACTGGAAGAGTTATTTCAGTTATTCCCTTCCTTTCTCTTACATAAAATTGACTTGAATAGATTTAAAAATCTATTGTCGTCCAGTGGCGTTATTTGGCAGGGAACAGAAAATATTGTCTTGGATAAGCTGCCTGCATATACCCAGTACCATCTCAGCCTCTGAATGCAGAGAAGCAGGGACGAGTGGAAGGTGATGTTTCAGAGGGGCGGAGTCTGCAGGTCATTGGACACACCCTCTCTCTCTCTCCCTCCCTGCTTGAAGCATTTGCCTTAGCAGTCCTTTGAGCTTTGGCTAAAAAGTCCATTTGTGCTCTCTGTTCCCTTCCACTAGGTTGTGGATTTTTTCTCCCATTCCTGCAGAGAGAGAATGACAAACACAGGAATATATTGTAAAAAATGACTGAATACACTTGTGGTGGTTATGGTTTCAGATAGTAATACCATTAGAACTTTGCATAACCATATTCATATACCCATTGTTATATATACAATACTGTTCAACTGTTTAGGGGAAATGAAGAATTCTCAGCAAGAATGCGTTCATTTTATCAAAAGTGAGAGTAAAGACATTAACTTTCTTACAAAACATTATTTCAAATAAATGCTGTTCTTTTGAACTTTCTTATCAAATAATAATGAAAAATGGCTGCTGAAAATTCAGCTTTGCCATCAGTGAATACATTTTTTTTGTAGTAAAACATGATAGTTATCAGTTATTTTGTAGTAATATTATACAATATTACTGTTTTTACTGTATTTTTGACCAAATAAATGCATCCATTATTATGCATTAAATGCATAAATGTGAGAATAAGAGACTTCTGTCAATTTTTTAAAAATTTCTTACCAACCACAACCCATATACTGCTATTCACATGGTACTTTAATGTACTTCAAAGAATGCAAAGGAATTACCACGGTACATGTCCAAAAATCATGTTAATTGGTACTTTTCTGTGCATAGTTGCTTTGAGAAATGTATTAAATGTTATCAAAAAGCTAAGCT
Source organism: Schizothorax lantsangensis (assembly GCA_027422415.1). Taxonomy (NCBI): domain Eukaryota; kingdom Metazoa; phylum Chordata; class Actinopteri; order Cypriniformes; family Cyprinidae; genus Schizothorax; species Schizothorax lantsangensis. Next base: position 22,720,051 of record CM049860.1, on the reverse strand, counting down.
CTCCGTTACTGACTATGGATGCATAAGTGGACTCTGACCTTGGCCTTCTGCAGAACGTTTCCTTTGCTGGATGCCTTGATGGACAGGGGTCTGTTCTTCAGCACTGTGGCGGAGTTGACAGGTGAATCTCCGTTGTTGGTGGTGTTGGTGGGTGGATTTGGAGCAGGGCTGGATACAGGTGCCATCTTGGGCTAGAATACACAACAATATAATCAGCTAGACTTGTGTTGCTCAAAAAAAGTATAATTAAAAACACAGTGCAATTTTGTTCTTAACTGTACTGAATATTTCCACCTAGTATGCTTATATCAGGTAAGCAGATCCTTTGGTTTTGCAACAGATTATACACTACTATTCAGAAGTTTGAGGTATGTTTTATTTTATTTTTTTGCTTGTTTATTTTTTAAACATATATCTTATGCTCACCAAGGCTGCCTTTATTTGATCAAAAACACAACAGTAAAAACAGTAACATTGTGAAATATTATTACAATTCAAAATAACCGTTTCTGTTTTTATATATTTTCAAATTCTGATTTGCTGTCGTCATACTAACCGTTGAAGTTTCCAGTAGACTGCTATCTACCGTGGTGCCCAGTGTAAAGGGTCCAGCTTCCACTTTTCTCAAATTCTCCTTCACCTCCATCAGGCTAAGCTCCACCTCCACTCGCCGATGCTCCGCCTTCCGACACGTCTCCTCCATCTGCTTCAGACGAGCCTCCAGAGAGGCCTGCTGAGTGGGGTCTATATGAGCCATAATCAAAAGCATTTATTAACATTTTACATTTAGAGTGACATTGTGGTGTTATAGTATGTCAGAACTAACAAGTAATATATAAAAACAATTACAACTTGACAATAGAAAGAAAACAAAGTTGAAACACCATCAAAACTACTGCTTTTAACATATGGGCATTTACAAACATTACTAATAGGTGGCGCTGCAGTACCTTGGCAGGTGCTCTGCTCCTCTTTCATCTCTCGTCTGTCTTTCCTCAGTGTGGCCAGAGTGTTTTTAACCTCCTCCCTCTCTCGCTCCAGCCGGTCTCTCTCGTCGGTGTAAAGCCGCACGTCGGCTTCCGTCCTGTTCTTCCCTAACTTCACCTCAACCGACCCCGGGCCTGCTAAACAGGAGGGAATGTGTAGGAGCTTTGAGTCATGACCTACATTCACATACTGAAGGTATTCTCACTTGAGTGCATGGCTGGGAAAAGCACAGCAGGGTAAATAAATAAAAGTTTTGTAGGTCTGTTTTACAATTGACAGCCCTCACCTGCTGGAGAGAACTTGAGTTTATCAAGAAATCTGTCTGTGCTGGCGGCTCTTCCTCTGGAGGTGGGCGGACTCTGGGGCGTCTGTGCAGATGTATGGGGTAGGGTTTGGGTTTGGGATGGCATCGAGGTGGGAGAGGCCTTCTTTTGGTTTTCCTGACTGAGGAAACTGATTCTGTGAGTCTGGATGTGTAGATTGGGGGCTAGAGGGAGAGGGGTTTCATTCTGTTTTAGAAAAGAATGTGTCCACTGCTGTTCCAAAGTTTGGGATCAGTAAGATTTTTAATGTTTTTTAAAGAAGTTTCTTATGAGGCTGCAACAATTTAAAGGTAAAAGAGTGACCGAATTTTCAGGTCTTCTCTGTGCTGCTCAATGTTGGACAATTTTTTGTCCAAAGAAATGTTTATTCAAAATATAAATTTTGTGGTTTCAGTAAAAACTTGTTTACTTTTATTCTGTTTGATAGATTTATATTTTAAAAAAGAATAAGCATATCAAAGAAAAAGAAGGTTTTAAACATTTGTATTAAAGCATATTCATGTGACATATCTGGAGTACTGATGAAAATTCGCCGCTGTCACTAGGAAACCAATTTCACAATATTACTGTTTTTTTTTCTGTATTTTTTATCAAATAAATACAGCCTTGATGAGCATAAGAGACATTAAAAAACATAAAAAAATCGTACTGATCCCAAACTTTTTAACGGCAGTGTACATGTTTTTATTTAATTTTATATCATTATTAATAAGAAAATATCTGTATTTTGTCACTAACACCACCAAGGTAATGGATTTACCAGTGAACGCACATACGGGCAAAACTGTATATATACGCTATCATTCAAAAATTTGGGCTCAGGTAAGTTTTTTTTTTTTTTAAATAAATTAAATTATTCAGCAAGGATGCATTAAATGTATGAGAAAGTGACAGTAAAGACATTTATAATGTTGCAAAAGATTTACATAAAAAATACAAAGTCAGTTTAAAGAAATGAAACATACATAAATAGCTGAAATTTAGATCTAATAACATGTATTTTGCATATTAAAATTGTTAACCTCTTTCGGGTGTAGCTGATCATCCTGGGGAGCAGCTGAGGGACTGAGCTCTGTCTGTACGGTGTTGGACGTCTGAGGTGACACACTGCCTGAGCTCGTGTGCAGGAAGGAGCGAACCGGGATCAGATCCAGATACACGCTGTCCTTCCCGTTCTCCTCGCCGCTTGCTTTTCCCTCCTCGCTGCCATTCTGAACCTCTTGAACCTCCTACAGCCGGAGAAAGCAACAATATCAGAGAAACATTATTGAAGTTGGATGGCCTGCAGGGTTACAAAAACACAACACTGTCACAGCAATGACTTCCTGTCACTCGTATTATTTTTGGCGGAATGCTTAGTGAATCTTCCACTATCCTGAGTCTGTGACTCAGAATAAACACAGCTGCATTAAAGTGGGTGCTGTAGATTAATAACAAAAGCATAGCAAGGGTGTCTCACCCACCTCCTGTTCGTTCTCTGTGGATGGCACATCATCGTATATGTCATCACAGGTATGAGGGTCTGACGGAGGGCTGTCTGTGTATGTGTTGGGCTCTGAGTACCTCCTCTGCATTAGACTGACAAATACAAACAAATCAGGCTCCAAAATCTCAAAACAGCAAACAAACCTATCATGACTATGAATATAATTCATAAGTAATATGGGCCAATTTTATGGTGTATTTGTGTTTTATGGTATATTTTATTTCATTTTGTCTGTTTACAGTCTGAGCCTCAAGGCTATTGTTCCAATTTTCTCCTTTTGTACACCATGGAAGAAACCCATGCAGGTTTGTGACAGCATATGAGGGTGAGAAAATGACAAAATGTTCATTTTTGTGTGAACTATACTTTTTTTTAATAACAACTGATGGTACATGTAGTAACTTACTACATGGACGTCTTGGCAGCATTGACAATACTGGATATTCTCTCAGAGTTCACATAGTCGTAGGTGAGATCTTCTGGGTCTGTTTTGGTGCCTGTCTGTGACAGTATGAGCCCAAGCCAGTGGCCCATATCAGCAGACGACTTAGCCTGAGAGGAAAGAGGAGGATATTTAATCATTGATACTCCCTGAGATATTTATATATCTTCACGGGTGCAGCTAGGCCTGGTAAAATTATCTGCCAAAAAAAAGTTAGTTTGCCACTGACTTCATTCTGGCCTGAAGATGGCAGTCACGTTGAAGTTTATATTGAATCCTCACTATCACATGAAGTAATTTTGAGAAGTTACCATTTTGTCCCCTCAGTCTTTGTTTACTGAGAAGGGTCTTACTGAAAACTGATGATAAACAACTCAAGAATGAGGGCAGGAAAAGTTTGTGAGCCGTACTGTAATTCAAAATTGATACACAAAGAAATACAAATACACTAGCATTCAAAAGTTTGGGGTCCCTAAATTTTTTCAGCAAATTTATTCAGCAAAGGTGCATTTAATTTTCATAAAAGTGACAGAAAATATTTATTTTCAGAAGATTATTATAAAACATTTCTATTTCAGATCAATATTCTCTTTCAAGAAAATCTGTTTATCAAAAAATGCATCACAGTCTCTGCAAAAACATTAAGCAGCACAATTGTTTTCAACATACTATAATAATAAGAAATGTTTATTTAAGCACCAAATCAGCATATTAGAATGTTTTTATGAAGGATCATGTGACACTGAAGACTTGAGTAATGATGCTGAAAATTCAGCTTTACCATCACAGGAATAAATTACATTTTAAAAATATTAAAATATAAATCTGTTATTTTAAGTTGTAAAAATATTTCACAATATTAGTGTTTGTTTTTCTATATTTTTGGTCAAATAAATGCAGCTTGGTGAGCACAAGGGACTTCTTTAAAAAAAAAAAAAAAAAAAGACTACTAAATCTAACCAACCCAAAACTTTTGAACAGTAGTGTATATAATTTGGAAGTTTCCATTATTTGTTTAGCACATAAAAAATGATCTGTGAATCACACAAAGATGTATACACCAGAACGGAATGAAGAGAGGGGTGTTCTCAGAAATCTCATTCAGGCTGTTGGACTGATGCCAAAATACATGAGGACATTAGACAGTGAGACTGGGAAAAACAGTGGCTCATCATGAGAGTGTAAAAACTTACTAATCAGTGACCTCTGGTCTTCTGGTTTACTGTAACAAACAACTGTCCAATACAGATGTTATACACCACAAACTTTGGAAGATATTCAGAGTTTTGTTTGAGTGAGCAAGCAAGATGACAAGCTGTATATAACTGTATTTTCTGTTTGCTTCCTCTCTGTGAAATATTATTATTGTTGGATGGACATAAATTTACAAAATCTAAACACATTTCCACTCATGTTTTCAGTGTTTTCATTATGACTGTTCATGATGAGTTTTGCTGTGCTATTATATACTTTATTATTTCCCAAAGATCTCTTTCAGATCTCTAAACTGCACATAAAAACCAAATGAACTGTGGCTGAATGCTTTACAGGTCAATCAGACAATCTCATCCTAAGTGGGTGGAATAAGCTGCACAGTCATGCGTCTTGCTATGCAGGACTAGTTAGTTATGAACTTCTCTTTACTCACTTCACCTCTCTTTACTCACTTCTAGGGTTGCGAGCTCCTCTCCATCGATTTGGATGCGGAATGAGTACAGGTGCTCAGGACTGGGGTCTGGCAGGACCATGCACCCGTCCAAAGCCACTGGCTGCTGGGACACTTTGCTCTTGCTTTTGTCGTTGTAGATCCAAAGCTGCCTGTCCCTCACTGAGCACCACCTGCTTCTCCACTGAGTGTTCACCAGGATGTTTAGGTAGCCTGGAACAAAGAGAAGGTGATGAAAATGGTAGGTTTTGTGGAAGTTTTTAAAACTTGTCAACTAATAATACTGATGATTGGTTACCTGACGTATCCACAGCCTTCTCCGGACTTTCCAAAGAGGAAACCTTCTTTTTTCCAATGTTCATAAGGTTACTAAACTTGCCGTATTTCTTCTTAACTAAATTTAAATGACAATTGAAACAACATAATTACAATAATACAACTAGTACAGTAATATTGTGAAATATTATAACAATTTAAAATAAATTTAAAATGTAATTCATTGCAGCGATGGCAAAGCTGAATTTTCAGCAGCCATTACTCCAGTTTTCAGTGTCACATGATCCTTCAGAAATCCTTCTCGTATGCTGATTTTTCATCAATATTGAAAACAGTTGTGCTGCTTAATATTTTTGTGTTTTCAAGGAATATTTGATGAATAGAAATTCAAAAGAACAGCATTTATTTAATATAGAAATCTTTTATAACATTACGTCTTCAATGTCACTTTTGAAAAATTGTATGCATCTCTGCTAAATAAAAGTGCAGAAATTACTTAAAAAAATTATACTGACCCCAAAGTTTTGCACTTGCATATGATGCATATATACACACTATAATCGCCTATAGTTGATCGCCTCATTTCTAATTATCATGATGCATTTTTTTAATCTTATATCAATGTATTTCCATTGAAAATAAAAGGTATACAAAGTTATTAACTGTATTTGTATTGACGCTGCATCAAGTCTGCAACTTACAGCTGATTGGTTCATGGTTAAGCAACATTCTGAGGTGACAAGCATCTTCAACTCTACCAGTTTAGACAACAAGTCACTTCCAGTGTATTCAAGCAAACAGACACCTAAAAGAATAGCTGCAATGGTCCACTCTCACCATCTTTGTTCTCCAGGTTTTCTGCATGACTGTCTGTGCTGCTGCCACTCTCAGATGCCACTGAATATCTCTCACTTTGCTCACCCTGCCAGAAAGAGCAGAACTTTTAAGCTTAACATGATACAGAGACTACTTTATGAAAAATCCACCCAAAATTGGACAGAGTTCACACATAAATCAATCAGAGAATAAACCCCAATCTATCATACCTTAGTACAGATGAGCGTTGGAGAGTCAGTTACATCAGCAGATCCTGCAGTATTCTTCGGACTAATTTCTTGAATAACCTTGAATAAAGATGAAAGGCTATAAACAATGTCCGCACAAACAGAACACTGATTATTCATCTATATGGGCCAGACCTCATTGTCCCTCACCTTTAGCCATTGTTCAGCCTGCTCTTTGCTCTGCAGTCCTAGGACGATGGCTTCTCCACCCAGTGGGGTTATTTTTAGCTTGTGCTCTTTCCTCTTAGTTTGTTTCTCTTTGTAGACAACACTGCAGCCCAGCAGACTGATATCCAGCAGTGGAGTCTGATCCTTTGAGCTTTTGTAGCACTGAACACAGTAGCATTAAAAAAACAGACTTAATAGAGCTTTATTAAAAAATGTGGATATTCCACTAGTGCTAGTAAATGTCAACATAAAACATTTTTGTAGCAAAATTAGTAAATGCTATAGCAATGCCAAGGGCATGGGTGTGATTCACAATAATTGCATGAACTGTCAGCATCTGGCAAATGCATAAAGGTTACTGTAAATTTGCATCCCATTTTTCTTCTGTAATGAGACATTTTTGAGGATTTTTATGGGTGGAACTTGATTTTTTTCCACTGAAAATTGATTGAATCATGAAAAGTTCCATGAGAGGTGGATGAAGGGGAGAGCTTTTACAAGGTCTTTAAGAGGTTTTGGTGGCACCATCCAAATAAAGTCATTTTAGGGGTGGCACAAGTTATTACATTTTGATTAAAGATTACAAAAAGACAAACTTTTATTCTTCACAATTATGTGCAACAATAAACCATGCAGGTAGACCATGTAATGTGCATTAAGAAAGTAAATATGGTCATTTTTTATATATGTTGACTAAATTGTCTGTGTGAAGGACATATTAAAGTTAAAAGCAAACATTTAAGTAAATAATTACTACTAGTATTAGTAATACATGTAAACATTCTGTGTAAACATTCATATCATAGATAAGCTATGGGTGGGAAATGGGTGTCACTGACATAAGCAATGATGTCACATACCAAGAGACGATGTTCACGAATGACACACAGCTGTTTGGCCCACTGGCCAAGCCACTTCTTCCTCCAGAGGAATGCACAGATGCGCGCATCTTTCATTAACTCAATGGATGCCTCAGGAGACGGCCACTGGTGCTGCGCAGTGGACTTACCCTTCGTCACTTCTTCCTCATCATAGGACTCATATGAACTGCTCACTGGTTCTGTATCGTCTGTAAATGCGAAATGTGAGAAATATCAATAAGCAAAGGAGGCGGGGCTGGTCTGATTGTTCATTGCTGGTGCACTGGGATAAAAGAAAGTATAATCCTCAAAATAGCAAGTAATTCCCAACAAATTCTGTTGAATTTAGCATTGTGTGAGAGAATAGTTCACTCAGTTTTTCAGTCATGTGTGAGTTTCTTCCATGGAAAACAAAAGGAACGAGATGAGGATTAGTAAATCAGGACATGATGGGGTGAATGATTGTTTTTTAACTGGTTTGTCTAGATAGTTTACTCTAGATAAAGGTATTTCTGAGAGCTTTGGGGCACAGAGAAGTGAGAGTACATCATGAATATGGCAGGCATGCTCTTAAGCAAGCAAGCACATGCAAAGTCAGCAGCCTTCTGGATGCATTAAACAATGAGGTTTTCTCAGAGCCGTGCACTTCACCGCAGCCTATAAAGTTAGTGCCGTTTGATTGTTTTTCTCTCTTGATGTACACTGAGAGAAACAGAGATAGATACCCTGAGTGATCACAGCATAGACCACACTGTTTGAAGCTTCTATGCGCTTCCTGACCCCTGTGATGATGGCAAAGCACCCAAAATCTACAGAAACACAGGAGAACAATAAAAGGGGAAATGCAATAAGAGAGGAAGAGAAAAAAAGATCAGGTGAGAAGCTGTAGATAGTGAAACCTTATGTGGCTTACATGTCACATGAAAGAAACAGGAAGAGTAAATAAGCGCGTTTGATGCATGAGAAATGTTCATTAGTATTGCATAAACTCAATACTGATATTTTGGGGCTGCACTAAATATTTGTGTCTTGTGGTTTTTATGCAACCAGCAGCATCACTGCTTGTATTATTTTAGGGTTTCATCACTGTCAAAACGTATCCAACTAGAAATTCGCTTCACTCATCCTAAACCATGAGGTTTGGCTTGATATCAGCTGCCGAAACAAATGCCGAAACATCAGATTTTGGCCATGCACAGCTCTTGTGTGTTGATATTACACAGCACAGCTGCATGCTAATGCCTCTGTATCCTTTGACCAAGAAGAGACGTCATCTGCTGAAGAATATTGTAAATGATTGTCCCCTCACTGGGCTGAACTCTGCAACCCCAGCCAAATGCCCCATCACTGTTGGCCCCATTTCCTGGGCTCACGGTCAATGTTCCGTCACTGTGTGTCGAGAGCCAGAGAACCGGTTAACGTTGAACAAAGACCATCACTGTTTTCTGTGCTCCCTGCCCGCAGGCTTCTCTGTATCTCAGTAAAGCTGAAGACTACAGTGGGATGGAGCTAAAACAAAGCACTCAGTGACCACAAGTTCCCTCTTGTAAGTGAGAAGGACAATGTTGAGGAAAATAAGAAGTCACAAATGACTAACCTAATCTTTTTTTAACCAGGTTATAAATGGCTTGACATGAACGTCAAAGTAAAGAATAAACCATAGAAGATAATGTGTATTTAGGTCAACTTGGGACCCAATTCGAGACGTACCATTGATGCTAATAGGATCATAGGGTTGTGGATCTTCATAGTAACTTTCAGTCTCTATACACGCAGGAGCAGGAGCTGGTGGAAGAGGAAACGGCTCCCTTCCCAAGGTGCACTGAGATAAAGAGAATGAGAAAAAAGAGAAAGATAATTAACATCAGAGATAAAGAGAGAAAGAGATAACATTATGTCAACATACTGATTATTTCATTGAATTATAATGCCACTTTTATGTTTTTCCTATTGAAAATGCTGTTACGTTGGATGCTGGTCTCCTAAATGTGATTTTATTAAATAAATATATATAAAAAAAATTAAGAGTAAATAAATAAAAAAATAGTCTGTATAGGGACCAACTCTCACTATTTACTAGTTGCTTATTAGCATGCCTATTATTAACATATTGTCTGTTTATTAGTACTTATAAAGCACATATTCTGCATGACCATATTCTACCAAATACCTAAACTTAACAAATACATTACTAACTATTAATAAGCAGCAAATTAGGAGTTTATTGAGGCAAAAGTCATAGTTAATGAATGTTAATGGCGAGAATTGGACCTTAAAATAAAGTGTGACCAAAAATTTTAATATAACGTAGTATTAGAATAAAAGATCAGGAATGTGTAATAAGAAAACAAGTCCATTTCAGAAAGGAACGACAGGCAAGACATCCTTGATCAGCCAGCTTCACCACACCATGCTGGTCAACTAGCCTTACTACCAAAGTTTTGCTGATTAACTGCATGACTATGCTGGAGCTAGACCACCAATAAACCATCATAAACCAGCCTGATCCAGCATGGAAATCTATGCTGATCTTTTCAGCAGACTTCATATACACAATGTGCAAAGTACACCAGCACAGAGACTGTATCAAAGCTGAACATCTCTAACACACTCCCATGTAATGAATCAAATAGAGGGACTCTCAAGAGATGAGCTTAACTAGTCGTTTCTGCACCTGTCTTTCATGTGGGCTTTTCTGTCTGACCGAAGGGGGATTCTTCCTCGAAAATGATCTCTCTCTGACCTCAGCCCTGCTCAGCTAGAAAAGGAATTCCACACGTGTTTGCCTGCAGGAGTAATGGTTTTAAAAGGGTGTGGAGCTAGAGATGAGGTTTCCCAAATCAGCCAGTTCATAATATTACTAAATTCCCCACTGATACCCACAATGCAATGACAGCCCTTGGGCAAACAGAACACTGATCCTCTCCTCATGACACACAAAACACACTGACACACACACACACAGGGATGATTAGGTCTAGCGGTAGCTTGTGAACCATAAAGTTGAATGATGACAAGAGGTTACAGACAGATGGCTGGGAAAATCTCCTCTTGCTTGCATTATACTTTATACTAAGTGGCTGGATTGAAACCTCCTGTTTGACATGAAGTGCTTGTGCTTCTCGAAAGCAGAAGTGAAGAGAACAGGCAGGCTAAGTGATGGCAAGGCATGTATGTAAACAACTGGATGTCAAGGACACAGGAAGTTGAATGCAAACGCTTGCTAGAGGCTTCGCTTCAATAAGTGATGCATTACGAGAGTCAAAGAGTTATGTGATCTCAAATGTAAAGGGACCAACAAAATATATTAGGGTTTTGGTGGGAAAATAAGAGCAACCCAAAAGAGAAGGAACATGTTGATTGAACTATGTAGAAAGTATTGTTTTTCTCACATCAACCCCAACTCACAACCCCCACATTTTTCATTTCATCCCGCCCTCGCTCTTCTGACACTCAACATAAAATCTCTGAAACAGAAAACAGTGTGCTGAATCCTCAGACATCTGACAATGATTAAAAAGAAAGTGAAGGCATTTCAGGGTAGGCTAACTCTGTATCACTTCTTCTCCGGCCACTCCTGAAGGTCAAGACTATGTCCACATCCCAGAATTAACATGACAACAGTGGGATCTGTTTATATGCTGTTAATTGGATATAAAAATCACTGTGAGTAAAAGACTAATCCTAAAATATTTGTACTGTACAGTATGTCGAGACTGAACTCCACCCAAGGCTTGTTTTCATAATTTAATCCACAAATCACACCATCTTCTCCTTAAAAATAATAAAAAAAAGAGTAAAGAAAAAAATGTAGTCTATATAGGAAACATTTCAAGAGTAAGACATAAATAATGATAAAGCACCATTCTTTGGGACAAAAAACAAAAAATGCAAGTGGGCAAGAGACCAAAAGAACACCCAGAACATGGAAAATCCCTCCGTTCCCATGCCAAAACTCCAGTGAAGAAAAAAATGTAACTCACCAGGGCCAAAACACTTCTGAGGTAGAGAGGGTACTGAAGGAAAATAATCTTTTTAGTCTTATTAAAAACAGGAGTGGCTTTCTGAACTACTGTCATCACTTCATTTATGGGTTTCTATCTTTATTAGAATCATTATAAGTCAACTGTGGGGAAAAAATAACAGCATAATTATTTAATTCAATTGTTTAATCAAATCAACTTAATTTAAACTCAGAATTACATTGGAACCTTTTTGTAGCGTTAGTGCTGATCATTTACCACTACTGTTTTGAAGTCTGTGACCTCTATGCTATTTTAGTGTGTTGCTATTTTCAGTCCAGCAAGTAGCTGTGAGACTGCAGCCTGTGCACACTTCTGTTTACAAGTCCAATCCAAACAGAAACACTAACTAACTCGAAGTCTAACTTTATGGTTCATGAATAGAGTAATCTGGGTATGAACAGGCAGAAGAGAGGTGTTATGGGGCCCCCTTGCAGTTTGGGTCAAAGCAGGGACGAAAGTGAAGAACAAGTTGAAGAGTCCACTGGAATTCTCAGAGTACGGGTTGAAGAGAGTGTTTTCACCATAGACAGGGCCGTCCTGGGGCAGAACTGTGAGTATTTCCGTGCTCTCTTCCGCTCTGGGATGAAGGACAGTCAGCTGAACGAGTTCCACCTGCAGGGAGGCTTGAAAGCCAGGGGTTTCCTCATCGCCATGGCGGTTTCCAGGGGTGAGTGCCCTGCTATAAGAGACCCAGACGAGCTTGTGGAGGCTGCCGAGTGTGCGGCCTTCCTCCAAGTCGACGTCCTGGTCCAGCACTTGATAGACCTTCTTGATACAGACAACTGCATTCTTCTGTACCACACGGCAGCAGTGTACGGCTTGTGGAGGATGTTTCACAGCGCTGCAGTGTTCATTCGTGATGCTTATAGCGACGTGCAAGATGCTCTTGAGGCACTTCCAGAGGAGCTGATCTGCTACATGGAGTCGCTTTCATCAGCATCGTTTGTCGCTCTAGGGACTCATTCGCCATCCATGAAGATTCTGCAGGACTGCTACAGGACGGTGTTTTACCTCGATGAGAAACCGGGAGCTTGGAAATATCTGACTGATCTACCAACAGACTCCAGCACCTCTATGGCCGGGGTGGCTGTTGTGGAGAACCGACTCTATATCGTTGGAGGAGTGCGAGGAGTTAGCAAGGAAACTGTTGACTTGAGCTTCTGTTATGACACAGATTCCAACACTTGGAGTGTGTTTGATGGTCCTCAGCAGTCCAGGTATAACTTTACCCTGGTGGGTCACAATGGACATTTGTATGCCATTGGAGGTGAATTTGACAAAAGGATCATGTCCTCGGTAGAAGCGTGTGATGTTTCTACAGGCGCGTGGACATTTTGCAAGCACACACCTCGTTCGGTGGCTGCAGCAGCTAGTGCTGTTGCCAGGCGTAGGATATTTGTGTGTTTCTGGAAGTCACCAGATACTACGGACATTTATGAATATGCACCTAAAAATGACAAATGGATGCTGGTCACCACTATGGTCAAGCCTCAGAGTTATGGACACTGCATGGTGGCTCATGGCGACAACCTGTATGTCATGAGGAACGGCCCCTGTGATGACTTCCTGCGCTGCCTCATGGACTGCTACAACATCACTACAGGTCAATGGACGGCCATGCCAGGACACTATGTCAATAGCAGGGGCGCCCTCTTCACGGCTATGGTGAGGGGGAACTCTGCGTTCACCGTCAACCGCAATTTGACCCTGGAATATGTAATTTGCAGTGACAAGTGGAAGCCTCGTAGACAGATGACGGGTTTTCCAAAAAGTGGCTCGCTTTGGACTTGCTTACTCAGACTGCCTAAGAGCACAGATGCACAACAGGAACGTGATGCAGAGGAAGTCCTGGAGATGGAAGCCAATGTGGAAAGTGTGGAAGAAGATTCGGTAGAGGCTAATTATCCAACTTAGTGATTGCAGATCAATCGGTTATGTTATTTGCAATCGTAATTAAAGGAACAGTATATTACAAAGTGTTTCAAACCTATGACTTCCTTTCTTCTGTTGAGAACAAAATATATTTAAAAAAAGGCACTGTACAGTGTTATATTCTTCAAAATATCTCATTTTGTGTAAAAAAAGAAAGTCGCACAGGTTTAGAACAACACTCGATTAACACACTATTTTTGATGACAGAATTTCCCTTTCAATTATTTAAATGTACAAATTCATCTAATGTTCTAAACAGTAACTAAAAGAAACTGTCTCTTTGGATACTGTCAATGGCAAATGAGAGACACACAATAAATAAATAAATAAATAGGTGTTTCGTCTCGTTCCCACACATATGCACATGCACACGTGTCCATGCTCTAACTGCGGTTCTCTAGCCTCTATAAACAGCTCCCCGATCGCTTGTGCAGCTGCTGTTAATCAGCCCCAGCACCCCGCAGATGGGTCTGAAGTTCAAAGACTTCTCACTGGAGAGCTCTAATACTCTCCATCCTCCTGTCTGTCTGTATGACTGACCGACTGCAGACTCCCACAGCAGATACAGGAGCTACAAAGTATTTCTACGGAGAGACTCCACGCTTTTTGCTTCCTTACTTGTATTTCTATCATTTGAAAAAATGTGTATGTTATCTATTATGACAATTACTGTTTCTAATCAAGGCAGGATTCCTTATCGACCTGCAGGACTAGTTATTTGGCGTCTTTGTGGCTTATAAACAAAAACACACAGCCATTTTTCGAGCGTGGGAAACAGATACATTACAAATATGTGGTCAAAATGAAAGTAAACAGCATATAATAAATGACAGCAGGACCACAGTGTCTTGCATTGTAGATAGTGAGATTGAATGGCCGATATACAGTAGCTAAATAAAAATACATACATATTCATCAAACTGCAATTACATAGAATCAAAATATTTAATAAAATAAAGTACAAATCTAATTAAAAGTAATAATGGTATGCTATTCACACAGTGAAAAATAACATCATAATAATAATGTGTAAAGTGTAATATTTTAAATTTTGCACCTTTACATGAACCAATAAAAGAAATATTAAGCAACATATATTTAACCTAAATATTTGTTAGTGATAATGTAAACAAATCATTGATTCTTGAATTACTAAATCACAGATTCCTCAATCACTGAATATTTGAATTATGAAACAATTAATTGAAAATCACTGAAAAGTGTATTAAAATAATTGTGATATGCACAGAAAATCTCTGCAAATATAGCGTGACTATTCAATTTATACTGTATCGCCCAACTCTAATAGTAGATTATATATAGTGTTGCATTTGTGTTGGGGAAAGTTTCTCTTAAAAGTAATGCATTACAATATTGCATAACTTCATTAAATGTAACTAATTGTGTTAGTTACTTTTTATGGAAAGTAACTTGGTATGTTACTATTGTGTTACTTTTTGTCACCTGGGCTGGGCTTGCTTATTTGTTTTTCAATACCAAAAAAAAAGCAGTTTTATTTTTGGCAACTGTAAGGGCCCTGTTACACCGCTTTACTCTCACCCTTTTACTGAGGCCGAAGGAAGTGCCTCTGTAATGCATTACCCAACACTGGTGTCATACTAGCATTTCAAAACAAACTTAGTATGAAATGAATCTGTGTTTTTGTAATCTTTTTGCATCTTTGTCATTCTGTAAATAGTGTTTAAATGAGTCACTTACTGGTCTGGGAGGTGGAAGCTCTGGCGGGTTTTTCACAGGGATGTGTTTACCTGGTTCTCCATTGGCTTCTGCTCTGTAGTCTGAGGAGCATATTGATTTTCACACAGATCAAAAGTGGCTGTTAATAAATAGATTGAAAACTTCTCAAAGGATTCATCAAGTGCAGCAATAAGAAGCATTGAACAACTGTGCTTGCAAGCAACAAGTAAACATATTAATTCTGCTGTTCATCTACCACTGTTTGCATATGCTAGTGGTAACAGCTCTGGTAACATTGCATAGCCTGCGGCAGTCTCTTAGAGATGATGGCCATATTCAGTGGCTTCCCATCAGACATTCCTTCGACTTCCTTTCCAAACGGTAACATCTGGGTTGCCGTAGGAACGCAAGGCGAATACCAAACCCACACAGCAAGGGCTAAGAGTCACCAAAGAGTCAAGACACCATGAAAGTGCTGCTTTTCACTGAAATTCAATTTATCCACACCACTTACAGCGGTGGCCAAAATGATTAGAACACTAGTATTTTCACCAGCTAAAAAAATGCTTTTAAGTCAGTTATTTCTATCTTTTGCTGTAGTGTATCAGTAGGAAATATCAGTTTACATGTCCAAACATTCATTTTGCCATTAAATGTAATAATCCAGTAAGATTTTTGTTTGCACAAGGAGTCTGACAACAGCTAGAGCTCCACACAGAGATCTGATCTGATCATCATCAGTCTGTCTGGAATCACATGAAGAAACATAACAAACTGAGACAGACTAAATCCAGAAGAACTGTGGAAACGTCTCCAAGATGCTTCAAGAAACCTATACCTGCAAAGCTACATGAAAATGTATGCACAAGTGCACCGAGGGCAAAAGCTGCTTTAAAAGCAAAGGATGCTCACACCAAATGTTGATTTCATTTCGTTAATATAAGTTAATTGATAAAGAAAATCTATTTATTTTTGACAGCATGCTCATTTTACAGCATTTGCCTAAAACTTTTAACAGTACTGTAGCTTTGCAGGTAGGTTTCTTGAAGCATCTTGGAGACGTTGCCACAGTTCTTCTGGATATAGTCTGTCTCAGTTTGTTCTGTTTCTTCATGTCATTCCAGATAGACTAGACTAGACTACTAGACAGACAGACTGGATGATGATCAGATCAGATCTCTGTGTGGAGCACTGGCTGTTGTCAGACTCCTTGTGCAAACAAAAATCTCACTGAAAAATTAATGTTTGGACATGTAAACAGATATTTCCTACTGACACACTACAGCAAAAGACAGAAATAACTGACTTAAAACCATTTTTTAGCTGGTGAAAATACTAGTGTTCTAATCATTTTGGGCCACCACTGTACATTTCTCTGTTGGTTTACGTGAGATATTGCATGTTGTGTCACATAAGTCACTCATCGCACTTCATTTTTATCACTGATTTATCAGATGCAGGCTGGGGAAATTTTCACATATGGGCAGGAAATGATGAAATCATTGTGCTTGAAATAAATGATAAAAATAAAAGGCATGATACTGAACTTCAAAGGGTTATTCTCTTGATAAGCTTTTTTTTTTAATTGTTTATTAAAATGGTGCCGTTTGTGAATTTGATCAAAGAACGCCACCACAGTTTAGCCATGCATGTATCTTTTTGGCGCAGACGACTGCGATGTGAATGTTAAGTCTGGTTTTATTGTTACTCTCATTCTTCAGTGAAATCTAAACAAAGCAGCTTGGCCTCAGATGGGGGTCTGGCAGAGAAAGAGCGAGAGGAGGACAGGAGTTACTGAGAAACAGACAGGAAATGGTGAAGAGTGGGGGGAGGGGGGGCTTAACACTTCAGCCATAACCCAATCACCCCCTAAACATGACACACATTCACAGCGGCGCTGTCAAACAACAAGATAAACCACTGTGATATGTGACACACATGTTTGCAGGTCAGGGGCCATTTTCATCCTCACACCTGCAAAAGTTACTGCAAGTTAATTACAGTTAAGTTTATAGACTCACCTCTGTTTGTTTTGTCTTGGTATTGACATGTGACGATGACCTTGTTCATGTAGATGTATTCTTCATCTCCTCCTGCAAAATAACCATCATTAAAGACTGGATTACAAATTTGAATCTTGTTTTAAATTTTGTTTAAAGCTGAATCTTGTTAAAAACTTTCCCACATGATGCTACAATCATAGGTTTTTGTGCCACAGGAGACCAAAAATTATCTGGGCACTTAATTTACCAACCCAATCTCATGAAAAAGCACAAGTATTTTACAAAGTTGAAATTTGTATGATATGATTAATAAAAAAATAAATAATAATAATTATATATATAAGCATGAACATGTACCCTGATATGTAGGAATTAGATTGTGCAAATTGATATGAATTTGCCACAAATTTGCCAAAAAGTAAAAATATTTATGAATTGTTAGGAGACTATTGTAATTTACACTTAAAATGTGACTTAAGTGTCACTGGCTTAAGGTTTAAGCCAATAATTATTTAAGTTAATGCCAAATTTAAGTGAGCATTAGATGATGGCAAAGGTAATATATTTTAAAAATGTAGGAAATGAGCATGCACAATTAAACATCCAATATCACCAAATATATATATACAATATCAACCGATACCTTTATATTAAAAATTTCAAACAATGGCTGATAACCAGTGATACCTATAAGAATCTCTGCAAAATATCAAACTAAGAGGCATTTATTTTATAGAAATAAAGCCCACGCAGAGATTTCAAGTAAAACATTTCACATAAAAAATGTTTGTTAGGTTTTAATTGGTAAAACATAAATATTCTTTGAATTAAAGGTAAAAAGTATTTGGATATGTTATGGTTGGTCAAACATTAGTGGAACATGTTTATAGTTAATGTGATGAACTACACCTGTGGTTACTCTGCTAGGACACCTGTGTGAAGTTGAGGAACTTATTTATTGCATATTTATTCAATAAATTCACACAATTTAAAGGGATAGTTTCCCCCAAAATTAAAATTATTCCATGATATCTTTACTCCAGTAAGTTCACAGTGGCCCCAAAAGTATTTGGACAATTAGGCCACACTTAAAGGGAAAGTTCACCAAAAAAGGAAAATTACCCCATGATTTACTCACCCTCAAGCCATTCTAGGTGTATATGACTTTCTTCTTTCAGACGATTACAATTGGAATTATATAAAAAAATGTCCCGGCTCTTCAAAGCTTTATGATGGCAGTGACCGGGGATTGAGATTCAATAGTTCAATAGAAGTCCAATAAAGTGCATCCATCCATCATAAAAAGTGCTCCACACCACTCCCGGGTATCCATATTTAAAACTTTATAAACTGTAATCTCTAGCTTTTGCTAACTGTCATAAGTGCATTCATGAAAGAGAGGCATTCACTCTTGCTTCAGAAGGCCTTTATTAACCCCCCGGAGCCACATGGAGCACTTTTTTATGATGAATGGATGCACTTTTTTGGACTTTTATTGGACTATTGAATCTCAATCCCCATTCACTGCTATTATAAAGCTTGGAAGAGCCGGGACATTTTTTTAATATAACTCCAATTGTATTCGTCTGAAAGAAGAAAGTCATATACACCCAGAATGGCTTGAGGGTGAGTAAATCATGGGGTAATTTTAATTTTTTTGGTGAACTATCCCTTTAAGTGTGGCCTAATTGTCCAAATGCTTTTAAAAAAGATACTCTGCTCCACTCAAATAACCTTGCCTGGAACTTCTAGGACTTCTTTGACTTTTCCTCCCCCTCATCTCATATTTAATGCTTTTTCAGATTCTGGACCCTTTCATCCCTCACTCATTTTACTGAACACGTAATAGAATTCTGTTATCGAGAAGAACAGTGAGAGTTTTGTGCTACACTTCTCTTGTGTAAGGGTCCAAAGGCATCTCCAGGGCCCCTCCTTCTATACACATCAAAGACAGGCCAGTGGGAGACATAGAGAGGTCATATTCTATCAAAATAAAAGTGATGATTTAGTCCCAGCCTGTAGGAGATGATTTTATAGCGTTTGTTTGGCAACAGATCACATTTTAGGGCGTTTTTTTGGATCTTCAAAATAATTCAGATACACTAAATTAAGCATACGGGACAAGATGTTACCATGGCAGAAACAAGGAACATGGCAGTCCACAGGTAACACAGCTTTAATGCATTTTTGGGGGGAAATAAAATCCTGTGATGAAGCCAAAAAATGTTTCGATGGTACAGTGAAAACAGATTGGGATTTGGAGGATGGAAATGAAAGCTATTTATAAGCTGCTACTAAAAGGAAGTGAGTGTCCCTAGAGGATAAAAACAGTCTTGGAAAATGATACAGTTTGGAGCCAGGGGAGGAAGTGCACAAGCCCAAGACCAGAACATGAAAAACCTACAGCCATGCTTGTGTGAAGGAAGAAGCACATGCACGGACCAAAATTACGGGCTCCTTAATAAGACAGAACAGAGCAGATTCTCTAAACAACACAGAAGCTATAAATGTACACACAACTGTTGCTCTTTGTGAGGACAATTGTGCTATGCAAGTGTCATGCTCAAATACATATACTGTAAATAAAACTGTACATTTGTTGAACCTTTTGCTACTTTCTATTTGCACCAGTAGAGTGCTCCTACATGAGCAGCACACAAGGAGGTCTGTCATATAATTGTGCATTAACCATAGATTCTTAAATTTTTCAGGTGGCAAACCTGACTTAAAAAAAGGATACCCCAAATCAGGGGGAAATCAGCTAATTAAGCTGAAATAATCTTTATGTAAAGTATTGTTGAAAAGTTTGGGGTTAAAAATATATTTTTTTAAAGAAATTAATACTTTATTTAGTAAGGATGCATTAAATTAACCATAAAAGGACAGTAAAAGCATTTATAATGTTACAAAAGAATCAGCTTGGTATCACAGGAATAAAATACATTTTAAAATATATTAAAATTTGTGCTGTCAAACGATTAATCGCATACAAAATAAAAGTTTTGTTTGCATAATATATGTGTGTGTTCTGTGTATATTTATTATGTATACATAAATATACACACACACAGTATATATTTGGAAATATATTTGGAAATTGGATGTATTTACATGTCTATATTTATATTCATATACTTTATATTATAAATGAATATATTTAATATATAAACAACATATTTTTCTGAAATATATATATACGCATGTTTGTGCATTTATATATACATAATAAATACACACAGCACACATACATATATTATGTAAACAAAAACTTTTATGTTGGATGCCATTAATCGCGATTAATCATTTGACAGCACTAATTAACATAGAAAATTGTTATTTAAAATGCAATAGTATTTCACAATATTACTGTTATTTTTTTTACTGTATTCTTGATCAAATAAATATATGCAAAAGTCTTCTTTCAAAAACATTTTTAAAAAATGTACTGACCCCAAACTATTGAAAGGTTGTATACTAAATAATTACTCAATTCATTCATTGTTAGCCCTTTTTGTCCAATCAACTCGCAGACCATTAAGAATGTTTCATGGACCACCAGTGGTTTGTAGATCACAGTTTGAGAAGCACTGGAATAGAATCAGATGGTTAGTGTAGACATTATAATGTTATTTATGTACCACTGGAAGACTTGTACGACTGCAGCAGCTCCGTCAGAAGGCTCTTCTGCACTGTGGCATTTCCACTCAGCTTCTCTCCATCCAGGATCTTCAGAAACCTCTGCAGCTGCTCCAACAGCTGCTCCAGCACTGCACACACACACACACACACACACAACATACTATGGTTAGCTAGAGTAATAAAGAAAAGCATCATGTCAGTGCACTAGATCTCCTGCACTGCAATTTGATTTTGAGTAAATACCTCTCATGCTGATTTCAAATTAGTCACAGTAAATATAGCTTATTAAGTTGAAATTACTAATGGTTAATAGCACAAAGGTTCCTGTAAAATCCCCAGGCTGTGCTTCTCTGATCTCAAGAGCGAGCTATCTGAATACACACACAAAACCAAGTAGCTAATTTCTGAATGTGATGCTAATTGTTGATGACATCCGTACTATTTGGTCTTTTGTGTCTGTGTGAATATAGTTTGCAACAGGTTGAGGTCAAGAACACGTCATGGGTTGAATGGGGAGGCTTTGTCACTCTACCCACACACCCTAGGGGTCAGCAGCAAACTGGGCTTCCCACTGTGAAGGCCATACTTTGTTTGTGAATAACATTGCCTTATAACTGAACAGACCTTACTGGAAAAGAGCTCAAAAAAGGAAATGAAACCAAAAGTATAGATTAGCATGGTGTGTGCAAAACAAACTACTAAACTCCTCTTTGCCTCATTGCATTCCATTTAGTCATATAAAAAATATGCATTTTGTCTTCATTTTGTGGTATTAATTACAAATGAGTGAGTGCTGGTTGTTGGTTAACTTACTAACAATCACTCTCCTGTTCATTTAAATATTCGGTCATCATACTTAAAATTTCAGCGGGATCAAATATGACATTTATGTAATGCTACAATGTGTTGAGGATGAGAGATGAGACTTGTAGTGTCCCATTTATGAGCATGCACATGGATTATATAATGTTTTATAAATTGTACTCAGCATCTTCTAAAAGGGAAAGTTCTGGTCCCGGATGCTAACTGGGCAACAGAGCAAATACAGGAAGTGCATCAGCTATGATATGAAACATCTCACTGCCATCTCACTATATATAAAATATTATATTTCACTCAATGCTATGCTGTACTGGGAGTATAGTCGGAATTAAAGTGGTGTCAGGGACTTTGCAGTCAAAACACTTCAGTTGTGACTATGTTTATGATGCAGCCTCTCATACCTTACTGGTTAAATATAAACTTATCTAGTTTCTAATCTAGTGCAATGACCAATAAAACTACTCAACCCATGTTGATGCTTTTCTGGTAGCCTGTATGTTTACGTTCCTTTTACTGTGGAACCGTAGTGTTTTTGCCCTGGCTTTAAGAAAGGACAGGCCCAATTCAGTAAAGTGATGCAACACTAGGTAACATCTGTCTTTCTCCAGAAGCAGCATCTCTACTCAGATGATCTGCTATTTGAACAATAGAAAGAGAAGAATGAATGTCATCAAATAATTAAAGTAACACCGCATTGCTCATTGTGATGACTAACGCAGACAATCAGGTATCTCTAGCATGCACAATGAGCTGAATGACATTCATTTAAAGATAGTTCACTTGAAATTTCAAGCAGTGACACTAGTTTCATATCAGAGTGATATGTTTTATGAATCTAAACATCTAACAACAATTTTCAATATATTTTTTAATTATTATACACATTTTTATTAGCTTAATTAAGAGACTATAAATAGGAATATAATATGAATATTGATACTTTTAACAATTTAATTTGTCCCATGACTAGAACTGCAAAACAGCTACTAAATAAAAGTTGTGAAAATTTTAGGAAAAAATACATTGTTCGTCAACAACCATGAAACAATTCTGTCCATATACACAGCTGTAGAAGGAAATCCATTTTTAGTCTTCCTACTTTGCATTCATAGTGAAACCAACACTATATATCAAGATAAGTGTTATACACTCTGCTGCTGCTATAATGATGAAAGTGTCTATTATTATTAATTATATTTTAATAACTGGCTTTTATTACTAAGTCAATGGAAATAGCAACATCTTTGCAATTACTGTGAGTAAGGCATGCTTCAAGACATAACACAATAGGAAGTCATAGCTTAGAAAGGCAGGATTTAATCAAACATTCCTGGCCGCCTCCTCAGAGGCAGATAACATCTATTCATCTCTGCATGCATAAATAACTCCTGAGAAGAACTCCTTCTGTATGAACGATAAAATCACTTACAAAGATGCCAAACAAACAAACAAGCTCACTGGACATAACATATTAGTGTGTTCAGTGCTCAATATGTGCTTAATATATTGTATATATGCTGATATTTATAGTTAATCTTTGTGATTATAATGGCATATCAAATTTGATCCGAAGTTGATGGCATTACTATTTGTGCATAAAATGTGGTTGTAACACATGCACATTTGATGTAAACAGCAAATATTTTCAAAACAGCTTGTGGCTTTACTTAGCACCAACACCGTGTTCACAAGAATTCACAAGTTTCTTTGGTTTCTCACTCACAAAAAATGGCCTACAGCATGTTTTTCCAAAAAAAAAAAAAAAAAAAAAGAATTAAGTAACTTCAAAAAAAAAATTAAAATTAAAGAATGAAGAATTTTGGAGAATGTTCCAACTGTTTTTGTCCACTCAATGAAAGACAATGGGGTTTTAACACAACACTGGACACCACTGACATTCATTGTACTGAAGAACCAAAAACACTGACATCTTTTTAAAAACATATTTTCTGCTCCACAGAAGAAACAATGTCATACAGGTTTGGAGTTTGGAACGACATGAGGATGAGTAAATGATGACAGACTTGAAATTTTCAGCTGAACTATCCCTTTAATACTATCATGTATTCTCTTCCCATGATGCTCAGCTGAGCTTCTGTCC
The DNA here is from genome assembly GCA_027422415.1 of Schizothorax lantsangensis. Classification (NCBI taxonomy): domain Eukaryota; kingdom Metazoa; phylum Chordata; class Actinopteri; order Cypriniformes; family Cyprinidae; genus Schizothorax; species Schizothorax lantsangensis. The sequence continues at coordinate 22,696,559 of CM049860.1, read as the reverse complement.
AAACATTTTCTCTGCTGTGTGTTTTCAGAGATTGACTTCGATGCCCTTCTCTGGAGGGACCATGGGAATGTGGAGTCAGCTGACTCTAGTCCAACGAGGGCCGAGTTTCCGTGGGTTACATTTTGGCCCCGAGCCCATTAAACACTGGAAACGGTGAGAATGAGCATGTCACATCCGTGTAAGCACTGGAAACACTCACACTTCCTCAGAGTAATGAAACCTGGTAAGCGTTAGACTATCTACCACAAGACAGTCACCGACTAAAAGAGCAGAGCTTCACAAAATACAAAAAATATCAACAATTTATCTCTGATTGAACGAAGTATGAGGACAAAGAAGGACGTCAGTGCTGACGGTACCTGTCTGGCTAACACTACAGAAGAGAGGGGATTTTTTATGTAAAAAAAACACTTCCTTCTTCCAGGACAAACAATGATTGCAAATAAAGGTGTTTGGTGGTGTTTTGTAAACCCTACACTATTTCTGGACTTTCAGATTGCAGCTAGACAAAGAAATTCTTTTTTTGCGCCTGATACGGAGAACAAGTGTTTGGTGGAACGAGGAAGACCTCAATAAAACCATCTGATATTGCGCACATTGATGCTGTGCTTGTTTGTCTTCCTCTTTCTGAATGCCTTTCGAACTGATTTTAGACACATGCTTATGGTAAATTGTAAGGTTAAGCACCGCTCTTCCCAGAATCAAAGCCACAGAGCGTTTGCTGTATCAGAGCTGGGATAATAAACACAAGTTTAAATCGAGTGGACGAGGAGCATTTTGATGCTGCTCTGGCTTGCGTTAGTGTCCTAAATGGTTTGATTTTTAAAGACAATTCCTGTCTGACACTTAAAATACAGCCCAGCTCCAGCTGTGGCTCATATACTTAGCTCAGCTCAAGGCGACGTGTCATAGCACATCATTTATTTGATTCCAGAGTCAAACCCTCAGTCTCCAAAATGACGGGCTGTCAGCCATGTGGGAGGGCGATCACCACAGTGGTGGCATGTGTTTTAGTGTTTGCTTTTGCATAGCATTCTCTATTCTTGTTTAAAGGGAACAGATGACACTAACCATCCTGAGACCACAGAAAAGCAGTACAGAACCGCCAATATGTTGTATACCTCTTGAAAGAACACGCTAAATGTCACATTGGTCAATATGCGTGCTGCATACACAATACACAAGCCAAAGATGGATCTGTACTACACAGTGGCCTGAGATTTTAAGTAAATGCATTTTAATAATTGCTGCTACAGCTCTTACTAAGGAAAAAATCACTGTCTCTAAAATGAAAATTAAATATTTTTAAAGTATCTGTTCATTTATGACAAAGTTTGCTATTCTAAAGGGATCAAATAATTCATTTTTTATGATTTATTTTTCCCCTGAGGTCTATTTATAAATGTTAAGTCATAATTTATTTTTTCATGACCATTTTCCATCCTCCCTGACCCTTCGAGTTAAAAAGGATGTTTTTCTGCTACTATAACCATAACACTCTGTAAATGCTCCTTTTTGCATGTGAAACGAGAAACTACACTGCGCTGTGCTCACAAAACTCACCGTACTGCGGTTTTGCTGTGATGACTGATATACCTGCGTCATCGTTCAAAACCAGCTTCTTTGCAAAGTCTGAATTACATTGTGACAATCCACTCTGCCAAAATCTTCACTTACCAGTTATATCTAACATTTCTAATTCTCCTAACTGGGCTGCCAGTTTCTGATCACCCAAGTGTTATTTGATGACTCCATCCCAACCTAAAATAATAACCAAAATCTACAACCTGAATTCCAGAAATGTTGGGACGTTTTTTAAATTTGAATAAAATGAAAACTAAAAGACTTTCAAATAACATGAAATTCAAATTTGATGCCTGCTACAGGTCTCAAAAAAGTTGGCACGGGGCAACAAAGGGCTGAAAAAGCAAGAAATTTTGAAAAGATTCAGCTGGGAGAACATCTAGCAACTAATTAAGTTAATTGACATCAGGTCTGTAACATGATTAACTATAAAAGGGATGTCTTAGAGAGGCAGTCTCTCAGAAGTAAAGATGGGCAGAGGCTCTCCAATATGTGAAAGAGTGTATAAAAAGATTGTGGAATACTTTAAAATCAACGTTCCTCAACGTCAAATTGCATAGGCTTTGCAAATCTCATCTTCTACAGTGCATAACAAAAGATTCAGAGAAACTGGAGAAATCTCTGTGCGTAAGGGACAAGGCCGAAGACCTTTGTTGATGCCTGTGGTCTTCGGGCCCTCAGACGACACTGCATCACTCATCTGCATGATTCTGTCATTGACATTACTAAATGGGCCCAGGAATACTTCCAGAAACCACTGTCGGTAAACACAATCCGCCGTGCCATCTGCAGATGCCAACTAAAGCTCTATCATGCAAAAAGGAAGCCATATGTGAACATGGTCCAGAAGCGCCGTCGTGTCCTGTGGGCCAAGGCTCATTTAAAATGGACTGTTTCAAAGTGGAAAAGTGTTCTATGGTCAGACGAGTCCAAATTTGACATTCTTGTTGGAAATCACGGACGCCGTGTCCTCCGGGCTAAATAGGAGGGGACTATTTTGAGACCTGTAGCAGGCATCAAATTTGAAATGAGCTCATTTTGTGCAAATTTTTTAAAATTTCTCAGTTTAAACATTTGTTGTTATCCATGTTCTATTGTGAATAAAATATTGGTTCATGTGATTTGAAATTCTTTTAGTTTTTATATTCAATTTATATTCTATATATTTATAATTTATAATTTATATATTTATATTCTTTTATATTCAAATTTAAAAAACGTCCCAACATTTCTAGAATTCGGGTTGTATTTTAAATCTATTACATCTGTTTCCTAGATGCTACAAAAATTGTACACTCAGCATTAACAGCACAGACAACACAGTGAACTCTGTTTATTGATGATTTTTTGCCAGTAAACATAAAATCGCTACATAATCAGAACGGCCTTCACACAAAAACATGCACGCTCCTTTAAATGCCACCAGAAATAAAGAGGTAATTATTCACTGGTTTCATCATGTTCAATGAGACAGCGTAATAGTCTGGCTTCTTTTCCTCTCAATCCCAACACAAACACAAAGAATCTTTACTTAAACAAATATATATGTGCACACCCAAATGCCATTACTCAGTAAAATTGCATACAATTATGTAATTCTGTACTACATAAATGAAAACATAATGTGTCACGCTCCAGCGTAATGCTGATCATACCCATGCACTTTAACATTCATCTATTAGCCATCAACAAGTTAAAATGTTACTACGGCCTAATACTGCATATGTCTCAGCACAGGAATGCTGCATTATGGTCTGGCCCACTGGCTCCACTTTATGCCTTTAGTTTATTTAGATTGAGCAATCAGGAGCACTGGCAACAGAAAATCAGATTGCTTAGAAAAACTGGAATACAAATTCCATTTCCTACAATTACTTCTTATCAAACGGAGCCAAAATGTTTTCTTTTGTCTGGACCATTTATAATCACAAGTTCGAAGAGAGAGAGTTATGGATGAGGTCTGCAGGGACCCACGGCCAAATACATCCCTATTGTATTATAATGCACAAAGAAGAGCAGCGTCAGAAGAACTGCTAACATGGATAATCATGTTTCAAAGTTTCTGAGATTGTATTAAATATACCAAAGCATAATTTAGCCGCACCAAATTGACTCAGGCTACTAGTCCTTTTGATGAGGACATGGATGAGAACATATGATAAGGTGAACCAGATGATTTATCTGTCTGGTCTCTGATTGAATGCTTCTGATGCACACTGAACATGAGCCACATAATCTTTACAGTAAAAACAGCAGTGAAAGCTATAAAAACATGTGTGGGTGCAGCTATGCACCATATCATCATTTCTTCTGAAAAACACTGCAACACCTTTAAACATGACTAAACTGCCCTGGGTATTGAATCTTATCTCATGGAGTCAACACTCCTGTTGTTGTGTCATCTAATGCCTACACCCTGAGTACACCACATAAAAAAACTAAAACTATTAACTAAAAACTATTAACCTAAAACTATTCACTTTCTTTATTTCACTTTCACTTTTCTCTGAAATAAGGTAAAATTAAATTAAATAAAAAAGATAAATTAAATAAAAAAATCACTTTGCTGAATTAAATTAAATTAATAAAACTGAAACAAAAAAAACCTGTTAATAATAAGATAATACATGTGCCAAAATGGGAAGTTGTTTCAGAGGTGGAGGAAGTTAGTTCACTCTGATAAAAGATCAAAAAGACAAACGTCTTGGTAAAAATGTGCATGAATAAAACATGTACGATAAGAGCAGAAACGTGCATTAGGTAAGAAGTAAGAAAAAAAAATAGTATTTCATGTTGATTTTAATAATCTGTTGTTGCATTTTAATTAAAAATAAAAAAGAAACTACACCAAGTCGCTCCCATTTCTCTTTTCTAACTGTCTACAGACACAAAAGACACTGATTTAAACTCACACAAACTCCCCTAGTCTGCTGCTTTCTCACACATATTTCTGCTGTGCTGCTTATGGGTTTTGGCTGTGATTGTAGTTGGACTTAGAAATATATCCCTTGACTATGGTTTATTTGTTTACATTGTTCCTCTTCAACACAGGCATGCATTCATTAGCGGCGTCCCTTCAGACTTACAGAGATACAGTATCTTCTCTTTGATTGACATTTGCTGCACAGATGATAATAATTAATAACTGCTTTGGAGCGCCAGTGACAGTTTCGCATGCAGAGTTATTTAATATGAATTGGGACTGAGTTCATCTGTGTGAACGAGTCCCTCTCTACAGCGAGCCACAGGAACACTATTATTCACACACCACCCTCTTACTAAAATAAGTGAAATATAAATATATATATTGCAAATTTGTTATTCTATGGAGTGCTTCTTACGCAACTTTTTCATCTAAGTTTGTGTGCTTACATTTCTTTAATATTTACACAGGAACACTGATATTGTGAAAAAGGCCTGTAAGCCAAATGTTTTGTAAAATGTCAAAGATTAACTTCATTTACATGATGAATGTTGACCAAGTTTTAAAGTTGTCAGGAAAATGGTTTAGTAACAAATCCAGTGATAACCTATCGTATTTAGTGCAATTTCATCTGGATTGAGTCACTTTAAAGATCCCCTGAAATGATTCAACAAACATCAGTTTCCCTTCCAGTGTTGAAATGTTTCCAGTTAAAACAAGACATTATGGTGCTATTTTTTTTTAATAGCCAAAAGTCTTGAGTTAACATCATAGCCCAGCAAAAGCATGATTTGCTACTTGCTATTGGCAAAAATTTTGTATACGCCCCTGTGTACAAAATGAGTCATTAATATTTTTGGTCCATTTTCCTGGAAGAGAATATTTAGGCTTTAATATAATAGTTTATTATGTCAACTTTCAGAAGTACACTCACATATATAGTTTGAGGTCTATATGAATTATTTTTATTTATTTATTTTTTTAAAGAAAATAATACTTTTATTTAGCAAGAATGCAATGAATTCATCAAAAAGTGACAGTAAAGACATTAATAATGTTACAAAAGAAATTTACTTAAAATATTTTTTTGCTGTTCTTTCTTCAAAAGAATCCTGAAAAAATGTATCATGGGTTCTACAAAAATACTAAGCAGCACAACTGTTTTCAACAATGATAATAAACCGATAATAATAAGAAATTTATCACCAAATCAGAATTCCAGAAGAATGATTTCTGAAGGATCACGTGACAATGAAATCTGGAGTAATTGCTGCTAAAATTCAGCTTTGCCATCTCATGAATAAATTGCATTTCAATATATATTGAAATAAAAAACATTAATTTTTAAATTGTAATGATATTTCACAATATTACTGTTTTTATTGTATTAATTAAATAGAGGCAGTTTTAGTGAGCATAAGAGTCTAATTGCTTATTGATTTAAATGTTAGTGAAGATGACCTCAGAAACATAGACTAGAAGCTGCAAAACGTATTTTTAATGGGCACGTTCCCAAACTCAACTAAGGAACAATGTGGACAACAATGCAAATGGAAGCCGGACAAAAAAACAAATGTTAACATTAATCAAGCATAGGTTACATAAACATTGCATTAATGTTATAATTTCATTTTAATAAGCAGTGTTAATTTGTTGCAGGTATAGATGATGGCCTTGTAAAATATTCCAAAACAGGTGACACGTCAATTTTCCACTGGCTGCGCACGTTAGACCAAATTCAAACCATCTTCGTAACTCTCGATACACAGCGATACCAGACACAAAGTGATTGGCTCACCTCTGCTTAATGACACTCAGGCTATTTTTAAAAAAACACTGTCACCTATTTTTGGCGATGTTTCATACACAGTATCATCGAGAGAGGTTTGACACTAAAATAGACGAAAATGAAGAAGCCTATAAATGAGAAAATGAAAAATTTAAAATTTAACAATGCACAAGAATACTTAGAAGCTGAAATTGAACAAGTATTACCATTTCATTTCAAACAGCTCTTAGCATTTAAAAATGCAGTCCATGGCTCACTGTTTATCTCAGGTTATTGATATTGTATTTATTATTCTGCAGGTTATTGATATTGTAGTGAACACTGCTAATCACAGGTTATTGATATTGAAGCGCTGCGTCTCGGAGCTTAGAAATGTGAACAGGTATGTGGTCGAAATCCAAAACAGGTATCAGACAGAAAGAGACGATCAGAATAGAGTCATAACACATTTCACTGAATGACAAACACAATTATCGCATACATTGTTTATTTAATCATGTGAACGAGAATGTGAATGGCGCTCTGTTCCGGAATATTGTGAGTTGGATTGCAGCAGTGTCATGACAGTGTCAATGCGATTTCGCTCCAGGATGCTCTGTATGTTAATGACAGAGACCATTCTCACCACTGCAATCGGCTGGACTAATGATGTTTCGATAGTTCATACCGTTAATGAAATCATACACAGATAAGACTTCAAACACACAGCTCAGCCAGCAGCAGCTGGCGTCTACTCTGTCTCGCTATGATTCACTTCTGACGAATGATGATGCAAGTTATACCATTATATATTTTGTTGGCTGAACGTACATTCTCTCAATTTCGAAATGTTGTACCACAATAGTCATAACAAGATGTCAGGCCTAACTAAAACAATAACAACAACAAAATGTGTCTTTGTTTTGACTTCACCAGAAGTCTCAAACTTTGAACAAGAGAGGATCTGAAACAGCACTGACTCACAACTATTTAGCCGGCTCAGACTTGACAACAGCATGCTGGGCTGTAATCTTAACTGTGGACAAATCACAACTGACACTCCAGCTAAAAGATAAGCATGGAATTATCAAGCCATCTCGAAATCACAACCTCCACGCCTGAATTAACCACCCTTAAACACAGATATTGTGATAGCATTGTTGCGCAGATTACATTCTAAACATGACCAACTTGAGAGCCCAGTTGAGTCAGAGCAGTAACCATTCAGGAGAAACTTGGAGTTCTCTGTAAGTCTGTTTAAAAAAGTGCAACAGTGACCACCCACTTTTCAGCAGTCTTGGTTTCCGGAAGTATTTTTCCCATTCATTTCTCCATTGGGATTTCAACAAATTCCTCAATAAAGACTCCTAAGCTTTGAACCAAATCAACCAGCTCCAAGACAAATCACAACATCAGTTTTGATTCGATGCAAAAAAATAAAAAGTACAACACACAAAAGTTCAAAAGTTTTAGATCTGTGAGATTGTTTCATGTTTTTGAAAGAAGGCTCTTCTGCAAATTATTCCTGTCATGGCAAAGATGAATTTTCAGCAGCCAGTACTCCAGTCTCATGATTGTTTAGAAATCATTCTGATTTGGTGCTTAAATAACATTTATTATTATTAACAATGTTGAAAACTGTTGTTTTTCAGGATTCTTTGATGAATAGAAAGTTGTAACATTACACATTACCGTAAAAAAAGGTTCAAAAGTTACTTTCATTCAGCAAGGAGGTAATAAATTGATCAAAAGTGACAGTACAGTAAAGACATTTATGATGTTACAAAAGCTTTGTGTGTGTGTGTGTGTATATATATATATATATATATATATATACACAAATGAAGAGTTAATTTACAAAAACAGATAACTCCATTTTTAACAATTCTCAAAAATCATGTTTTTTCATTGTGCATTCCAATTAATCTCAATCAAACTGCAGTTGGGTTATTTTGATTAGGTTAAAAAATAATTAAAAAATACAGCTAACTAACACAATAAAACACAATAAAAACATGATAACATAATAAAAAAACATGATTTTTGAAAACTATCTTTTTTTTGCAAATACACTCTCTCTGTATATATATATGATTGGCTGCCTGACATTTGCAGACTGACTCAATTACATCATTTTCAAAGCTTCATGGGAGTGGACAGTCTTTTGGCATGTTGCCTGTTCATTTCTCTGGTAACAGCAACTACTTTAAAGAGGAGGATTCAAAGAGCTGGCTGATTCAGGACATACAGAAGCATATATCATTGCTTAAAAATCTCAGAACTCACTGTAGGTCTGTCCTGACAGGTTTACTTTTATTAAAATAAATTTCTTTATGGAGAAAATAAATGAGATTTATCCTTCCGGAACCCGACTCTATTCCAGGCCGATCCCGGGAAAAGTGCTGAGTCCTGGCTCTTTTTCTCAGTATTTCAGCTCCACTGTGCTTTACTAATAAGCGTGCTGCTTCCCTGTTGACTCTCTTCAGAAGTGAGCGTAATGAGGGCATGAACTCAAAGATCTGTTTTGAAAAAGTGCTGATCTCTCATTCTGGGACGCCTTTGGAGCTGCTTCCAGCACGCAGGCTGTCTTTATTAAGATGCACAAGACGTCCATGTGTCTCCGGCATCTGGAACGCTGACATGTTCTGAGCTGCAGGCCCAGGCGGCGGAGCCCGTGGGTGGGTCCGGAAACATGCTGGTATCATGCCGGACCTCAAGGGTGAGATCTGGTTCCACGGGCTCTCTTTGAAGAGAGAAATCAAGGCGGGAATGGAGGAAACCGGAGGGATAAGAAAAGAACACGGTTTAAATACTCTATTCAGGTACATTTGGGTACCTATCAGATTTAGATTACTTTTTCATCTCATTATTGAAATTCTACACGCTCTCACCTGTTTAGCTTTTATCTTTAACACACCCTGCTATTGCATCACAGCAATAAACAGGGAACAAGAGTTTGAACTAAGCCTCTTAGTTCAGGTTCACAGGCTCAAATATCCACACAAAAGCGTTTTCATGTAAAAGGGACACCAAATATGCCAGAATCAACAGTTTTGCGATACTAACTGTGAATTCTGAGGCTCAAAGCACTGTATTATCCAAAACCACAACCCAAAGCTATATCCTGAACTCAAAACATGCACGTTCATGTATTCTACACAGAGTCAATCCCATGAATTCTCATTATGTAAATGATATCATTACAGAGCTTGTCTCTACTATGTTATGCTACACACAAATAAAGCGTCATATGACTTTGGAAAATATGTCACCCACTTAGTGTTTTATCATGGGAGAAATTATGCAATACTCCTCAAAATGCCATCTCCCTCCTCCCCCTATCCTATTTTCCTCCCTCTATCTTCCTTCCCTCCCTATATGTCTTATCTCACAAAAACAAAATTCACAAAGAGTCTTTAAGAGGCATGGCCTCATAGATGTCTAACCACAACAACTGCAGGCCTGTTCCTGACAGCATTTACCAACACAATGCTGCCATTAAACCATCACAGTGAGCAAAAGAGTCTCACCACTTTTAATCAAGTCACACGTGCCTGGTAATTAAATGAGTAGTTCATTCTGTCATCATTTACTCACCGTCATGTTGTTATGGTATTGTTTACCAGAATGTGGATGCTGTTTTTCCCATACAATGCAAATGAATCTGGGGCTGTCAAAAATTGCCAAACCTGAATATGCACGTGCTTGAAATTTTAAAGTAACAGCAGAAGGGGAAATTTTCTGTAAATAAAAATATAAATTTCAGTACTGTTCCTCACTATTTTACAAAGAAGAATATAGAGTTAAGGCCCGTTCACACCATTCACGATAACTATAATTATGACGTATTAATAATTGTTTATAGGGAAGTTCACAGCACAACTTTAACAATAACAACAAAGAGGAACAATATTGTTGGAATCACTCTCCAGCTGATTTTCAGCTAATGAATAATAAAAACGCTGACAGCCAATCAGAGTCCACTTGACTTTAAAGAGTGTGAGGATTTAAAGAGGCAGGCAACAAATAATAAACACAATGTTATAGTCTGTTGATGTGGATATTTATCCTTATAATTATCATTTTTGGTGTAAACGGGCCTTAATTCTACAAGAATATGAAAGTTCACGCCACAACAACACAGAGGAACAATATTGCTGAAATCACTTTCAGAATTTTTTTTTTCCAGCTAATGAACAATATAAACATTGACAGCCAATCAGAATCCACCTAACATGAAAGAGCTTGAGTTTTTACAGCGGCAGATGACATTGCACAGTCAATGTCATTTTTTTGGAACTTGACAGTCCCTGATCGCCATTCACTTTCATTATTTGGAAAAACATAGTAAGAACATCCTATCACCTCCTTTTGTGTTCCACAGAGAAATGAAAATCCTACTGGAATGACATAAGGACAAGAAAATTAAGATATAACTTTCATTTTGGGTGATCTATCCCATGATGCAATTTGAGCTAGACTAGAATTTTTAAGTATGCTGAATACTGAAGTATCAGTGATATTTCTCATTCATGGATCCACTGAATCAATTTAAACTAATATTAGGGTTAGTGTTAGACAGACTGGAATAGTGAAGTGACATATTCAGTCAAAAATAGTACAGAGGCTGTCATGCAAATACCAAGAACTGGTAAGATAATAGAGCTTTGAGTTAAACCAAAACCCGACCAAATAGTCTACTTCACTAACTCAAGTCTGCACAGCACAGGAAGTGGAATTATGAAGTGAAAACCTTTGTCTGTTGTGGTACAGAGGTTTTTAATGTTCAAACACCTCTTTCCACAGTGTCCAAGAAGTGTGGTCTATTGCTGCTACACTTAACAAGTCAATCTACTAGCTACTTGTCACTACATTATAGATGATCATTAGTGTTGGATTGCTGTACATTATTAACATTATACATGTTCAATCTAGGATTGCTGAACTGATGAATATTCTTTCAGAATCTTTTCCAGAAAGAAACATCAGTTTGCAAGCTGCTGTTCCTCCCATAGAGAAGACTCTTATCTCAGTTTAGTCATAAAATATTAGGGCTCTGCATTCCTATGCATACAAAAAGCTTAAACCACAGGAATCCAAAGAATTCTGGAAGAACAATTGTTGCTACTGGACAGAGTCTCTTGCGAGCGTCTCTAATAAATGCTTGCTTATTTTTGCATTCAGAAATCGTATACTAATACTGAGGAAGAATGCGAAACACACAGAGATGGAGAAATCAATGAACGAGCGCACTGAAAAGTCAACTTTCCCTGGAAACTCTATTTCCTCCTGTTGCATCCCTCTGGAGAGCGATATCCCCCAGTTTCCCACGACCCGAAATATTGAGGATTGGAAAACATCGCAAAGGTTTAAAGTTGTTTACAGCGGGATATGTGTGTATACGAGACATGACACCATGCAAACAGACTCCGAGAGATAAACTTCATAATCATTCCACTTACCTTTGTGCTTATCCATTCTTCACACGCGAAGAAGACTTTCCCGACCGTCTGCTGTCTTTATATGAACCAGACTGGTCTGTGTCAGGTTTTCTTGGACAGTCTCGATTCCTCAGGCTGATTCTGATGTGATGTGATGTGATGAGATGTTATCCTCTCCTCTTCTACAGCTCTTTCAGATGCGCCTCTCTCTCTGTTGCGCGACTGCCACGCCTCCTCTGGCGCACGTCATTGCTTAACACAACTTTCACTCGCACTGTCGTGAATTGAAAGAGTTGTATTTTCTTACTTAAACACAATGTAATAGCCTATTTATTTGTAAGTTTAAACACTCATTATATCCGAATAGATTTCAGTGAGCATACAGTACTTTCAAAGTATATGCAGGAATATAAAATACATTCCACACAAATATCTTTTTTTTTTCTTATGAACTGGTTTTGGTAGTAAATTATTATTGTTGTACTGTATATATGTGCCCCAAAATACAATCATCCTTGTCAGGCGACCCCATCCTAAAGTTTAAAATGCAGCTATATATTTTCATAAAATATATAAAGACCCAGTACAGTGAAAGGTTAAAATTATAAATATATGTAAAATGTATTATCTATAAAATATTACATTATTTATTTATCTAAATTTTATTTGTTATTATTTATAGTTTTTATATATTTTATGTTGTTTTTTTTATAAGTTCTATAACTTTTCCATCTTACTGGTCCCCGGGCCCCAGTTTGAAATTGATTAGGCTACTTGTTGAATTAAATGAACTATATACATTGGACAATTAAGATAAAACAACCCAATTGTTTAGGGCATGCAATGCATAAAGAACATAATATGATCTGGATTACTATTGCAAAATAGTGCAAAGTAACTGGAAAAGTAAAATCAATTTTAATATCACATTTGATGATTTTCCCCCCTATGTAAGTTAATAGGAACCAGCAACTGTTTGGTTACTGACGTTCTTCAAAATGTCTTTTTTTATGCTCAATAGAAAAAAAGATAATCGTGTTTGGTGCAACTTGAAGGTGAGTAAATGTTGAAATCAGACAGTACACCTGTCTGTGAGGGGTGAACAGGTTTATTTACTTCTTGTCCGTCCCTTTGAGTACACAAAACATACCTAAACAGGTTAGGGGGGCAGGTTAGTCTGGACAGGTTAGGGGTCCACGTCCACCACAGTAGCTGCATAAACCTGACAGGAATTTTACAGCCCAACCAAACCTGTTTGCTCTAGATAAGGACAATTACTTTAGGAACATCATTATATCTTTGTGTCAATAGGTCAGCGAGTGTGAGAACCCTTTCCTGACTGTGAACTGGGTGAATGGGAGTCACATGCTCTGAGAAGCTGACCCCTCCACTAAACCCCAAGGGGTTGCAAGAACTTTCCATCTCTACACTTCCCTGTTAAGTCCTTTTCTAGGGGATTAGATGCGTATAAATCACAATTTGTTATATGCTGTGTTTGTTTTCTTAGCATGTAAGTAGGTCAGTGGTATTTCCCTTTTAAAGAGGTCCTATTATGCTTTTTCACTTTTTGAATTTTAGTCAGTGTGTAGAGTGTATGTTTGGGCATAAAATGATCTACAAAGTTACAAATCTCAAAGTCCACTCCAAAGGGAGATATTTCGTTTAAAAAAATCCCTTTTCAAGAACTACAACGAACAGCTCGTTTGGACTACAAAGTTGTTTTCCCGTATTTGTGACATCACAAAGATTAATCCCGCCTACAGAAATTTGAATGGTTGGGGGGTGGGGAGAACACTTGGTTTCAAAATCAAAACCCTGTGAGAGTGTTTTTATATCACTGTATTTCTGATGGAAACCGACTGTTTCACTGCGATTCATGTTATAATGTTAGAATTAAAGAAAAATAAACAAAATACATATTACCGTTGCACTTATCTGTACATAGTCAATGCAGTTATTTTTAAGCTGTTGTTGACATCCTATCTAAAACGTGATTTAGCCAAAAAAAACAACAACAATAACATTACCACTTTAATATGTCTTGCAATATCCGTGCGTGCAAAGGTTCTGCGTGATCCTCTTGTTCAATATTCTCGAGGTCTGAATTGATATAGCAATACTGACGAACTTGCTGTTCTGGCAAGGGGCGGGGCAATACTGAAACACCGTATAAGCTGTTTGCCAATCACAACGCACTGGGACAGCTAACCAATCACAACACATTTCGTTTCTCGGAAGGCGGGCCTTCATCAAACCCGGAACTAATCGAGCCGTTTGTGTCAGGCTGGGGAGAAAGGTATTGTAATAATGTGAATTATGTGAAAAATAATGCGATTTTCGAACCACCAAGCATGAGAGCATGTTCTAGTACACCCCCAAAACAAAATCAAGACTTTGTAAAAGAGCATAGTAGGACCCCTTTAACATAATATGGTGATGTATATGTAGAGTGTGTCAATTTAACTCAATTTCAACACTTTTATTCAGCAGTGATGCACTAAAATGATCATCAAAAGTGACAGTAAAGACTACAAAAATAAACAAACAAACAAAAACAAATGTGAACTTTTAGTTCATCAAAGAATTCAGCTTTGTATAACTTACATTTTAAAATCTATTAAAATAGAAATCAGTTATTAAATTGCAATAATATTTCAAAATATTACTGTTTTTACTGTATTTTTTATCAAATAAATGCAGTGTTGGTGAACATAAGAGACTTTCAAAACCCCAAACTTCTGAACAGCCATTTCATTTAAAAGATCTTCATAAAATTAATGTTTAAAGAGATCTAAACAACCAGTCCTTTGAAAACTGAAAATATTGAGAAAAAAAAAAATTATATATATATATATATATATAGCCTATAAATAATAGACATATTTGTCATAAATATTTTTTCCCCTAAATACCTTTCCCTGCAATTTCCTTTTGTGATGCTGGTGGCGCTAAAATTACGCATCAAAGCAGCAGTCACTGTTTTGAATCATAAACTATAATGCAGCTTTAATTTTTCATGACATGAATTTGTCATTGCCATTCATAGAAAACCCCACCATGTTGTGCATTAAGGCACCATTTTTCAATGTCAAGGCCGGATGTAAGAATATTTTTGAGCGACAGTGGTTACTCATGTCTGAGCGACAGGGTAATCCCCTCTAACTGAGTCAGTATGGGAAGCCCTATACAAACTGCCTTAGTTAATCTACCAGGTTTCCAGTCAGTATTCAGTCTCAGCTGATCCTGTGGCTTTAGATGTGGATGTGTGAATGAAAAACTGTCTGCGAGACGTGTGTGGGAAGGGGGCCTGACGGAGGGTGGTCTGCTTCCCAAAGGTTTGTTTGTAGAGGAAAAAAATGAGGGGAGTCATATTGTTCAAACTCATGGAGCATAAAAGGAACAATGGGAATACGCTTTTGAACAGACTTCAAGATTCAAGTTCAAAGGCTAACAGGTATCACATTTATGAAGAATCTGGAATGCCGCTCAGATGCTTGAAAGGGTTGCATTGTGGGAACATTGTTTGGATGCTGTCTGTCAGCTCTGGATGGTGTGGGTTCAGACATTGGCAGATCCTCCTGGCTGCTACTGGTTGAAGCACAAAGAACATTCCACAGCTGTGAGTCAGAGAGCAGGGTCACTGATTCAGCCCCATCCCAGCACTGGGGCCTTTTGATTCAAGGACCTTTCCCATGTTACACACATAGACATACACTCACAAAACACCATTACAGTCTTTGTACACAAAGCGGTGCTCAGGATGTGCCAAGTACATCAGTCGGAGCAACGGGGCGATGAGATGCTATCCATCACTGAGCACAATAACTGACCGCCAGGCGGATAAAAGGATAGAAGATGGAATACCTGGTCTGAATGTTTCATATCCATGTTCTTCTGAAGTTCTGCCCTACTGTGCTGTCTTGCTGACTGCAGTAACCCACCTTGGCAAGTCGGGGTAGCTTTTCACTCAGTCAGGGAAAGCAAGGCACCTGATCAAACTCGGTTCTGAGCTCCCATGGATCCTCGAGAGGAGAGTGTTATGTCATGAAATAATATTATTCTACCACTCCCACATTGAGCGATCAGGTTCGGTCTAGTTTATACACGAAAAAAAGTTTTTTTGGTGTGAGAATGATCTGTTGAGAACATTCAGGGTGGCACATATTGAGGCAAAGCCCCTCATTACCGCCACATTTTCATCAGATTGAGCTCAGGAAATACTGACAGGGCTTGTGGGGTCTGGAATTGAAGACCGGTGTATAACCGCCCTAAATATTCAGTGGATACAGCAGCGAGACGGCATGGATGAGGATGATGTCAAAACACAAACCAGGCATGAGTTGCCAGAACCAAAAGTCTGCAAAAACATCTGAAATCGTGAAAGTAATGAACAGGTGTCCTAAAAAGCAAATCAAACCAAGCATGGTAATGAGCTCCACAGGATGGGAACCTTGCGTGTATGTGTATCTTTTGGTAGTGTCTCCGTGTCACAGTCTGTTGAACATGGAAAAGCGTATTTTTTGTTCAAAATGTGCAAGAGGTTGACAGCCGTACAGGTGACCAGAAACACCAATAAACATGTATCTTCTTGCTTAAATACCTCCATTCTACAATTCAGAGCAAGACTAAACAGGCCATTTGTAATGGCCCTCTTTTTGCAGAGGGACTAGTATTTCCCCAATTCAATATGCTTATATTATTATTATTATATAAGCATATTGAATTGGGGAAATAATAATAATAATTGTTATATTTATATTTTTATAAATATATTATTATTATTCAAAATATTTTTGTTGTATTATTAATTATTAATTTAAGAGGAAATTTCATTTTTTATTATTATTATCTTTATTTGCTCTACTCTACCAAAGAGAGTTCTTTGCCTTTCTTGATTAACATGCTTGAGTTTTCGATGAGCTGAGAGATAAAAGGAAATCTATTTGATGTTTGTGTGTTTGTGTGCGCAAGAGTGAAATGTTGACCTAGCTTCTTAGAGGATAATTTGCATTACAGTTTTTCTCAGTTGTTTTGGTGCATTTCTCAGAACAGAAATGAAATTTTCAAAACCTCCACATCATCTAGTCTCTTGTGCACATCATAAAAGCAGTTTCTCATTCTTTTGAACAAGTTGCGATTGCTTTGGTACATTCATGCAACTGATTATGTACATTTGTCTGCTGTTTCCTACATTATCAGTTGCTATTGTCATGTTGCTCAAAATGTATTATATAGCTCTCTGTGCTATAGTCTTACCCCTCAAAATCTCAAGTCATTAGTTCATCGTATAAGTCATTAGATGCAAAATGGTTGATCTAGTTGTCATAAACTGTCAAGCATATTTTCTACACATCTCTATTAATAGACTTTTTGTAAATTTGCCATGAATTGTGCAAGTGAATCTTGACTCTCTCTAATGAAGAGAATCTAGATCAACCAATGACAAACCAGTTCTCTGAAATAGCTCAAAGGTGCATTTCATGACCCTTCAATTGGAAAGCATATATAGACAGAGGACAACACAAGATTTACAAATTCTGACGATGGATGAACATCCAGAAAACGATCAGGGTCAACAGCCGAGAGGAAGAAGAGGAGTAAGGATGCATGATGGAAGGGTACAGAGGTAAAACAGGAAGAGGAAGAAGAGGCCAAGGACAGAGGCACATATCAGATGAAATAATGTTGTCAATCATGGCCTTACAATGGCTGAAGGGTGCAGCTAAAAATTGGGAGATCGACCATATCCTCAATAATTCAAACATTTTGAAACAGTCTCTTTCAATCAATATCCCACATACAGTAATGTGTAAAGTTGTACTTTTGAAAGGCAATATGGCATACATAAGAAGTGCAGCCTTCTGGATTTCAGTACAGTAACTGTCATCCAAACTGTTGCCATAGTTTACATCAGGTAATACTACTGTAACAGAGTGCACTGCTACACTTCACACTACTATACATGTAATACATTCATACAACAATAAATGTACTGTATAAATACAAATGTTCATATACTTTTTTTTCTATGTACTATTGACTCTTCTCAACAAATATCAGATGTTTTGTATAAAACCTTAATTTCCATGGTTGACTGTCATGGTGAAAAAACAACTAAACATTTTGACCAGTGTGGCTCACACGATGACAAAAATACTTTATATTTTGGTGGCCTTGGCCAAATTACTGACACGATAACTAGGTTTTGAAGCATGAATGAAATGTTTTGGGTGAGTAACTACATTTTGCAGACATGCAATAAAGTTCTGAAGTTCCAGCAAACAGTTGTGACATTTGCACTCACAGTTTAGAGAATGTTAAGACTGTTTCGAAAAATGTGCCAAAGCAATTGAGAAAAACTGTAAATACTAAGGTATGCATCTAGGGGACATAGTTAGTTACCTTAAATGGACACATTTGTTGAACATGCGGTATGATTGGATGAGATAGAAGCATGATTAGGGTATAAATGCTGAATCAACGTATCTCTCTTGGTCACACTCTGCAGCCAATCTGTATGACTGTTGACCTTTACTTGCAAGAAAATTAATCTTCAAAATACTTTTTGTCTCATGCCTTTATTGAAATAAAAAAATTGGCACAATTTATAAAATCAAACAAATCAATAAATACATACTGTAAATATGTAAAAACTGTAAATATGTACTGTAAAAATAAGTGTTTAAAACAATTATGAATATTTTATTTTATTATTTACAGTAAAAATTAAACAAATCAATATTACTATTGCAATACTATCATACTGTAAAATGAGTATATAATAATATTAATGATAATAATTATCATTATTATTCAAAATATTTAATTTTATTAATAAATTACAGACATTAAACAACTTAATACAAATTATAGAAATAAATAAAACAGCAACAAAACTACTGTACTCTAAAAATCATTTTAAACAATTATTGTTCAAAAAAACTTTAAAATTTGTATTATTCAAATAGTAAAAATCAAACAATTGTGTACAAAAAAAAAGAATGTGTATTTAATAATAGTGTTTTTGTTATTATTATAATACATCCAATAATGGGTTATACTCATAGACTGTATAAAAACAGGTTATACTATATAATGGGTCGTAAAATACAAATAAATCACATATTTGACTCATTTCTTTCATGCATATCTTCTTGTACTGATGAGTCTGTCACAGTCTGTCAAACACGGATAAATGTGTCCTACTGTGCAGGAGGATGACAGTGGAATGGGTGACCAGAAACACCAATAAACACTCATTCTCTTGCTCAAATACCTCTACAATTCAGAGTGGAACCATTGTAGAGTAACACAGTGCCAAGACTTGTTTTGAATTCGACTGACTCTGGAGCCTGGGAGGAGAGCGTTTTGGGAAAGAGGTCATACCACCGGGTACATTTATCAGGCAGAGAACATGAAGGAAAGCACCCAGGGATTTCCAAGTGACTCAACAGGCAGACCTCCCACTTGTAACGGCCCCCTTATGGCACAGGGGCTTGTATTTCATGTAAAGTGCACCACACAGTAATAACTACATCAGACAATATGATCTGAAGCAGAGTTTTATTACTCAGCAGAGCTTATACACCATTTTCATCAAATCTTTTCCCTCAAAAAAGACAGAAAAAGGTGAGGTACACAGTAGGGGTATCAAAACCAGCTCTTCATTCTGTTTTAAAGTGACATACAGGTCTGTTTCTAGTAATCACACTCGTTATAGTCATATGTTTTGTGATACTATGAAAGCACAATGCTGTAATATGTCCTAGTTCTCTGTCATTAACCCTGCTAGTAACACAGGAAACTGCTGGGAATAATAGCCAACGGCAGCCCATAATACATCTGCAAGTCGAGACAGTGTCTATGGGAACAGCTTTATTCGGCAGCAATATAAATGAACGACAGAGATACGGCCCTGATATCGAGTCTACACCTGGCACAAATGCTATGGCTACAGCTCCGACAGTCCCAAGTCAACACAGTGGCAGTATTCAAACACCCCTGATGCTGATGATACACGGGGCAACTTTTTCTGAGCAACTTTGCTTGGGCACGTGCCCATTGAGAATGGGTAACAAATTTCTATCTGGATAATTTAGATCAGTCATGGGCCCTGTGTCTCACCTGGATGCCCGTTGACACCAACATTGCTCAAAAAGTTGCCCTGTGTATCATCAGCCTGAGGCAGTCATTTCAAAGGCTTTTCTTGCTTTATTCAAAATAAAACGTTGTTTAATATTGCGGAAGTCACAATAAACGGATTGTCTGATTCAGAGGAAGCTGTTTCAGAGTGGGCCAATGTTTGTTATCGTCCCACATCTGACCTCTAGTGGCGACATTTAATAATCATTTTTAAAAATAAATGAAGTTTCATTTTCGAAATTATAATGATAATAATAATCACCGCCTCTTCTGGCTATCAGACTAGTGGATTTGGGATAAAGAACATATCTATTTCAGGGGCGGGTTTGGTTATGGTGAACATGCTTGCTACTTTACATGTAGGATGGTTGTTTTTTTAGGTTTGTGACTAGGCGGCAGAGTGCTGGTGGGACAGGACGCCGATTTCAGTTTCTAATGCCTTCCAGAAGCTCTGCTCCGCAGGTGGAAGATCTTCAGTAGCTCTCACTTCCCGCTTTTAACGCACTTCAAAGGTCTCGTTAGGTCCGCAGCAGCAGGGGGGCTCCAGGGATCCCTACACCTCCACCACCTAACGGCCTTTTTAGAGGGAGATCCCTGCTGACAGCCCCCGGGTCCCCATCTAAAAAATTACAGTCCTGTTTTACAAGAGGGCCAGGAGGGAGGAGGATAAATCTCTGGTTCTGGAGGCAGGTTTAATGAGTGCAGGCACACATCAGCTCCTCTCGCTCGTGTGTTCAGATAGGGTCACTGCATTTTGTTCCTATTCAAACACTCACTCATTTAAAAGATAAAGATATCTAGATTTGGGAAAATAAAAAGTGGTCTTTTTAAAGCAAAATAAAACTTTTTTTGTGCATGTAATTGGATGCAAAAAGAAAAAGAAAAAATCGGATTATCGCTCTAATACATCATATGAGTGACTGATAAATTAAAACATGCACAATCAGCTAGTTAGAAGAGCTTGGCTTTCTTCTTCATGTCGTTGCGCTTCCAAAGAGGAAGTCTGTCAAACTCATGGATCTCCATCCCAAAAATATCAAAGAATGTCTCAGGAGCCAAGTGACGCTGTGCATAAATAAGGAGAGAGAAGAATTATGAATTAGTCATCAGGCATGTGATCAGGTAAGAGCAAAAATGAACTTTCTCCCCCATTTGATATGACTATACAAAAACAATTATTATTTTATTAAATGCAAATATTCACTGTACAATAGTATATTGAAGTAATATATTTATTAGGTTATTTTTAATCATTTAAATAATATTTAAATAAAAATATTATTTAATAAGTGTTTGAGTACTTAACATAACTAATACTATTATTATTAAATGAGAATTTTACTGTACAGTAGTATTATTGCAACAGTAATATTATACTATTAATGATTTAATATTTGTAATTTAAATAATAATACTTTATTAATAATAATAAATGTTATATAAACAATATTTTTTATTATTTAATAAGTATGTGAGTTTTTAATAATACTATTTTTCTTCTTTTTATTATTATATTTTACAGAACAATAAATGCATTTTGAATGCATTTTAAAACTAATAAAGTAATTTTCTTTCCTCAAATTTATGTAATTCACAGGGGTCATACTTGTCAGGTCGCAAAATATGGAAAATAAATGCACATCCCAATTTAATTCAGTGACACCAAAAGCAAAGCAAGTCCATTTTAAAATTCTTAATGGAGTATATTCTTCTACAGAATTTTTGAGATGTTGATTTGGTCTTGATGTTAACAACTGATTTTGTACTAGGCCATTTATGGTTGTAAAGTTTATATTGTTCAATAAAGTTCATTCATTCATAAAAAATAAATAAAAAATCCCTTCAGTGAGTCTATCAGGTGCTTCAAGTGCTATTTACCTCCAGTCTCGCCCTGTCCACATCCTTCAGGAGCTTAGTACGCCCTCTGTTGGCGACAGTGAGCATTTCATATGGGTACACCTTTACAAAAGGAGGGATTGTGTTGTTATGGAGAATGCTATGCGAGGCATTTGCCAAACACAATGAATTGCTGAAAGCAAATGGACGAGGGAATAATGCACGGTCATTACATTCTAACACGGCACACAAACAACAACTCTTGCCAAAATACAACACAACAGCACACGGTGCAAGTGAGAGAGTGAGTATGCAGGAGGAGGTGAGAGCATGCAGAGGAACAAACAGTAGGTGAGCCTTGTGTGTGAGAGAGTGTGAGCATGAACTGTATTTACAAAGCAGAAATCTGTGTTTCTCAATACAGGAAAAAAGTGCTGGATAGAAGTAATACAATGCTTTAAGGGCAAAATTCAGTTAGCAACACAATAAACTGGGGGAGTGGTTTAGCACGGAGAAGAATAAATCCTGGTTCCTGTACCATATTCATTTATATGGGGGAAATAAATACAATTCTCAAAAAACACTAAAAGTTTCTGTGTTTTTGGCACAAGTAACAACAACAGACATCACAATGAATATTTTAAATAAGTAAGTGAATAGCAAATGCAGTAAGTAAATGTCAGAAAATCTCACATCCACTGAAATGCAGCTGAAAACAATATAAAATTAGCTTAAGCTTGTTTTATGGTCTTCGCTGGTCTCTCAACTCTGTGGACTGGTTTTATTGAGGTTTTTAACTGGCTGACCTGATAAACCAGCAGAAACCCACAAACCAGTTTTTACTAGTTTTCCTTATGTATTTGCCTTTGTGAAACATTTCTTATAACTATTAATGTTGAAAACAGTTGTGCTGCTCAATATTTTTGTGGAAACTGGAATAAATTTTTTCACTGTTCACAAAAGAACAGTGTTTATTTTAAATAGAATTCTTATGAAATAATTTTAAAGTCTTTACCATGACCTTTTAATCAATTTAATGGTCACTGAATAATTAATAAAAAAAAAACTGTTGTGTAATTCGTATTTAACTGTTGGATCAGCTAAAATCTAATGACCAATATTTCAATTAAATCAGTGTACAGTCAGTCAGTGTCTTAGTAGTGCATATTATTATTTGTAATACAATATGCAAAGTAATCTTTGGTGCAGATATTATATGAACTTCCTTAGTCGTCTCTTATAGTATAGTCTCCTTCTTGCTTCTGATATTCAATTGGATAGAAAATCTATATATCTATAATGAATCTATAAATCTATTTATTTTCCCCACTGAAATGAAAGGGTAACTATGGTCACAGAGGTTTGTTTTCCCCTGCAGCTGGCCTGGGAGTTTTTGCCAACTGTATCTACAGGAAGGAATTATAGTGCTGTTAATGCTAGCACTTCTACAAACTGTTAAGAGTCTACAATCATGCCAGTTATTGTTTCTTACATTGCTGGGAAAGCCTATTAAGTTCTAATCTATTTAATCTAGCCAATAACTATTAGCCACGGCCGACGCATGAATTTATGTTCGGCCCTAGAGAATCAGGCTTCTGGGTAACTAAAGCAACCACTTTCACAAAATATTACCATATGTAACCATGAAGCCTCTTTAACGAGAACCAGGAGTTCAAAATGATTGAATGATCTCAAACTATGCACTGCTAGAACAGAGTATGTCATCGCACTGGAAGATTATGCTAGTCTTGTTCTTCCCACTGACCATCGCCTGTAAAGATGAGCCAAAATTACAGTCCTGACTGAATAATCTTGGTTTTGGGAGGGGGTGATTATTTATTGAACACAGAGGAGTATTTCGAGATGGAAGAGAGAAGAGAAACATCATTTCTGAAAATATATGGGATACTTGCTTTATATTCCAACATATTAGGCATAGACATTCCCCTGTCCATTCTTGTAATGGAATCTTGGGCATCTTGGGTGGGCTATAGAACAGAACACATACACGTGATGCAAATGATAAGAAAAGAAAGCAGAAACTGTTTTCAAGAATTCAGAACCTTGGGAAATAGTCTGGATCTAATTCCTAACAGCTATTGCTCTGTATCAAGTTCTCGGAAGGGAAGTGGATCCAGCCACCATCACATGTGATGTGTTCTCAGGGGTGGGGGAGTTTTTCAACAGATCAAACCCTTGACTGTGCTCTTGTCTTTCCTCATGGCTCAAACTCAGACACAAGCATAGCAATGAGGGCATGAGTGCCATTCCGGTTACATGTAGCATGATTTGATTTCCATATGTGCATGAGCGCTGATGCACATGCTCAGTAAATACTGCGGGTCAGTCACATACCTTGAAATCTGTGGAAATCAGAAAGAGACAAATTCCCAAATGTTATTATATTATTAAATAGCTTTTTTTCGGTTATTAGATGTATTTTCAGCATTGGACGTATTGCAATTTACCTCTTTGTCCTCCACACACATCCCCATAACTGTTATACTGAGAGAGTTCTGACTGGGGCTGGAAGCATAGACAAAAAATAAACTTATTAAAGATGCACATTAGTTTAGTTATACTGCCCTAATTTATTCCACATGCTCAAGAAGTCTCTTATGCTCAACAAGACTGCATTTATTTGATCAAATATACAGTAAAAATGGTAATATTGTATACTATTACTATTACTAATACTATTACAATTTCAAATAATTAGTTTTTATTTGAATATATTTATAAATAAATGTTACTGCTCAATTATTATTGATGCTTACGTATTAATAATGGTTCTTCTTATTATCAATGTTGAAAACATATTTTGCTGCTTAATCTTTTCATAAAAACGTGATATGTTTTTCAGCATTCTTTGATGAATAGAAAGTGAACAGCATTTATTTGAAATAGATTTTTTTGGCATATTATTCACATCTTTACCATCACTTTTGATTAGTTTTTTAATTTATTGCATCTTTGTTGAATAATAGTATTAATTTCCTTCTTTTTCTTTTTTAAATTGTACATACCCCAAACTTCTGAATATTAGTGTATAATTTTTTTTTTTACAAAAAAAAAAAAAAAAAAAAAATAAGGGGTGAAAACGGTTTTCAACATTGATACTAATAAGCATATTAGAATGATTTCTGAAGTATCATGTGACACTGAAGACTGGAGTAATTATTGATGAAAATTCAGCTTTGCGTCACAGGAATAAATTAAATTTTAATACAGTTTTGCATGCATTTATTAAATATAGGTAAATAACAGGTGAATGGCTGAGACTTACCCGATGGAGGCCATTCCGTCCATATCCAGGCAGAGATGATGTTTTAACGGTTTGGGAGTCTACAGCAGAGGACAGCATAATTTTGTGTACTAATGCCAGAATAAAGCTATATTTGTTGTAGTTGCTTTGAAAGTATGTGGCATTATACCTGTGGTACAGTTAGCATATTGGGAGTCAAAGCGCTGGGCGGCCACACTTCGTATGTATCTCTCTCTGTTCATCTCCTTTTCCATCTCCTCCTTCAGAATGAGCTTCCCAAGTCCAGACTGGATCTGCAGTTAAACACAAGCATGTGAGTACTAAACGTACAAACACATAGAGGTGAATTCATTCCACTTTAGCATGCTTATTAGCCTGCATTTATTAGCCTTAGTCGCTAAACACCCCCAGTCACTGTGCAAATATGCAAATTAGGTGCATTTGCATAATTATTTGAGTGATTTTGAACAATGCAGAAAGGGTGTGTAAATAACTGCGTTGCAGCCCAATTTGGCACATTTATGCATTTAAATGGCTGCCTTGACAAAAAAAAATGACACAAGCAATGTATAAGTTTTAATACACGCTTGACCTTGCTGAGATGTTCTTCCTGAAGCTGTCTGCGTTTCAGTTGCTCTTCCTCTTCTTCATCCCGTGACCGACTCCTCCCGTCTGAGCCTGCCCCTCCATGACCAAAAAAGATTTTCAAATAAAAAAAGAAAGAAATAGGAAAACAAATATTGAGATGATTGCAACATTGTCATGTCATTGTACCCCTTTGTGTCCTGCAAGGGAACCTCAGAGTTCAGTTGTACACATGGAAAACAATCGAACAAAAGTGACAGTGAGTTAAATAATATAAAAACAAATCATAAAAGTAAAAACATGATCAGATTGAGTGATGAAATGATTTTTGATTGAAAATGTATTTGATTTATTAGCATTGGCAAATCTATGTCCCTGTAAAGCTATCTACAGCTAAAATTTTCCTCATATTTACTGCCACTACGACTGGCTTTAGGACCAATCAGATGGGAACATCAGGCCAAATTTACCACCAGCAATCCAAGAGTTCTCAATCCACAGAGCATCGTTTCAAGTCACAGATGGCTTCCATTAGTTTTTGGTTACTGCCAGCAGCAGGAGCGTACCTAAAGCAGCAAGGGATGGAGGACACGGCCAGAAGTCGGTCTCGATCTTTGGGGTTTCGTCCGGCCGAGGGGCGTGAGCAGCGGGGAACTTGGATGATTTGATGATGTCATCAGCGGACTTGCTTTGGGCTGCCAGTGCAGCTGAATCTGAATCAGTATTTTGAGGGGAACTGGACTGTCAGTGACGGACTCTCATAAGCTGGCAATATGTGTAGTGCAGGCCATTCAGTTCAAAGCATTTAAGGATTTTTATGTGTAAAACAATCAGTTAAATAAGCATAATACAATTAATACATTTTTAATTTGTTGTTTTTTTTGGAGTAAACACCAGTAGGGTGTATTCAGACATGGTATCAAAAGCTTTGAATGTCAATGGCCAGTACTGCATGTAGTACAGGACGGTATAAAGTGGACAGAGCACACATGCTACTGCAAATGTATAGATTTTTATAATATTAAGCAAGCAGAAAATTTAGATATATGAACTACATTTTGAAACCGGTAAACACAACTGTTCAAAAGGTGCCATTCGGTTTATTGAAACT
The DNA here is from genome assembly GCA_027422415.1 of Schizothorax lantsangensis. Classification (NCBI taxonomy): domain Eukaryota; kingdom Metazoa; phylum Chordata; class Actinopteri; order Cypriniformes; family Cyprinidae; genus Schizothorax; species Schizothorax lantsangensis. Next base: position 22,669,904 of record CM049860.1, on the reverse strand, counting down.
AGCCTGATGTGTAGATTTACAGAGTATGCAAGATAGAGACCAAAGCAGAGTCATCTGAGGTGTCAGTGAATTTGTTATGGATCTTGCAGGCTATAACTTCATGCAATTAGAAGGCAGAATCAAAGTTTTACAGCGATTAGTAAAGAAGTAAGGATTTTAGTTTCTTGTTGGTTGTGAGGAAGCGATTAAAGAAATAGAAAGAGTCTCAAAGACGAGGAAAGTTTATGATGTCAAATGGTACTTACATGTGAACACAGGATGTGATCATAGCATCATAATCACAAATTAATGGATGAATGGAATCAACACACATAAACAAACATAAATATAAATAATAAAAATAATTGTCACAAATCATGCTTGCGCACAAACCATAATGACTTTTTTTGGCATGTAAGATAGATAGATCGATAGATAGATAGATAGATAGATAGACAGATAGACAGACAGACAGACAGATAGATAGATAGATAGATGGATAGATGGATAGATGGATAGATAGATAGAATAAGCTTAAAATTTGAAGCAACCATACCATGCTGTTTGTAGATTGGTGGTTTTCTATACATGTTAATGCCTTGGTCTGTGAATTAGAAAATAAAGATCTAGTTTTAACAACACATTTTTAATACCACCTAAGTTACAAATCGTATCAGTTATGATCATGATTTGGGGAAATGCGATGCATATACAGGATGACCAAAATTTCTGACTTATTTGTGACAGTATATGTACTCAGCATAAGAGGAAAGCAAAATCTACCATCAAAACAATAAATAAGAAAAAGCATAGATGCATTAGAGAAGGGATTCAAATGAAAGAATGGAGGGAGAGAGACAGAGCAGAAAAAGTCTCTAGAGAAGAAAAACAGGGAGATGATGCTCCAGCTCCTACCTGGGACGTGGAAATGTTTAGGGGTCAGAGAGAGGGTCGGGGTGGCCGGCCGAGAGGAAAGGGGAGAACTCCGGCCACTGGATGGCTCAGTGCCTCCAAACAAGAAGAGCAGAATAAGCGGGAGAAAGAAACGAACATAAAAAGAAAGAAAGAATAAAAGAAGGAAAGAAAGAGAGAATAATGCCGGAATAAATCTTCACTGACGGAAAGATGGACGAACAGAAAAGGGCTTCAACAGAGAGGTGACAGAGAGACGGACTGGACCGTGTGGGTCGGCCCCACAAAGAGAACAGGTGTTGAAGGACATACAGATTGGAAAAAGAGGAATGCCTCAGGAAAGCAGCATGCAAATACTTCACAGTCACGAACACCGTAACATTCACCACCACAATAAAATAGATATGTAAAATTCACATTGTTGGAAAGCCTTTGTGTCTGATGGAAATATGACTGAATATCCTTTAAAAGGTTACTTTTTGCCTGTGAAGAAACAAATGTAAGCATGCAACACGTACATGTTCCAAAAACTAGTGGGCTGCCTACATAGACAGCATTTCAAGGCATCACATGCGCTCCCCTGCTGTTACAAAAGCATCCATGTTGTCTCCTAAAATATACTTTGTTTGGAAACATTGCACACACCCCTAATGGAGAGAGAAATCCCACCATACACTGAAAAGATCTCCATTAATCCATAAAGGTGGAAAAATTGAGAAACGCTGACTTTAATAATTTTTTCTTTACTTTGACTTTTTTAAATACTAAGAAGATTTGATAAAAATAGTCATTCAAATTGGATTATTTTATGCAATACTATGTGCTTTGTATTTATTTAAAAATCAAATAACAACAATAATTATTATTATTTATTTGTTACTTTAATATTGAGTTAATAATAATAATTATTAGTAGTAGTATTTATTTGTTGTATGCAATTGATCTATTTTTTTGTTTTGTTCTTTTAATTTTGAGAACATTTCTTTACAGTTTTATGATATTTAATTATCTATTTTCATGGCAATCAAGTATATTCCCCAAATTATAATAGCAATTATGAAAATGTATGATACCCAGAATTATTGGTTATGCAGTGTTTTAAAATACAAGTTTAATTTCAGTTAGGATGCCACCTTAGTAGGCAGCTGCCTAGGCAGTAAACAGCAAGGCAGCACACTATGTTTTGGAACAGAGTTATTAGTATAAGAGTATGAGTAATGTCACAGTGACTTGGTTAAAAGTTGGTTAATGGACTGTCATATAACTCGTTGGTTAATTAACTGTCAAATAAACCAAATGAATGGTCAAAACACAGGAGCAGCATGCTTCTGAACTGCCACAGGCACCAAATTACTCTACACAGAGTCAACAACAGCCACGAAGCCAAGACATACCTATGCAGAGCATGAATTGTGGAGAGGACAGAGACATTACCACATGAGCATGTTGGATTAGTACTATAGCATTAGCAACTTGATTAGATGTGCTTCAGTGGATTTATCAGATCAAACGCAGATCTAAGAGTGATGAATCAGATCCAGGACTTGTGAATTTCTAAGCATAAGCATAGCTTTAAGCTAATGGGAGGAGCAGCATGCTTCTGAACTGCCACAGGCACCAAATTACTCTACACAGAGTCAACAACAGCCACGAAGCCAAGACATACCTATGCAGAAAGAATCTGTGGAGAGGACAGAGGGACATTACACACATGAGCATGTGATTAGTAAACTATGCATTAGCAGCATTAGACTTTACGATACGCACTTGTCATAAGAGTGATCAATTACACACATGAGCATGTGATTAGTAAAGCTATGCAGATTAGCACTTGCACATTAGATGTGCTTCAGTTGGCAACATATTATACATCGATCACGCAGCCCTTGACCTCATAAGAGTGCCATTAGCAACTTGCATTAGATGTGCTTCAGTTGGATTTACAGATCAAACGCAGCCCTTGACCTCATAAGAGTGCCATTCAAGCGTTTCAACTCCAGGACTTGTGAATTTCTCAAATAGAGCTGCCAAAAGCATAGCTTTACAAGCTAAAAAGTCACAGTCAAGACATTTCAGCAGGCCTGAATCAGAGGAGGGGGGTGGATTTGCATCTACGGAACGATATTGACACTGAGAATGAGGCGAAGAGGTTGGGCAACGGGGAGTGGAGAGGCCTTACCTTTGCTATGGGGGAGGAAGTGATGTCGGAAAGGGGAGGTAGGGCGCGTGTCGCTGGAGCGCAAAGAGGAGCAGAGCTTCAGCATTCCTGCCGGCCGCTCAGAGAAGAGGAAGAGGAACAGAGGAGGAGGATGAAGGAAAAAAGAGGATGGAAGGAGCACATGTGAGCAGAGGAGGGAGGCAGGTTACAAGCTCAGGAGGAAACGGAAAGCAAGAAAAGGCAACGTGAAAGCGGCCAAAATGTTGTAAGGAGATCTCGCTCATCCATACACTCCACTGGAATCCTATGGAGGGAGGATTTGGATCATTTCATTTGACTCACCTGGTCTGTGAAAGTGCTGGGGCGACTTGGACAGAGGGGGTATGTAGTTATGGCGGTGGTAGACCGGAGAGCCGATGGAGCCCTGACTGGTGGATCTCAGCATGATGCGCTCCCTCATGTCATAACAACCCTATCATACACATGCACACATAACATCACATATGGGAAGGTTCAAAACACATTCACATTACTAAATGCATTAAAGGGACAGTCCAACCAGAAATGAAAATTCTGTTATTTACTATGATATTTTGAATAATGGTGGTAATCAAAAGTTTTAGTCTCCATTACATTTTTAGACCAACTTATGGAACTCAACTGAAACTGTTTGGTTACCAACATTCCTCAAAATATCTTTGTGTTCCACAGAAAAAAGAATGAGGTTGGCTAAATCATGACAGAATTTTCATTTTTGGGAGGACTATCCTTTCAAGACATGGTTCAATGGACATGTACTATTGGCTCTATAAAGAAGACTAAGCATTGTAAACAGCCTCTAACCTCAGCGGATGGGGTGGGAGACAGGGTCCTTGGAGACTGAAACAGAACAGGAATGAAAAAAGCTCTATGTAAGTATGGATCAGAATCAGTACTAAAAGGTAGACAAGAGACTGTATGTGATAGAGCTGGTTAGAACAGCAAATAATACGATTAGGAAAAGGAAGTTAAATTATGCCACTGCAGTATATGCGGTATAAGTCCCAGGAATGTGTGGCTTTGTATATTAGGGAAAGTTGTTTGATGAGTGAATATCACAGAAATGTTCAACTTAATGTTAAAAGCACAAATAACTTATTTTTTATGTTTCTGGAAAAAAGTTTGCATTTATTTGACCAAAAGTACAATAAAAACAGTAATATCGAAATTTTTTATTACAATTTAAAATCATCATTTTCTATTTTAATAGATTTATTCCTGTGATGCAATGCTGAATGTTCATTTCATATTACTAGTGCTGTAAAAAGTTTAATATTTTTATGAAAACTGTTTAGGATTCTTTGATGAATAGAAAGTTCAAAAGGACAGCATTTATTTGAAATAGATTTTTTTGTAACAATGTAACTTTTGATCAATTTAATGCATCCTTGCTGTATAAAAGTAAAATGATTTTTTTTTCTGACCCCAAACTTTTGAATAAAAAAAATAATTGAATAAATAAATACAAAACAATCCAAAAAAAATCTTAAGTTTTGTGTGTGTATTTGTGAGATTCACTCAGCTGTAGCTGGGACAGAGACAGACAGACATTACAAACATGAACACACTCCAGCATGACACTTTTGAGTTTTTGCCATTAATTAAACAGAGGACTTCTTCCAGTGCTCAAGAGTCAGCTGAAGCTCAGTGCCATCTTCATGATGAGCACATTTAAGAGAGAGAAAACTGTGGCAGGGTTCAGAGGGAGGTCACTGACAACTTACTGTTTCTGCGGACAGTGAGGAGGGGTCTTGTGGCAGGGTCTGGGAATGTGGACACAGAATTAAAATCACTAAAAATAACATTATGTTATGCGTCATGGAAACAGCTGTTTTCTGTGACCCAACATGCATTGGATGATGTTTTAAATTAAATGAATGTAATGAAGGTGAAAGAAGAATTGCAAAAAAGCGCTTGCAGTGTTCGTTCTGAATGTTAGATGCTGTCTCGTGTTATGCTAAAGATGTGACACAGATCAGCTTTAGGCTATGTTTTCTGGGAAAATGAATCTACACCATTGCCATGGCACATGTAGAAGCTTGAAAGATTCTTCAGTTTTCCACTGGGTTCTTGAGGACACACTTAAAGTTACTGTCACTAGCAAACTAATATAAAGTACTTACAGAGTGACTATTCAGATGAGAGTTCAGATAGCAGCCAATGAGATGAGAGAAACTAGGTTTAAGAGGCATTAGATGTTCATGCTTATTTGATTAGGTAAGGTTTTGTAAATGAATATGTTAGTTGTGTTCCTATTAGTTTGGGTGGTGATCCACAAACTAATTGTTATGTCAGCAGCCTTATTTCTATCCTGCTTCCACTTACTGTGGCTCTGCCTCTGGGAGGGCTGCCACCTGAGGCTTTGACAGGCTGTAGGGGAGGAAAGGGGTTGAGTCTGGTTACTCTGTGAACTTGTTGGTGACTCAATAATATGGTATGCATTAAAGGAATATTCTTGGTCACTTTCAACTTGATTAGAACAGACAATAATTCTGTTAACTGTAATACACTTACAATAGAAGTCTATTTGGTTACTTTCAAAAGTATAATTTCAAGTGTTGACATAAAACTGGTGCGATAAAATTACTTACTGACCCTTTCTGTGCAGTTATATCTGCTATAACATCATAAAATCATGTCATGAATGGCTAAAAAAGTAAACCCATATACTTTTGCTTAATCAGTATTTTGGTCTTGTTTCCAATGGAAATATCTATACATCATTCAAATAAAATTTGGGGTAAGTATTTATTTTTGTATTTAAAAAAAAAGAAATTCATACTTTTGTTTAGCAGGGATGCATTATATTGATCAAATGCGCCAGTTTTTACTTTATTACAAAAAAATTCAAATAAATGCTGTTCTTTTTCATTTTAAATGTTACATTTAATTAAAGAATCATTAAAAAAATGCATCACAGTTGCCACAAAAATATTATTGATAGTGATTTTTTTATATAATTTATAATAACAAGAAATGATTTCTACTGGAGTAATGGCTGCTGAAAATTTTAATTTTACTATTTTAAAATATTATAACAATATATTAATATATTATAACAGAAAACTGTTAATTGAAAATGCTATAATATTTCACAATATTGCTACTTTTAATGATTTTATGATCAAACCAGTGTAGCCCTTGTGAGAAATTTCTTTGAAGAACATTAAAAATGAAATTATTTCAGGAACATTATCAGTGAAATGGTATAATGTAATTGCTGTAATTTTTATTTTATTTCAATATGTTGGTAATGCATAACCAAAATTTCCTACACCTAAAGCGTAGTCCCTCCTGATGATTTAGACAACTTTATAGCACTGAAAAAAACAAAAAACAAAACACATTTCTACTCAATAATCAACGTAAGTGCAAACAAAAATGTGAGCTTCACATTTCTATTTATAACCCCCGGACCATTGCTTGATAGACTTCAATTGTAAGTGTGTAATTGTAAATACATTTTCTGTTTGTTTATACACAGTCAAGGACAAGTCTAAATTATTGCCTTTGGCAATCAACCACAGATGCAGATGAAAAAAACCCGGAAATATCCCTTTAACACGCATCTCCATCACCGCAGATTGTCTGAGATTTTGATTCTAGTCACCAGGTGGCGCTGTGACACTGCTGTCTCTACACAGAGAAGGCGCACAGGCGTTTTCAGGTACAGCAGAACAATATTTAATAGACAAAGGGAACCCAAGAGCAGTCACAGAGAATACAAAACACATTTCTCATACATTCTTTTCATGCATAGACATACAGCTAACATGTTGACAGGAATACATGCAATGTACATGATCACATACAGAGAAATGAGCAAATACACGCACTTGCTCACATCTGCTCTGTCTGCGGCCTGAGAGCCTCAACCGATAGTGTTTTTTGGAACACTAATGGGATCATGGGGTCAGAGAGCTATTATAGTTACTGTGACAGAGTGCGGACCTGGGGATGGGATGGTATTATCACAAAGATGGAGCATTGGCAGGGTTGGGTCTGTTATATAGGGGTAGTCTGGTAGCAACCATGTGCTGGTTTGATAATGGAGACTAGACCAGTGGTTTATTGTTTATAACAATAACTTGTTATTTAATAACATAACTTCTGGAATCACAAAATAAATTATGGTTAATAATCTGATGTATTTATTTAAAAAATAAATTTCATATATCAATAAAAATTAAAAACAATAAGTTTTTTTGCATAATTGTGAAATTTCTATTGTTTTGATTGAGGAATATACAGTTCTGAAATATAGAACATAACTTCTGGAATCACAAGATTAATTGTAATTAATTAATTTAATATAACAATATTTTTTTATGAAATTTCACACTTTTATATTTATTTTCCATCTATAAATATTATTTTTATTAAACAACATGCCTAATGAGCATTAATTCTGATTCTGATTAATTCTGAATCTTAGTTAATTTATTTAATTAACCATGTGAATTAATTCAATATATCAATAAAAAAGTTCAAAAATCAGCAGCTCTGTCATAATTACTGTTGAAATACTAAAGATGGCTTAGTGTATATGAAGTGGGCCTTCAAATATTGTGTTGGGCGGTGGAGGCCCTAGAGTTATAAAGGTTTAGAACCACTAGACTAGACTGTCCAGATCTCCAAATTGACGTACAAGGATGTTAAATGTATAGAGTATGGCTGTTCACATAATTGTAGGCAGGTGCACTGTCTGATTTGAGGTAAAAGAGCTAAAGTTAGCTTTTTATGAAAGCCACACCTAGTCCAAAAAATTTGAATAAATAAATATAAGCATAAATCCGCGACATCATAATGCCTACACAGCCATACAGTGGCTATATATGTCATATTAGGTCATAATAGCACATTGTTTGTTTATTAGAAAGACGGTAAATGTTTACAAATCGGGTTACCTCTCCAGAACTGTGCCTTCCTTTTCTTTCCAGGGTGGAGGAGGTGGAATGGAGAGACTCATAGGATATCATGTCTGGACGCTCTATATCATAAATGGCCTTGACTCTGGGGATGGCTGCTAGGTCCTTGTAATCAATAATCTCATTGTCTACTTTAGCCTGGAGGAAGGACAGGATGAGGGACACAGGGGAGGGAGGGGACACATGAGAAACACAGGGAGAAAAGGTGTTGATGAGGAAGAGGTCAGGGCACAGGTCAAAGGTCATCCACATCACATCCGACCAAAGCTACAGCTGTCACAAAGGTCATCACACAGGGTGAACGTACACTTATTTGGAAAGATGAACGATTGTTTTTGGAGGCATGCTTATGAGAAAAGCTACCTGGCTTAACATTTGCTTAACAGTGTTATTGTAAATGATTCTCTAAATTCGGTTACATGCTGAAATGATGCTACAGATAACAAATACAAGGCGAAGGCAAAGAGTGGAGAGAAGGTGAAGCAAACTCCTGTGCTTTTCCTGCATGTTTTTTTACTTTGACCCTGGAGTGTACCAGCATCAGAATCCATTGTGGACTGAGTGGTGATATCTGACAGACACGGGAAACGATTGGGGGCGCCGATGAGTGGGACTCACATAGATGGTATGACCTGGAGATCCAGGGATGCTCGAGCCAGGTCTCGAACTGATACTCTCAGACGATGACCTTCTGGGCTGCGGGAGAATGAGATGTTGTGTTAGAAATAAGATGAAAATAATGCACACACATATTCCTAAACACACTCATAGATGCCGGTGGGAAGCTTAAGGGGGTAGCTGAGCTAAAAATGAAGGTTTTGTCAACAGTTACTTATTCTCATGTCATTTCAAATCTATATGACTTTTGTCAGAAAAGGAGAAGGTTTAAAGAATGTTCACGCTGCTCTTTTTCCTAAAATGGAAGTGAATGGAAACTGGCCTTTCAAGCTACAAAAAGGACAATAAATGCATCATTAAGTAAATCATGCACTACATTCAAGTTTTCCAAAGCCATACAATATTTTTTGTTTTGTTTTTTTGCGGAACATACTGAAATTTAAGCTGTTATCTGAATGTTTTAAAGTTTTTGGATGCTTAATTGCATGATGATTGCAATTATAGTTTAAATTTACTTATCTTTACATGCAATTTTATAATTACTTCTAATTTCTTACATAGTCTCTTGCATATTTAAAAAGTACTTCTGAATTTACTATACATTATTGCTAAACTCATATCATTACGTCACATATTTACATATATTTGTTATTACAAATTTGTAATGATGAATTTGCAATTTAGTACATTTAAAATATATCAACTTTAAATGTAATATCGAGTGTACTTTTTAAAGCCAGATAAAATATTATAAAAAGGTAATGATTTAAAAAATTTACTTTAAAGTAAAACTTAAAACAAATGCACTTTTAGGATTTGAAGTACACTACAAATGCATGTTCAGCCTAACTAAGCACATTTTTTCATAAGGGAAGTCATACAGGTTTTAAAGACATGAGGATGCATGACAAGAGTAAATGACAAAATTTTAATTTTTGGGTGGAGGCATATTCTTAGGCTTTCATTCAGCACAAATTAGAAAGCCACAGGATTTCCAGCTCCTATTGCCTAATACTCCAATGCAAGCCTTCCCAAGATGCATTCTCTTTCATATCATACAATATGCAGCCAGTGCAGCCAATCCCTCAGATATGACTCTTGGTCAAACGTCACCAAAAACACCCGAATTGCACGACTTTAAGAAGAATATTCTGTATGAGAGGCCATTTCTGTTAGCTACATGGTGAGCTCATATCTGAGATGGTTCTGCATGAAGAGTCAAAGAGCCGTCATTCCTGTAATGGTGAATGGAGCACTGGAAGGGCTTGAGCCACATGCTTGCAGCGGTGAAAAGTGTAATGGTTCACACACAGGCTGTTATGGGGAAGTTGGCGAGGGGGGAAAGCCCTCTGCTGGTGGGTGACTGCAAAGGCAAGAGTCGCAAAACACACTCAGGGTTCTTCAATCTGCTGCCAGAAGCAGAATACAGTACCTGCCTTTCTGATTGGTGCAGAGATGTTACTGAGGGTGGAAGGGGCTGTGAAGGAAAAGGCATCACAGGATATGACATCACACTCAACAAAACACTTGAATCATCCACCTTAGCCAGCGGTCATCTAACTCAAGCACTACATCCATAGTCACCTACTCGCAGCCTTGCTTGCTATCTTATGCATGCAGGCAGATCCTGATTTTGTGGGACAAAAGGTTATTTTTTTGTGAATTTAGAAACATTTCTATGTGGATTATGACTTGCAGGAGGAGAGAGCAAGCATATTCAATCTTGCTGTGGGGGAATATAAGTTAACTAATATGAAGCTAAAAAAACCACACAGCAGTTCAATCTTGCTTCGAAGTAAAGCAGGACTCTCTGAGAAAGCTGAGTTAGCCGGAAGCATTGCAGCTTGGAGGGAGTGCAGAGCAGAAGACTGCAAACCTCACGACTGCCCAGGGGACGCCGGCCCAGCCGAGAGCCACCTGGGCCCCGGCTCTGAATCTGAGACTGGGGGTAAAAGATATCAAACGGACTGGGTTTTCCTTTAGGATGTTGCCAAGCTGCCTAAGGAGGAGAATCACAACAGAATGGACAAAACACTCACTGACAAACACACACATACATTATCTTTTCAGCTAGAGCACCTGAGACCTCATTTTAACTTTGGAGCCACTGAGGGAGGTTTTAAAAAGCGCTCTGAAGAATGTGAGCATTTAAAACATCTCCCAAGGTTTTGTAGACTGTAGTTTCTGGGAATACTATGAGGGAGGAGCTCAGCAAAGTTTTCTCTTTCAGACAGAGAGACAGGGCTGATTAAGCGACTGACTGGCTGACAGTAAGTGTTTAGATAGATAGATACTCACTCTGTACTTCTCTTCCACTCTACTGTTGTTCTTACAGTCTGGATGCCATACTGTAGAACCTGAGAGAGAGAAAGAGATAGAAATTAAGATAAAATATGGGTGGGTATATCAGAATTCTTTTACAGCATTTTTTTGAATAACTACTACTTTTTATTTTATTTTATTATTTTGCTAAAACAATGAAACCACCTATATTTAGACATGTCCCAAACTATAGTAACATGGTTACAACACACAGAAAATAAAACATTTCAACCCCGTTAACAGCTTAAATAACATGTAGTTTGAACTTCAACCCTGTTACCAAAGTTATCATAAGAAAAATGACCAAACAAATATTTTAATTTATGGGAAGTATAAATTTATCAATAACTATTGTTAAATTTAATTTAATTTTATTATTCATTATTTAATCTGATTTCTAAAATTAGAAAATCATCTATATTTAGACATGTCAACTAGTTAGTTTCATTAGTTTCAGCCTTATTGTGGAAAGTAAGAGCAATGCTTCAATCCTCTGTATTAAAGGCATCATTAAAGTGTTGTGCTCACCCTGTAAGTACATCTCCTCTCCCTCCGTGAACATTTGATTGCATCGGCTGCATCGTGCACAGCTTGGATGGTAGTGCTTTTCTCCTGCCTGTCGGGGCAAAGGTCAACATTCAGAGGTCAATATGATTCATAAGAAACACAAGAAAAAACTTTCCAGGGAGACACTGGACAAAATAATATAACGACACTGGACAAAACATACTGAAATTCATTAACATCTGTGACAAAGCGTAAAAGTCTATGGGGGACAGAGCAGGTGTGCTGACACTTCATTGCACTTCTCTCCACTTTCCTTCATTCTTTGTATTTTGCTCTCATCACTCCATAATCGTGAACGAACCTCTGTTAAGATCTGCAGAGTCACTGTTTGCACAGCACACTATCCTGTATTACCTTACTCCACCACACAAAAATACCCTCCTGACCTCCGGATGCTTCCAGGTCAGGGGAACAAAGCACATGCACATATACACACTTAACATCAACATACAGATCTTATTTAATAGTTTTAGGGAGCTATATAATGTTGCAAACTGGAAGTGAACCTGCATCACCCAGCTCTACATGTCAGATGCACGTGTGCTAAACACGGTCCGCCAGCTACAGCTATGGGCTGGAATGCTGATATTTGAGAGCTGGGAGGTTCACCAGGGAGCTGCAAGCCTGAGAAACACTGCAGTCTGTCAGTCTTTTTAAGCTTCGGAGGTCATTCTCAACCACAAGCAGAAAAATCTAAAGTTTATCACAGGGCATGATCACAAGGAGGCAAAGATATTGTGGTTTCAGGTGCAGATATATACACTACTGTTAAAAATTTGAGAGTCAAGATTTTTTCTATTACCGCAGTTATGGTAAGATTTATTTTTATATTTATGGGAACTATAAATCGAACAATAACTACTATTTTTTTTTATATTTTATTTTATTTTTTAAATTTTATTCAGAAAGGTTTGGAATGAGCTAATTGTTAAAAAAAAAAAAGATTATTATTTTTTTTTTTCTCTTTGAAATTCATATCATAAGTTCACAGGAGCTGTACTGCACCAGAAAACCTAAAGCTTTGTTTATCTCTCTTGTTTCTCATACAGGCACACAATTCAACTGTTTTGTTGTTCCTCTATCAGCTGGAGCACTGAGTGTTGAGGAGGGAGTTGCCCATTTGGCTCCTCTGCAGGGGGAACATCCCATGGTCCTCTGCTGTCTTGAACTATGAGGCAATGCAGCTGAAATGCATGATTTCACACAGATGTGACCCCTCGGCTCCTGGGCCTCCTCGCCATGGCAACAAGGCCATGTAACAGTTTTCCAGTAAACAAACCAGAGTGACAACATGTTCTACCTCTCTGTGTAGCGCTCTGCTCTGTCTCTGCTAGCAGTCATTTCCTATTGCATCACAAGAAGCCAACACAGAAAACATAGAGCAGTGAACTCTGAAGAAAAGAGCCAAGAACGGTCCACGCCTCTACTTCAGCCCAGATGGAGGGGTGTGGACAGAAGACAGAGCCAGAGAGAGGGAGGGAGACCGGGATGAAGAGAAAACAGCGAGCGCTAATGACGACTGGGAAACAAAAAAATGTAAGAGAGAGAAAAAACAGAATGTACTTGGATAGATGACTATTATTTTGAAAGCTGGTCCCATGCACATGATATTAATGTGCAGCTAACCCTACTAAGTTGTTTATCCATCATTAACCAGCAAAACTTTATTGAACTAAAATCGAACTTTATTGAACATTTTTACTGGTCATTTCAGTAAGGGTGCTAACATTTACAGTGTGTATGAATGCCAGTAGGAGTCATTTTCATCTGCAGTCAGTAACATAACCTCGTTTTGTATTGCCTGACTCTCAGTATGTATTGTTGTGTATATCTTCTCTCTTAGCTGAACTTAAACACTCCACTCCACAAACCTGCCCACTGAGGAAAGAGCCAGACAAGTGAATCTGACAAGGTGCTGTTTGCTGAGACAGTGGACAGTATTACAGCCAACAGAAACAAACAAACCATGTGAACAAAACCCAACAGTCACAAAGTGTTCAAATAAAGAATACATCCAAAAGAAAAGTAAAAAAAACACAAAAAAGTTGTATTTAATATAATAATTACTGTTCCTAGACAGAAATATTGATCATCTTGGTAGATTGATAATTCCCTATACCGTTGTAATCTCATGTTCCTCTAGAAGTTTGTTTCGGGTTTGGTAAGATACTTAAAATAATTATTTTATGCTCACCAAGGCTGCATTTCAAAAGTACAGTATAAACAGTAATATTACAAAATATAATTACAATTTTAAATGCTCTGTTTTGTTATATGAATTATTCCTGTAATTTAAACAAAGCTGAAATTTCAGCAGCCATTACTCCAGTCTTCAGTGTAACATGATTCTTCAGAAATTATTTTAATATGCTGATTTGGTGCTCAATTAAAAATTGTATTATCACCAATGTTAAAAACAACTGTGCTGCTTAATATTTTTGTAGTATTTTTTGTACAACATTTATTTAAAGATTATTTGTTGGATAGAAAGTTTAAAAGAACAACATTTATTTGTCTTTACTGTCACTTTTGATTAATTTAATGCATCCTTGCTGAAACAATTGGTCACAATTTATTTTAAGGTTTGATTCTAGCTATTAACAAACCATCAAATGACTTTTGCCTCAATAAACTCATAATTTGCTGCTTATTAATAGTTAGTAAGGTAGTTGATAAATTTAGGTATTAAGGATGTAGAATATGTTCATGTAGAATAAATGCTTTATAAGCACTAATAAACAGCCAATATGTTAATAACAGGCATGCTAATAGGCAACTAGTTAATAGTGAAAATTGGTCCCTATAATAAAGTGTTACCAAACATTTTTTTACTAACCCCAAACTTTTGAATGTTTGAAAGTCTGCACTCAAAAAGTCATACAATTCTTCTGAAGCCAAATTATATGAGCTATGCCATCCATATTAATTATATAGCTCTGTAGTCTTACTCTGTCAGCTATTTTCTTATTTGCATTCTTCAAGATTTTTTTTTTTAGAGGGGAATATGTAAGATACCGTTACTGATATTGTGACCTTCAAAAGAGCAACCTCTGAGCAATTTCCCTCCGGGTGTCTGGTATACTCTGGATATGTGTGTGGTGAGATAATGCAGGGCCAGCTGGTGCGGCAGACTTGTCATTTCTGGATAGCCTCATTAGACACTTATTGGAGAGGTTTAATGAGAGTGAAACTTCATTGCAGTTAAATAACTTACCCACGGTTGACATATAGAAGCTGACAGCCCAGAGTAATCAAGCTTACTCAGAACAAAATAGCATGTGTGAGCATCTGTACCCAACATAAATGTTTCATAGCACACAGAAAACAAACTGCTAACTGCAAAGTCTTAATTCTAGGCCAAACAAACCTAAAATAAGAGTTCCACAACAATGTTTATAAGCACTATTCAGCCCTCATCAAATCTGAATGGCCTCCTTGGCACGGGCACAATGCCATCTGCAGACTGGCGGCATCTGTTGCTCTCAACATTAAGATTCTACACATATCTGCTTGGATTTATATAGACAGAGAGCTGGTTTTGATCTTCTGCGCTCACACATGCATAAGATTCCAGCGCACTTCCTTTCCACCATCTGTCGCTGCACAGATCCCCATAAACACAACTAGTCTACTTGAGTGTATAAGTGCAAACAGACTATGTATGAGAAAGCACTGATGAGAACCGGTAACTAATAGACTGTTGACAGGCCAGCATAATCAGGATGACAAAGCTTGACCATGATCACCCAAACAGCAAAGAAAAAGCTCTGAAGAATTTACATTCTGTTGATAAACACCATCCGCACGCTTATATTACAAGTTGCTCCTAAAACTGACCAGAACACATATTGTGACATAACTGCAAAAATATTTGTCTAGTGCTTTAAAATAAAAAATGAGAAACCACCTCTATTGAAACTATTAGAAACATTACCTCTGGCAGGCTGCTCGTGTGGCACCCCAGCCCTGCGACTTTGAAGTTAAATCACTTTTGTCACTTGCACTCTCTTGTTCGAGAGGACTCCTATATTCCCCTTCAGTCCCGCACGTTTTCCCTAATTTTCCTAAATTCCCCCCTCTCTATCTCACTGCTCTCCCACCCTATCAGAGGGGCCCGGCCTCAAAGGGGCCGTCCCTTGTACAATAGCTAGGCGGAACCTTGGAATCCACCCAACGGCGCTGCTTTGCTCTATTCCCATTGGGCCGGTGTCAGTTCTAAAATGTTTGATGAATGGAGCAATGATGTAAGTTCAGCCATGTTGTTGGATGTTGAGATGTGTGTGTGGACATGGGTCAGACTAACGACTCCACTCTTAGGGGATCCAGATGTTTAGTGGGAGCGGAAGTGTAAGAATCTGGAATGCTGACACATACTGACATGACTATAAAACACTGAAAATCAACAAGAGACCATTTTTAATATCCGTAAGGCAGGAAAACTCACAATAGAGAACTCAGGGATATCTCAAATGTGTCTTCTAGAAAGCAATGGAACTAAATTGAGAGCATATTAGGTCTCCTGCTTCACAGATTTTTCTTCTGAGAAAATAGACTCATCAGAAGAAAACTCAACAATGTTTCAAACTGTGCTCAAATTTGTCAGGATAAGATATTTTGTTGTTAAAAAAAGTCAGTGATTTCAATCTGAACTCAAATGTTTCTTACTACCTATATTAATTTGATGGCTCTATGTATGTGTATATTACTGTATGGCAACAATTTGTGTCATTTTTATTTCTTCTTAATGAATCGTTAATTTAACTGTTAAGTTAATACAGCATAAATGCAAAATGAAACTTACTGTAGGTTGAAAAAATAAAAAGTTTGTGGTTGGTAAAAACAGTAATGTGAAATATTTTTAACATTTTAGTAGTTTTCTACTTCAATATATTTCAAAATGTAATTCCTGTGATGGCAATGCTAAATTTTCAGCAGCCATTAATCAAGTCTTCAGTGTCATGATCCTTCAGAAATGATTTTAATACACCGATTTTGTGCTAAAAAACCTAACTATTCTTATATAACTATTCAATATAATAACGCTGCAACCACCTTCACATCTGGAGCACAGCTATGATACCTTAATATACTGCCCACTGTATGCAGGGAGCTCAATAGAATTAGAAACAGCAAAAGGTTCAGTCTATATACACAAATTAGTTACTCACCTCCAGAACTTTCCCTGTGATAAACTGATGACAGGCCTCACACTCCACACCAAAATGGATCTGGTAGTCTTTCTCACAGTACGGAGAACCATCCCTTAAAAAGAGAGAAGGACAGGAAGAGAGAGAAGAGAGATTTATATTTTTGACTGTATTCTATTTCACCTCAATGAAACCAGGATAAGAGCAAAAATTGAATGCTATTAGAAAAGAAGACAGATAAGAGATGGGGAATTATAGAGAGAGAGCGGGAGGCAAGAGATGGAGAGAGATAAAAAATAATTAAGGCATAGCTCACTTGCTGATGTACTCCCCGCTCAGCACTTTCCCACAGGCCTTGCACTTGAAACAGCCGAGGTGCCACTGGCTGTCCAAGGCCAGAAGAGCCTGACCGTTCTTTATATCCCTGCCACATCCTGCACAGTCTGCAAGAGAACACACACAGATGCCGACCATCACACACACACATAGTGAATACTAATAGCAGCCTGAAAATGACATTTACAGACTAAATTACATTTTGACATGCTAATGAGAAACAGGAAGTTGGATAACACATTTTTTATAGCCAAAAATATTTAGTTTATCAGCCCTTAGCCATGATAAGATTTGCAATCGCTATTCATAAGATATTTAATTAAGCGCTTTTCCTATAATACATAGCAGTGTGATTTTAGTATTATTTATATACTATTATAGAATTTATAGATTTTTTTAACTAGATTTTATTTTAATATTTTCAAATTTCATATACATTTTGTAAATACGTTATATGCTTGACATTTTTATCATTTTTAAATATTAAATAATTATTAAAGCTGTGTAGCTTTCAATTATTTTTATTTCAGTATTAGTATCGCTAATTTCAGTCATTTCAGTCTCATTTTTGTTCTGTTTTTTCATGTAAAATTCATATTTTATTTCAGCTTTATTTCAATTACTGAAAACTGTTTTAAATAGTTTTAGTTAGCAATATCGATGATAAACAGTAGGGCAGGCATATTCAGATAAGATGCAATTTCATATTTTTGAAGTTTTTGGGGTCACTTGTGCACAAACAATTCTCTCCACTAGATGCCAGTGTCAACTAAAAAAATCCTTTCGTTTTTGAAAGGCCTGTTGATCTACAACACAGAACTGATTATTCAGGCTATCAGAAGTAATTTCAAGCAAAGCATATTGTATCCATAAAATTACTGCAGCGATCAATAGTGAATCATCATTATATTGCATGACTAATTGAATAAGGGCCTACAGCACCATTTGTAAAAGCCAAGCATCCTCCCTCCACAAGATGGAGCTTCTTCCTGGAGGAACGCGAGGGAATTTAGTTAATACATGTGTAAAGTGTGTAAAAGGCTGAGGGATAAAAATAGCTCATGGTTGTCATCTTCTATTTATGTTCCTTGGCTGAAATCCCAAAAGCTTTTTTAAAAAGCAGGGACGGATGCGGAGGGGTGGGGAGGTCCCAGACGCTGCTGATGTTGCTTGAGGCACAATGGTAGCCTAACCACTGACAGTGAGGAGAGTATATAATGCACCGCTCTGCATCTAGCGCTCTAATGCATCATTTAAGCCTTCTCAACCTCTGCCTGCACTGTGTGTGTGCTAGAGACCCACAGAGAGTATGTGTGTGTGTTTCAACGAGACCTGTGTTCAATCCACCTGTCATGAGGTTTATCTAAACTATCAAACTCAGTGCAGATTTTTAGAAGTGTCATGCGGTAAAAGCTTTGTGGGGTTTGCCAAAGCAGCATTATCATGGCTCGAAACAATCAGCACCTTCCAAAAACAAAGCACTTATCTGGGCTAAAGACTTTCATCAGCCTCAAATCATTTCCTGGGGCTCATGGAATGACAAATAATCAGCCAAGCATAACACAAAGAGATATTCAGTACGGCTCTTTAAGTTCCGTTCTGTGTGTGTGTGTGTGTGTGTATGGATGCTTGCACATATAGGAGAAGAAGAGAAAGATAACTGAGAAAGAGGGAAAGAAGAACAGGAGAGTGAGGCGGACACATAGGCAGATTAAAATAAAATCATGATTATAACTAAAATAGTGATAGCACATCGGCAAATATTTAATTGTGCATGCTCATTTAGCCTTTTTTTACATTAGGATTACATTTGTTGTCATGTAACGCTCATTTAAAGTTAACATGGTACAAATGTAATATTTAGCATATCTCAAAATTAATATAAATATAAATTATAATGCTGTGATGTCTAGAAACACTTGTAGCATATTAATTATACTTTAATTTATTATATTTTGTTCAAAAGTTTGGGGTTGGTAAGAATTTTTAAACCTGCTGTTCACCTAAGCTGCATTTATTAGATACAAAATTATAGTAAAAACAGCAATA
The DNA here is from genome assembly GCA_027422415.1 of Schizothorax lantsangensis. Taxonomy (NCBI): domain Eukaryota; kingdom Metazoa; phylum Chordata; class Actinopteri; order Cypriniformes; family Cyprinidae; genus Schizothorax; species Schizothorax lantsangensis. Next base: position 22,650,849 of record CM049860.1, on the reverse strand, counting down.
TTATGAAATATTATTTCAATTTAATTTACTTATTTTAATTCAAATTAATTTTGAAATTTACTTTATTTTATGCTAATCTTCATTACGCTAGTCTTACTACTCTAATCATTTGTGACATTGTTGCTTTTTATATGTATGTTCTTGAATAAAAGTATTCAATCTTATTTTTGAACAGTAATATGTGTGTGTGTGTGTCGCACCTTTTTCTCACCCAAGCAAAAACAGTCAAACTCCCCTGATACATGGTCTACTACACAATGTTTTCTCAATCAACCCAATCCCATGATGCAATGCTTAGAATTACATTAATTATCGCCTCTGCAACACAGCAGCTATTCATTGCTAAATTGCTCCTGTAATTGTCCATCACCTGATGTTGTTATGTAACAATGATTCCCTGCATTATGACAATTTGAGTTTAATGACGAGAGCCATTTACTATAATAAGGAAATCCCAAGCCTCAGGAAATCGGCACATTCTACACATGCAGAGTCCTGACCTGTCAGCATCCATCAGTCCAGAATGTATCAGAAAGCGGAAGGCCAGAGAAAGCGAGTGAGAGAGAATGGGACAACCAGCAGGCACAGGAGTGCTCTGAGCTTTTCATTGGCTCTGAGCCTCTCTCATTCTCTGTGCCTGTCTGCTTGACTCCTGGGGCCCCGCAGCTTAAATTACACCGAGAACCCCTAATCTACCGGAGGAGGATGAAGAACTTCCTCAAAGTGAGATAAAAGAGTGAGAGAAATCAAAGAGAGAAACATTTATAAGGAGATCAGCTTTTCCCTGGTTGACAGCACAGGAATTGGTCTAAGCATCCTGTCAACTCAAGTAACCCTAGAGGAGTCTGAAATGAAGCAGGGATCCTTATTACAAAGATATTTCAGAATAAATACCTGCCTGTGTAAAAGCCATCATGGTGTTTGGGTGCTATGGATGGGTGCCAAGGCATTCCTATGTGTTTGATAATGTACAGCACATGTATTCTGACTGGTACAAGCACAAGGCTTCATACTTGTGTTTGTGGCAGTTGTTAGGGGTTTCAAATGTATTTTGACTGGCTTTTAGAAGATTGATAATAAAGGCTGGAGTGCACTTTTAAAAATGTTCTGATTTTAGAACACTAGGCATCATACAATTTCCAACTGTAAATGTAATTACAATGTAATGTAAATGTAATTACAATTGTAAATGGTAACAGGAATAACTGGGCATCATACACTAAATGAATGAGGATTCAAGTTGTTCAGAACACAACAACCTCACGTGCCTTTTTGACAGGAGACACATGAGACAGATGAAGAGACAGGGAGCTTCCAACTAGCAGCAATGACCTTGAGTCCTGAGCAGTGTAAGACCTGGCAACACATGCATAAACTATACAATCTAACACATCTATAAAAGGGGGATGATTGTGGCAAGCTGAAATCTGAGCAGGACACTAAAACATAACCAATAAGCTCAAACACACGTGTGTGCGAGTGTGGACTCACTACTAGGGGCGCTGATGTCTTTGGGATTCGGGGAAGTTGGCTGGACGCAATGCTGGCAGAGACAGTCTTTTCCATTAAACGTGACTCGATCACCAGCAGGAAATGGCCGTCTGGCAGCAGAAGAAGGATGCAAAGACATTTAGGCATTTACACTACCATTTAAAACTAAAGCCTGGGGTCAGTAAAAGTTAAAAAAAAAAAAAAAGGAAAGAAGAAATTAATACTTTTATTCGTATTTAGGATTCATTAAATAGATGAAAAGTGACAGTATAGACTAAAAAAAGATCTATTTTAGATAAATGTTCTTTTGAACTTTCTATTCATCAAAGAATCCTGAAAAAAAGCATATTAAGCAGCATAACTGTTTTCGACATTGATAATAATAATAAATGTTTCTTGAGCATCAAATCAGACTCTTAGAATGATTTCGGAAGGACACTAAATACTGGAATAAAAGTTGCTGAAAATTCAGCTTTGTCATCACATAAATAAATTACATTTTAAAATATATTATATATAAAATATATAATATATGTTATGTTATAATGTTATACACTATTTTGGATATATATATATATATATATATATATATGAATTCAATAAATCCAAAATAGTGTATAACATTCTATTACCAAACATTTGTACTGTTATTTCCAAAACAGAGTTGTCAAACATAATGCTTTATTATACTTAGTCTGAATATCTGGATGAATATTCAGTTATGAGAACTGTTCTGTCCTGTAGGATCTTTTTAAAGAAAAATATCTTTCTAAAAAATACAATATTTAATTGACTACTAGTACAAGCTAACATGTTGTGTTAGTAAGTTAAAGGCAAAAAAATGTCTACAACATACAAATGTAAACGATGCATGTATTAACATAGATGAAATGGGCCTGCTTTTGGGTAACTCTTACTTGCAAACAGTGCAGACAAAACATGTGGGATGGTAAGTCTTCCCAAGAGCAGTGACCACCTCTCCTTCAACAAAGTCTCCACAGCCATTACAGCGAGTGCCATGAAGCCTCTGGTAGTCCAGCGTGCATAGGTACTCCCCGTTCTTCATGAAGAAACCACCTTGGGCCAGGTCACAACCACACACTGAATGTGAATACAAGAACAGAGAAATCAGAGATTAGAATAATTAGTTTAATGAGATCTTACAGTCTTGAGTGAAATCTGAAACACAATGTTGAAACACACCATCTTCAAAACAAATGACACTTAGTTTGGCTCTCGTTGAGTTTTGTAACACAACTCAGTAGTCACACAAGTGCACCTCTTTTGCACTGGGATTTACACGTTTTGGCTGCCAGCAAACATAAGGTCAGGGGGCTTATGCTTATCTTGGACAATGTGTCTGAGGACAAAGGCGTATAAAGAAAAATTGTTTTCGCTGAAGATTTCCTGAGGTTTCAAGATGCTTTCAAGACTCTGGCCCAAGTTCAGACACTTTATATTGGTGTGCCTGAATAGGTGTGTTAGGTCTGTGTCCTCTTGGCAAGCGTGTCTATGTGTAACCCTGCCGTCACACATGCCACATCTGTCTGAAAGCTCCTCGGCAGGCAGAGACTGATATTTAACAGCTTGTTTAGCGTCACATGATACCCCCTTCTCAACAAGCCCGCTTTTCGCTCACTTCCTCTCTCTTTCTATCTGTCTATCCTCCTACATTCCAAACTGTAAAAATATTAGGAGGGCAGTTTTTCACCATTTTATGACATAGAGTGTACATTTAACAGGAAAATATGGGGAAGTAATAGTATATGATGCAGACCACATTCAAACCCCCATCTCCAGTTTTAGCACCACAGCTTAATGTGTTTAACACATAAGTGTGCTAACATATTTTAAGTACCACTTGATATTATTTAATAATTTAACAAATCATTAACCTGTTCAAAGTTCTCTGACGTAGGTTAATGATCGATGACATGCAAACCTTTTAAAATGTATTTTTGTTTATTTTTAATTAATATTTATTTAATTTTATATATATTTTAAGATTTTTATTAATTATTAGCTTTTCATCAATAATAATAATAAAAAAAGCAATTCCCATGCAAATTCCAGTTTGGGAAACCCTGCACTAGGCCAAATTTTAACAATTTGTTAAACAATTAGGGGGCGCATGTGAGCCCCTTTTTGACTGATTATCGTGATTTTTTTTTACATTTTTATTTTTTTTAAGCAAATTCACTTCAAAATGTTTTTTACATTTCAATGCAAAAATAAAAATATAAATTAGAAATGAAGATATGCTTAAATGCAATGTTTTCTTATGTTTTTCCCTCATCTTGTGATTTGGCATGGCAGGCCAAATCAAAGGTCATCACAGGCCAACTTTACCCTACGGGCAACACAAAACAGCACATGTGTACATCTATAGTTAGTAAAAGTGGGCAAATATAGTTTAATTGATAACATAGCTAAGGAGATTCATTCCTGTCTTTGCCAAATAAATAATCTGACGTTTTTCACATTATGTTTTCAACACAAATCAAAAATGTTATTTGTTGTCCCATTTCCACAGCTGTTAACATATCTTTTGCTTCATTGAATCTGTCTTCTGTTTAGGTCCATTCAGACGAATGTGACATGCAGGTGGCTGTGGAGACAACAGTGATTAGCAGCAGAGAGAGAGAGTTGTGTAAGAGTCGCAGCAGTGTCCTCACTTGTGTCTGGCATTTGAGTAACCTTCACTGACAGGGTACAGAATGTCAGGATGCCAGTTTAGAAAATGTCATACCCATTAATGTTGTTTCACACACATCTTGTACCTACAGACCACAGGAACTGCCATTCTCATCACTGCCATCCTGGGCCATCTACAGTTATATATTTTCAAGTTAGTTGTTGTTGTTCAGACAAATACAAAACTACATTATAAAAAAATATGTTTTGAATTTGTCAGTAATCTTTGTTTTATTTGCATATATTTTACAAGAAAATTGTTCAAAATTTCACATTTAATTCAATGTTTTACATGCTGTTTCTTTGTAATTAATTGTGAAATGTACACAAGTTTTTGTACAATTTAGTGAATTTTTTTTTCTACACCAATGTATTTTAGTATATCAAATATTCAAATGATTTGATTATTTTGATGAGAATGTTTTTATTATTTTAATAATTAAAAAAAGATAATTGTTAAATAATTGATTGTATTTTATAAGTTACAATAATGGAAGTAAGAACTTATCATTTGATTTCAGCTATATTCAAGGCCCTTTGTTTTACTGAAAAAAACTTTGATAACTGTTACTTCCACTATGAACCTGGGCACCAGAGCAGTTTGCACACAGCACCACCTTTTGGTCAAAAGTAGTATTGTTAGGTGAAATTTACATATATCTGCTACATACACCTTTCAAAATGTGTCTATACAACCTATTCACCTTTTAAAACATGTCTATATATCCTTTTAAAACATATGTGACCCTGGACCACAAAACCAGTCATAATGGTCGATTCTTCGAATAAATAAACTTTCCATTGATGTATGGTATGTTATGATAGGACAATATTTGGCCGAGATACAACTATTTGAAAATCTGTAATCTGAGGGTGCAAAAAATCAAAATATTGAGAAAATTGCTTTTAAAGTTGTCCAAATTAAGTTCTTAGCAATGCATATTACTAAGCAAAAATTAAGTTTTGATATATTTACAGTAGGAAATTTACAAAATATCTTCATGGAACATGATCTTTACTTAATGTCCTAATGATTTTTGGCATAAAAGAAAAATCAATAATTTTGACCCATACAATGTATTTTTGGCCATTGCTACAAATATACCCCAGCGACTTAAGACTGGCTTTGTGGACCAGGGTCACATATGTCTTCTTAAAGAAATAGTTCACCCAAAAATGAAAATTTTGTCATCATTTACTCACCCTCAGGTCATTCAAAACCTGTATAAGTGTCTTTCTTATGTTGAACACAAAAGAAGATATTTCGAAGAATTTTAAAGAACCAAACAGTTGTTGGTCCCCATTGACTTCCATTGTAGGGAAAGAAATACTATAGAAGTCAATGGGGACTGTTTGATTACCAGCATTCTTCATCTTCTTTTGTGTTCAACATAAGAAAGAAACTCATACAGGTTTGGAACGACATAAGGGTGGACATAAATGATGACAAACTTTTCATTTTTGGGTGAACTATCCTTTAACAGAAGAGAAGCAGTAGTTACATGGACTGGAGTGTATGGGAGTTCAACTGTGCATGTGTGTGTGTGTGTGTGTGTGTGTTGTGAGCAATGACGCAAGTGTAATGACGCTCTCGGCTGTCTGTCAGACCCCTTCTCAAAAGAACAGCCTGTTAACTCCTCCCAGAACAAACATCCATCCATTCTCTCAATCACTGAGCCAACCTCTCCATCCTCACACTCTCTAACTACCTCCATCTGAATGGAAACAGAAAAACAATGATTCATATGAACTACTGGAAAGATTTAAGAAGAGTAGGGACATTTGATTCAACTCAAATGTGCCTTTTCAGTTCAGATTCAGTTCATATACTATGACGCAAAGAGCTTCAGAAACAAAGCCAAGTTACAATCTATACAGACTGCAGAAGTGCAGAAAGCCCCGGGTTTCCCATATAGTATATGCAGACATCAAACAAGCTTTCACAGACTTCATCAATATTTGAATGAGTTTCCCAGCATGTTTTCTCTCTGCACTTTAGTGGACAGCACTCTTTCGGCATGGGTTTCTCTCCACTTTGTTTGAGACTTCTACTTCTGCATGGAGAGACATCTCACCCTAAAATATACTGTAACAGCAGTGGGATGTAGACAAACACAGTCTCTGTGAAGTCGTCTCTCATCTTTTTACTGCAGTGTGATTTTATACTTCATTTTTATGCACTTAATCACTCTGTGAGATAAGCTAATGGAGCAGATATAATGATTCCCAAACAAGAACCCTGGCTGGCATGAGGGCCCTTTGGCACAGAGCATGGGACCATTTATTATCCATGTGAAACTACCAACAACACCGTTATGACAAAGCACTACCATGTCGAACGCCAGGCCTGTCCAGCCTCATTACTGGAGATCTCAGGCTGAATATGTGGGGGAGAGTTAAAAGAACAGTTCAGCCAAAAAAATAAAAAACTGCATTCATTAGAGAAGCAACAATGTATCATGAGCATTTAAGTGAATCAGTAGATCTGGTTCACAAAATAGTGATTTGTTCATAAACAGGACTGATCCAGTATACTTGATTCAGTATTTTAATGATCAGGTTAATTATTACAGAATAAAGATTTACATTTCAGCTTGTTTCTCACACAATGATATTGTATTAATTCAGATGGTTTAGGGATATCATATTGACTAATTTTGCTTATGGTGCATTTGCATCATTTTTAAGGCTCCAATCCCCATTGTGTACTTGCATGGAGAAACAAACAGTATATTTTATAAAATTGAAGAAACAAAGTCATATGAGTTTTTGGAATATGAGCTATATGAAGATCATAAACATCAATAACTTAAGCTAATTTTGGTGAGTTCTCCATATTGGAGACATGGCGTGATTTTCTGCGTTGACAGAGTGAGTGGATACTAATGGCGACACATCATTCATGCTTCTTGTGTTGAGGTGTATGTACATTGAGCAAAGCTGCAAAATAAAATGCAGTAATCATTAAAATACCCGCTGAGTCTACATAACACAAATGTATGATTTCTGAGTCTGACCTCAGCGAGGAATGCAGGTGGTACTCTATGCTGCCTGCAAGTATAATTTAAATCCTTAAACACATATTTCCTGTGCTTATAATAAATTCCCTTGAGCCACTGCATTGGTTACTCATATAGATTACATGGCAGAGCACAGCAAATTTAATAAAGACCACAGGACAGTATGAAGAACCGACTAATGTGTATATACCATATATATATATATATATATATATATACCACCATTCTAAAGTTTGGGATTAGCTGGATTTTATTACAAGTATTTGAGAAAACTTAAGAAAAAGTATCTGTTAAATATCATTGCTGAGAAAAAGATACATTAAAGAGATGCAATTTGGGATTTTTCAAATGAGATTTTTCAGCAATGTTACCTCATTAATCTAAGTTCATATTTAAATTTTTTACACATTTTTTTTATAATTTGCAAGTGAAGCTATTATGCTAAATCAATCATTCACAAACAGTGCAGTCTTTTTTGTAAATAAAGGAACATTTTAGCTCATGGACATTCTTAGGGTGACCTCTGGTTGGACTCATCGCTGATTCCTGTCCCAGCTGCATGCGTGAAGCCACAGTATTACACCCTTCGGTCTGACATTACAGGGCTAGTGTCAGGCACACATCACTGCATAACAGTTTGTGTTTTGTATCCAAGGCAACTTGCTGACTTAATGCTGGGTTTTAGAGAGAGCAGTAAATTGTTTGTTGCTTTCATGATGGCTTACTGTGTTATGAGTTATAATGGCTTTTATGAGTGACCCTTTCGGACACTGACAGAGAAAGACTGGGTGAGAAATGTGACCGAGGGTGTGTGTGTGTGTGTGTATGGCTGCATAAAATAGAGAGGTTGTTTTACAACTGACAACTGTTTGGTTAATGGGAGAAGGAACGGAAGGAGTGTGTGTGTGTGTGTGTGTGTGTGTGTGTATGAGTCTATGTGTGTGCAACATAGAGTCTGGCTGGTTGGTAATGTGTCCAGTGTCTCTGACAGTGACAGGTGCCAGAAAAATCCACTCCACTATTTTAGTAAGGGCTGCCTGAAATTCTCTGGCTCCATGTTTTTCTAAACAAAGAATCTCATTAGGACTTACCACACACACACATACACACAAAATAGATATCTAAATATATACCTTACTCTTCAAAATGCGGATGACCTGACCTCGACAAGTAGAAACCAAACTTCCTCTTCCTGTTGCTAAAACATACTCCGTTAAAACTCTTAAAGCAATAATCCAGATTAAATTCAAGTTAAGATCTATTGACACCACCTGCAGCATGCTGTCAGTTAGTATAAAAAAATATTTGGTAACACTTTAGTTTAGGGACCAATTCTCACTATTAACTAGTTGCTTATTAGCATGCATATTATAGCATATTGGCTGTTTATTAGCACTTTTAAAGCACATTTTAATGCCTTATTCTGCATGACTTTAGATCCCTCAATCCTACCTCATACCTAAACCTAACAACTACCTTACTAACTATTAATACGCAGCAAATTATGAGTTTATTGAGGTTAAAGTCAAGGTTAATGGTTGGTCAATAGTGAGAATACAGTATAGTAGAGTACAGAATAGTGAATATACAGTATAATTTGTTCAGTAAAATGCTGTAAAATCTAATAGTCTTTTTGAAGTAAGACTATTTATGCTCATGAACATAAGACACTTCTTTCAAACACATTAAAAAAATCTTACTAGATTGCATAGATGTGTGGATTCACTTAAAGGGATAGTTCACCCAAAAATGAAAATTCTGCTATCATTAACCTCAATTTGTTCCAAACCTGTAGTAGTTTCTTTCTTCTGTTGAACATGAAATAAGATATTTTTGAAGAATGTGGGTAACCTAACATTTTCTGGTCCCCATTGACTTTCATAGTGCGGAAAAACTGTTTGGTTACCAACATTCTCCAAATATCTTGAAAAAATTCACACAGATTTGGAAGAACTTGAGGGCGAGTAAATGATGGCAGAAACTTCCTTTTCTGGTGAAGTATCCCGTAAATATTATAAATACTATACAAATACTATTGGAAATAGTGTGATGTTGGTATAATCACTCTTAAACTTCCATTGTAATTGCTTCCCATTCTTTATACAAACTGGGTGATGAATCAAAACTATTTCCTCTAAATTCTATTTACCCCGGAAAATATCTTGAACTGCAGACATAAAAAAAGTGATTCATTTTCCTCCTATTCAACAGGAAAAAATTATCTGTGTAAGTCACATGATCTGGTTCTCACAGAGAAAAACTCATAAACCGAAAACAATAAAAACAGCAGTAACTTCATCAAAGCAACATCCTCCTATAAATGAAATGCTCAAATACTTGTGAAACAAATCTGTTGCTTTGAGGTCAACCTGTGACATCATCTTCTTGGCTGTGAGAATGACATCCTGAAATGACATGTTCAGGCACGTAACCCTTGACCCTGAGGGGCGTCTGCCACTCCTCATTAATGCAAACCCACAGCTGCGGAGTGACTGGCACACACACACACACACACACGCACACATGTTCACAGACAGACAGACTGGCGGTCTCTGTAGAGGTGTGTGCGGACCCCTCCTCTGCCGTCTTATCCTCCCAATGGGGATCAGCAGAGCTATTTCCAGCATTGCAGCGCTTTAACAACTCCCGGAGACTATGCCCAAAATAGCACATACAGGCTCGCTGACTGACACAGCATTCACACACAGAGCGAGAGAAGGAGAGGGAGGGAGAATGTGCAGGAAGACAGGGTGAGACATGGACAGGAATATAAAGTGATCACCGTAGAGAAGGGGAGAGCAGAGCCGTAGATGTTGACTGCACATGCTCACTCTAGCGGTCTAAGTGAGCCTGCTTAGAGTGAACAAATGAAACTAATAGAGCAGAGCAAGGCTCATTAGCTTACAACCGAGCTGTAGAGCACTGCATCTTCTCTTGCCAGAGTTCAGGTATTGGCAGGTCACCCCAGCAGAAGCACTCCTGCCAGGTATCCACAGAGAAAGTAACATCAGACGTTATGCAACAGTCTGAATCCTGCTTTCTAGGAATGGAGTTGACTGACTAGAAATACGGGAGATCCATTAGATTATGGATTCCTTGTAAGTGGACTACAAGTCACCGGCCTGCTTAACCTGAGCCCTCGTACTGCCCTCTTCTGTGTTTAAGAACTACACGGCTAGTAATAGTCTTACTCATTCTATATTTGACGATCTAGGAAAGATGGGGATTAATATACGTTAATATCCATGCAGGACAACTGGACAAGGACATTTTGAGTATTTATAATGTACTGAATGGTTTCAATATATATATGGTACTCACATAGTACTCAAAAAGTAAAGTGGGATGATCTGGTACCAAAATGTCTGATACCATACTGATTTAATTTTTGTATTATATGCATAAAATATACATGCATATTACTGTTAAATGTATGCTGCGTAACAAAATTGATGTGCACATTTAACATTGAGTAAAAAGTTGAATATAATAAATAGGTCACACTTGTCCAACTCTCTCCATTAACAAACCATTAACTATGACTTTTGCCTCAATAAACTCCTAATTTGTTGCTTATTAATAGTTAGTAAGGTAGTTGTTAAGTTTAGGTACTGGGTAGAATTAGGGATGTAAAATATGTTCATGCAGAATATGTGCTTTATAAGTACTAATAAACAGACAATATGTTAATAATAGGCATGCTAGACCGTCTGTACAGAGTCACATTACCAATTTCACTAATTTGATTATTTGACTAGTGACCTAGAAAGAGTACAGAATCTAAAGTATTTATTATTCATTTTATGTCACAGCATTTGTTTTATATTTATTCAAGTCCAAAAATGCCAAACTTTTCTATTGCTAAAATATTATCTTAATTAGATTTTGTCTGTCACAGATTTTCAATCTCTTTTTTCAACTTTAAACCCCAACTCTACTTGTACAAGTGAACAATCATGTGACAGATGCTGGTGTGAACGAGTTCTGGCCATTTTGGTATTTTTCCATTTTTCATTCGCTCTGTGCTTATGAAGTATATCTTGTGATGTTTCCTAGTCTTGCACACAAGATGCATACTAATCTGATTAAAAAAATGCAGTCTTTAGGACTTCACTCTGACCGCACTCCCATTTTGTGACTAAGAAAATCTTGTCTGTTCAGACAGTGTCATCAATATCCAGCATTGGCTTTTATGCACTGATTTAAAACTAAAAAGCTAAACTAAAGCTGGAGTAACTGAAAGAAAGAAGGAAGGAAGGAAGGAAGGAAGGAAAGCTCATATATAGTCAGTCATCTAAGTGATGAAACGGCACTCTCATTTATGACCTTGTTTCAGGTAAATAATGCGGCGTCAGCCATTAGTGACTAATGCGGAGCTACATGTGGAGTGAATTGCTCAGGTGAGATTAAAGAAAACCCGGAGAGACCTCATCTTCTGAGGACTAGCTTATGGACGCACTGACATTTATTGTCAAGACCCCTCATACAACGGTTTACAGCCAGACGCAGACACCTGATATTATGCTTGCCATGGCAATGACATTCAAACAGCTGAAGACACCGTTATCTATCAACAGGTCCTCAATGTTTCACATATTGAAGTGCTGCACATTAATCAAGAATGCAGAAACTGACCATTTTTCTTCTTTGAGAGCACATAAACGAAGGCACATTGAGCCTTTGAGTTCTCGCTGAGGCTTCCAGGAGGAAACGAGTTGTCTGCTCTTTGTGACTGGCAACATGCCACCACATAAACCTTACATTCTCTTATACAACCTGAGGGTCAATCCATATGGAGCACAAAGAATGAAAATAAGCTTTTAGAGAGACAGCCAAAAACTCTTCAACTAAATAAAGAGGGTCAAATCTTCATGTACAACCATAACAGATGGAAAACTCAATCTACTTCCTGTCTGTATCACTCACCAAACAAATTCAGTCAGTATTTCCATAATTCCTGCCAAATGATGTCGGTAAAACAGGTATGAACACAGAACACCACAGAAGTCTGGACAAAGAGTGACTGGCCCATTTTATTAAATTATCATGGTTGTGCAGAGAGGGCGTGATACAGCTTTGGACTAACTTTGGTTTCATTCATCAGGTAATGAGGTTCTGGGTTCCTCTCTACTCAACCACACAAGCCATCTGCTTTATCAGAGCCGGCTTTGTTCAGTTATCCTTTGGTCACATTTTTGACTTGGATGAAGCTATGACTAAATGTAATTAAACTACTTCCTCAATAACAAACAGGCTAAAGTGGAATTTGGTTCTACTGTATTATTAATCCATCATTCTTGACCTAAGAAATGAGCTGTCAGGAGTTTTCAGAAATAGATTAAGACGTTCTAACAGCCACTGTGTAGTAAATAGATCTTACCTTTGCATGTGAAACATTTTATATGGAAGTGCTTGGATTGCACACGGAGAACCTCTCCCTTGCATGGCTCCCCACACTTATAGCACTGGATGACCAGTTTTCCTGGTGGATGGTGCGGTTCCTGAGGATGGGCCACTGTTAAAGAACACAGAGACATGGATCAGCAAAGTCTTACGTTTTGGAAGTAGCCTACACTGTTACACAGATAAAGAGGATAGGATTATCTCATTAATGAGCTTCAAACCCACAACAAAATATTTAACAGCTGACATTAACAAGTGTATAAACAATTGGTCTGTAGCTACCTAAAGATAAAAAAACTGCTACTGAGGACCTGCTACTGTATAGCTGTACTACATAAGTAATTTGAATAATTAGTAATTTGATCATGACATTGAAATTGAAATTGCAGGCCAGCGATGGATTCTGACCACATTCAACGAGTAAAAGCTAATGCTAAAGCTAATGTTGACAAAATTATGTCTCACACGGCTCATGGTAACACTTTACAATAAGGTCCCATTTGGTTATGTTAGGTAATCCATTAACTAACATTAACAATGAGCAATACATTTGTGGCAGTGCTAGTTGATCTTAGTTATGTTAGTTAATAAAAATACAACTGTTCTTTGTTAGCTCAGGTCCATTAAATAATGTTAAAAGACACCACTTTTGATTTTAAGTAATGTATTAACATGAATGAACTTAAATTAAATGCTTTAGTAATTTTCATTTTTTTATTAACTTTATTGTAATGTGTTAACCAGATCATTTATGAAAACCTGCAAGTAATTCAGATTTTGTTTTTAATTAAATTTAAATTACATTACTGAGACATTTCTCAGAATATCTTATTTTGTATTTCCCAAAAGGACACATTTGAGGGTGAGTGAATCACTAAGAGCATTATAATTAAACCATTAGTTAAAATATAGCAGTTTATGAATGGTTTGTAATGTCCAAGTACTTTTTAAACAAATGGCATGGTTATATAAAACTGAAGCCTTAATTATTTTTTATAATTGGCTGAACTGTTCCTACATTTAAGCACTGCTGTTATTTCCATAGCAATACATATGCATGTAGATGCAAAACTAATAAACACAAGGCTGAACCTCAACTAGCCTTCATTACATAATGCTTGTAACCAGCTAGAAAGTGTTTCAATGGGCCAATGTCCGCACTTTGGGTGCTATCACACAGTGTGTGGGTGTAAGAGGAGTGTTAGTAGGTGTTGGGAGTTTTTTTTGGAGTAATCAGCAGGACAAGCTGGCTGCCACGCAGTGGTTATCACAGCCACACGGAGAGGTGCTCACACTTGCTCGCACGAGTCGTGTTGCTGTTTACATATCTGTACTGCTCATCACAAATGTCATTTAGAGTCGGTACAGTTGCATAACGAAGGTTATGAGTCATTTGTGCTTTGCCGTTTACTAACATCTGACATGTTAGCCTGCGGACACAACAGCATAAAGAATAATTCAGCCAAAATCATTTTCATTTTTGGGTGCACTATTCCTTTAAACTCTTCAGTTGTTTATAATCTTGATAATTACATGCCCTGAAGGAGAGCAGACGTTCCACAGACAGAAATAATGGATGAGCTGTGTGCTGAGGCTCACAATACTTCAATCTGTTTCTCTCAGTATCTGTGTTTGCGTGCTGTGTTTCACTTAAGGCTTTACTGTGCCATATTTGTTCAAGGTCATCAGGCCAAGACAGTGTCCACTCAAAGCTGCTGTTCTAAACCTGGCGGCACTCAAAAGCTAAAGTTAATTCGAACGAAAAGAGCTCTGAACCTTTCAGAGTGGCTTCTCATTAGCGTGACTACAAATCTTTCCTCTTACTCTCGCTATCCTTCCTCCTTTTGACATTTACTGCTACTCTTAAAATCACAGGAACCTGGACTCTCCACCTCTCTCACTCCAGAATGACACTTCTTCACTTTATATCTCCTGTTCTATTGGAGAGTTAACGCATGCCTCTCTAATCTAATCGTTGGCCACTTGTGCAAGATTAACATAAAGAATCTCCCTCCCCACCACTCGCTGCTCCTTATTAGGCCATGTGCTTACATAATATTGCCACCCAAAAGAGTCTCCACTATGTAAACTGCTCTGGGGGGGACTGTTCATTTACTGTATGTCTCCTAATAATATATTGCACGATATTTCTTTTCCTGACACTTATGCCTCATGACTTTAATTAAACTCCTATTAAATTAATTAAAAACCTGTTTTCAATAGCTAATACTACATTTTTTTTTTACATTTATACATATATATATTTTTTTTTATTTGAATGTTTTTTTTTTTTTAGAATAAGTACATATTTTTTGTTTAAATGTCATTTGAACAACCAGTCAGTTAATAAAACAATTTAAGCCTTGTGAACCTTAAGGATCCCAGCTCATTTTAAATTCGACATAACAGAAAAATCACAACTGAGGGCATCAGTTGTGAACTCTGATCTATTCACTGACTGAGTGAATCTGATTCAAACCTTTAAGTTATGAGGAAACTTGCAATTATTTCTATGAGTCAACTGATCGTGAATTGGACATCACGGCTTGTGTTGTGTTCATGTGTGCACAAGAAACTGCCATGCGATCTAAAGCTATGGTCATGCTAGACTTTGAGTGCGCAAAATTTCTACAGACAATATGAAATCACACACTGTGATGTCTTTTTGAAAAAAAGCATAGTTCCACATAAAATGCATCCAAAATGTAAACATATGCAATCTGCTCCAAATTACTGCAATGCTGTAATCCTGCAGATCTAAAGTTTGTGTACTTTTAATTCAGATAAACTTCATGCTGTGATGTATCAATCATCTGTTGGTCATGCATCATCATGTGATACAAACTTGAACTTTGAATGCAACATAATTTACAAGAGCTTAGTTTTCTGTCTCCCACATTTGCATGCGTATGAATGAGAGTCGATGGAAATAAAGTGTAGTTTGGCTGCCCAATTGATCAAGCCTAGCACTGTTGGTTATTGCGCAATAAACTATGTAAGCCCGTTTCCACCACAGAATGAAAAAAAGGTAACTGCAACTTTTTACATCACGATTCAGACTTTTTTCCCTCACAATTCAGAATTTTTTTCCAGCAATTTCAAGTTTATGTATCGGAATTCTCACTACTTTTTTCAGAATTCTGAGTTTACATCTCGCAATTCTAATTTTTCCGCAGAATTCTGTATTTACATCTCACAATTCTATTTTTTGTATATATTAAGCTTCCATAAAAATACCACCGCACACTTGAACGATGCAAATGTCACATTTGAAGTAATTATGTGCGGTCAGTTACTCTAAAAAATAATTAATTACTACTTACATCTTCAATAGTGTAATTAGATTACTGTACAAATTACTCTCTCCAAAAAGTATTTAATTGCTTATTACTAATTACTTTCTAAATCCTATATCAACCTCGACAAGTTAATGATACAAGGATAGACATGAAACGGTTCTTTTAATTATTTCAAATAAATAATAATTAACTACATAAATTATTCTGGTCACACTTTAGATTAGAGTCCAATTCTCACTATTAACTAAGACTTTTGCCTCAATATACTCCTAATTACTGCTTATTAATACTTAGTAAAGTAGTTGTTAAGTTTAAGAATTGGCTAGGATTAAGGACTTAGAATAAGGTCTTGCAGAATAAGACATTAATATGTGTTTTTTAAGTAATAATAAACAGCCAATATCCCAGTAATATTCATGCTAATTACCAACTAGTTAATAGTGAGAATTGGACACTAAAGTGTTACCAATATTCTTATTAACTCACCAAATTATTTAAAGCGAGAAGGGTACATAAAAGCATGCATTTTAAGGTTAGACTTTACATTTTTTATGTTAAATCCACTATTGTATAGTATATAAATGTTCTATTCTATACAGTGTTAAGTTCAATTACATAAGAAGTAACTGTAATTAAATTACAGAAAAAATAAGGGTAATCCCTTACTTTACTTTTTCAAGGGAAAAGTAATTAAATTACAGTAACTAATTACTAAGTAACTAATTACACCCAACACTGTATGCGGTATAAAGTAAAGAAATGGACAACGTCCCTTATTTTTTCTCTGCTGAAGTTGTCGTGGATGACAGGAATTTCCCCTTTGCCTGGACGAGGTGGTGAGCGAGCCACTAATCAGTAACGATAAGATTCTGGCAGGGTTTTGTGCTCAAGAATGTCCCTACCAGCCCTTGAAGCTGAAGCACAGGATTTTGTCTTAAACTAGCCCCCTCCGCCCGAGACAGCTGTTGCTATAGCAACCAGCCCTACCAGGGCGGCAACAGCATGACACCGGGAGCTTGTACGGTGGAACCCCAGAGAGAAGCTGCAATGTTGACAGACAACGGCAAGCTAAGAATGAACTGTTTCCTGTTTCAATCATGCAGATGGGCTAAACAGAGTTTCCTGACATATGCTGTAACTAGTACAACAGCTCACACTGTAGCAATATTAGGCAGACACACAAAAGGCAGATTTGGACACTGCTACAGTATGTGTTCTCTGCATTCAGCCAAAAGCAGAGTATGCTACCTCTACTCTGTCACGCTCGACGCAGATGTGAGGGAATGTGGGCAGGTGGTGAAGAACAGCACAGCTAAACACTGAGGCTTCCTGAAACACAAACACTATGAGCCTCATTCATGAAACATGTGCAAGACATATTTACATGTAAAATGTCTATAAAAAATCCTTAAATTGTTGCACGAAAAGAATGGTTTTATGAACAATACACAGAAATGTGATTGCTTCGTTTTTCATGAACAAAATCTTATATAACCCTCATGGCATGCTATGAAAAGGAAAAATATATATATATTCATTTTGAGTTTTTTTAAAGATTACATTTAACCATTATTAAATTATTAGTTTTTTTAAAGGTTGACCACAAAAATAATCTGAATGTAAAAATAGGCAATTAGCATGCACAAATAAATTTCCAATAAATAATAATAATAATAGTGTGATATGTTATTACTGCTACTATTATTGCTGTGATGGCAAAGCTTAATTTTCAGCATCATTACTCCAGTCTTCAGTGTCACATGATCCTTCAGAAATCATTCTAATATGCTGATTTGGCGCTCAAGAAATATTTCATAGTATTATATTGAAAACAGCTGTGATGCATTTTTTATGTTTCATTGATAAATATAAAGTTCTAAAGAACAGCATTTAGTAAAAGTAGACATTTTTCTACCAATATAAAACTTTTAATCAATTTAATGCATCCTTTCTGAATAAAAGTATTATTATTTTTTTTTTAAATCATTCTAAACCTAAAGTTTTGACTGGTAGTGTATATTCAATAAACAACTTCAGAATATAAATATGAGTTTAAAAATACTCAAAACTATACAACTGATTTAAAACATAGCACTAAATCTAAATTTTGATCAACGGAACATCAACTGAATTCTATATTAATACAGTTGGTACAAATACATTTGCCACAGTATAGCAAAATCTCACATGGTATATGCTGTCATAGCATCCAGCTCTACTGCTGCGCAAAAACAAATGAAAACGCAGACCCGTGGTGATATAATGTATGCTATCTGTCCGTTAACAAACACAGATACACATGAACACATTTAAAAAGCTCATGATGGTGTTAAGTAGTTTAACATGAAATTATTGCAGGCTGTGTAACTGGAGAGGGTTATTCAATCCTGAGGCAAAAGTGTCTTTTGAGCTGAACTGGCGTTCTGACTCAGAATGAGTGTGTGTTTGTGTGAACAGAGTGAGTCAATGTTTTACTCCTCACCACTGCCTCCAGCAGCCATTTTCAAACTACACATACAATACATTCCTCCTCAACTCAGACCATGAAGGTCTAAACATATTTTTGTCTGAGAGATTGTTTCACCTCTGCTAATTTTAGTAGAGTTTAACCTTACAACAACCCTGTACTAATCTCAGCATTAGCTCACCTCTCAACTCAATACTTGACCCCTACTAACCTTTTGCGCTCTGGCCAAGTACAAACGACCGGTCAATCCACACGTGTCAGGGCTGTATGCTAAAGAGAGCTTGTTTTTAACACAGACCTGGACTGATTGCTGTCTTTTGGCCACAGGTAATGCATTCAGGGTGAAACATTCATTTCTCATAATCATTTTGTATTGGATTGATATTATATTTGTATTGTGATGAGCATCTGGCTCCCCTCCAGTCAACGTCACGCCGGCCCTCACATTGCTGGCCCACATCCAGACTCACAAATACAGTCTGTGACCAAGAGGAGGAGCGAGAAAACAGAACAGTGTTGGCAGCACCTGATAAATATCGTCCCTCATGACCGCTGCCATAAATTCAGTTGACATCTTATAGACACAGAACATATATCAAAATTCATATGCACCATATTTTTCAGGACTGAGAAATACACAATATAGAAGCATATGAAACAAAATGCACTTCTGTTCAAAAGTTTGGGATTGGTAATTTTTTTTTATTTATATATGAAGGGTTCAGATGTGAAAGCCTGTGATATTTTAAGGAGAAAAAGAAAGTGCAAAAGTGCAAAATTCAATATTAAAATTGAAATATTAATATTTTGTAACATTCTATTTGTCTTTACTGTTACTTTTGATCAATTTAATGCATCCTAGCTGAATAAAAGCTTTAATTTCTTTTAAAAAATTACCTCAAACTTTTGAAAGATGCTGAAAGATTCTTGCTATTCATGAAAAATAGATGCAACTTCAAGGTAGAACATATACTGATTGTATCATTGTATTGATTTTCATCTTTCATCTTTCATCTGCAACTGCTACTCTCGTACTCTTTGAACAAATTAATCTACTAAACGGGTACAAGACTACATACACTATGTCAAAAACCAACACCGTAAAAATAATTCTTAATAAAAGTGAAATAAATACAGCAGAACACTGCACCAGTGCTCTCTAGTGCAATATTATCAGTATAATTCATATTTTGGCTGTGGAAACCTTTCGCTGATGAAGATCGATATATAGCCTAATATAAAATCTCATAGTTTTAGTCAGCAATGTGTCATATACTGGGGCTTTGGGATATTGTAGTGGGAATCAATCCAAGTAGATTGAATTTACATATTTTACCTGAAATAAATTCAGCAAAATAGAGTCTACAGTAGACTTATACATTTATATGTGATTCAACATCACTGAATTCGTGGATAGTGTAGACTTTTATTGCTGATTCTAAAAAACATGCTAAAATCTGACCACATAAGACCCTTTGCTGTCTGTCTGATTTTAGAGATAACTATTGGGTCTCAGGGTAAAGTATTATTATTATTAATGCATTAAGTTAAATATCCTCTTTGGCATGCACACCAATACATAAAGCTAACTCACCAGCCGAGCAAAGAACACATACCATTGTGATAAGCAAATGTGATAATCATATCTGTATCTGAGATCAGTGACTGATGTAACGTACCCTCGGGTGAAATAGCCAAGGGATGGACATGGACACACATATGTACACTTATTAGTCTCTGTATCTGACTTCTTGATATCTGCTTTGAATGTGGCTGGCAGATTTCTATAATTCCGTTTAAAGAGTTCTCAGTCATTATGATCTTTCCCTCACATTAAAAGGCCAATAAAATACATATCAGTAATGTTGGGGCACACTAACCCAAAAGGAAATGACTGACATTTTGGTCAGATGTTAGCTGTGCTATATTTTCTGTATTGATATCATGAGGCTAAAATTAAAATCAGAAGGCTTTTACACTGAATATGTCTGCTGCATAACAAAAAAAAGTAATTTCTTGGTGACTGTTGAGTATTTTCTTTAATAATGGATATGAATGATAGAAAATAACTTAATTGTCCTAAATTTTATTTTTGTATGAGGAGCTAGATCACATTTACATCCATTTGGTAATTTATTGACATGTAATGACACTCAAACCCCAAACTAGCTATAAACTGCTTAATCATCTGGATTATTTACTCAATAAAAAGTGTTTGTTTGTCACTGCAGTTAACATACATCAAGCCCAAGTATATATATTATTTTCAATCAATGGTACTCTAGAATTTTATATTGCTTCTTAAAAGCCTGTTTTGTCAAAGATAAGGTTGATAAATAGGTTTAAAGAGCATTTTCAACATATTTCTTCTGAGATCAGTGTGCTATGTTGGCAAAAATAGGCTCAATAACACTGAAACTCTATGTAGCAGATAAACTGTTTATGCATACAATGTGAATACTAGGCCTATAACCCTTTCATATGGGTAGTGAAATAAATATGTGCAGTCAGAAACAGTCCTTAGAGACCATGTCTTTGGCTAAAGTATCCTGTCCTAAAATATAGGGCTACAAAACTGGTATATCCATTCTTCTAATACAGAATAATACATTTTTAGATCAACAGTCTCCTTTACAATCATGTGAAGCTCTCTGTGACCATTTATGGAAAGGTTATCAGAGTTATGTGCCTTTGACGTGAGTCCAACGTGAGCATTCCCATTTAACCACTGATAGTACAGAGAGTATTCAAGCAAATGTTGAGTGGAGTTTGGATGTGTGTGTGTGTGTGTGTGTGTGTGTGTGTGAGTGTGTGTGAATGTGATTTCATTGCTAAGCCAGGCTCAGACACTACCCAGCTGCATGCATGGAAGAAATGGACAATCTGTAAATCTGGCACAGTGAAGAATGAGATTGCAGTTGGCCAATGATACAGTAGAATAATATTTGAATAAATTTAATGAGACGTTAAAAAATAGGCATTAAGGTCTTCCTTCAGAAGACTTGATTGTTAATATTTTATGAATTCATATATTTTTATACTATATTTAAAATAATGTATTATATTTTAAATGTCATTAATATATGAATCAATTAATTAATTAATATAATAAATATTATATACATATTTTTATAACAATGTGGCAGGGTAATATTAAGTCATTTTGTAAATAATACTTTATATTCAGGTTCAGGTATAATGTGAATGCCTTGAGAACTAGGAACTGTATACTATGTCTATTATGTTATGAATAAAATAACAGACAATATCTATTATTTTATGTGTGCATAATGTAATAAAACAATGTACACAAATAATGTACTTTATTATTATAAATGAATCGAATATTTATAATAATATATAGTTTATATTTATAGATTTCTGAACAATATATTTTAAATAATATTAATTTATCATTTAAAATATTGTAGAAATGTCTATTATGCTTTTGTTTGTGTATTAGCTTATGGCAGCTAGCCTGTATGTTAATGCACTGAACTAAACTCCATGCATGCATTAATGAACATATTATGTGCCATATACTGTATGTATGAAATCACTGACATACACGTGTTTGTGTGTAAATACAGGTGTGTAAGGTGGGTTTGCAGTGTGTGTTGTGCTGTGATTTCACACGGGGTACGGCCTCAGCAACCGACCAGTCATCGCCCAGTTGCCATGACTACAGCGATAGGCTAAATGCATTATTGAGTTCATTCTCTCTTAGTCTCTCTCTCTCTTCTCATGTCTCTTTCCCTCGCTCCCCCTCCCTCATCCTGCGCAGACCACTATTAGCTTTTACTAAAGCATGATCTACTTTTAAAAACACACGCACATCGCTGCTACGAAACATCCTTGGCCTCCGTTTCTGAGTCGTGACAAGGGCTTTCTTTGGGAAACAACCCTTTTTCTGGAGAAATCCCAAACAGGAACGCACTGTGCACTGCCTGCATTCAGTTAATAATTCAATAGCCTGCTAAATTCCTACATAGTGTTACACAACATCTCTGATCGAAACTGTGCCATCTGAAGCTCCTTTTATTGAATAACAGTCAGTTTTTTGTCCTATTTCGGGTGTTTTTCACTGTATTGTTTTAATCAGGCGGTGTGGTCCTGAGGCCTGAGTAAACATGATAATGAAGCGTTTAAGATTCACCAGATGTTCCGCTATAATACGGCTTCACTCATCAGATAACATGAAACTTCTGAAGTTACTGACACTTAATATTTGCAAAGAACTCCCAGCATAAAAGTCCTGCACAGACAGTTATGCACATTCACACACAAACAATAGACCTAGTAAACACTGTATTATTTAGACTAGAATGGGTAAAATATGTACCAGACCACACAAATGGTGATATATAAACAGAAAAGTCTATAAAATGGTGTTTTGGATAATAATATTATGTTTGTACAGCACAATGTGCAGCCCACATGCTGAGAAGCGATTTAGTGGTAAAGTAATCATCTTTAAGACCAACCCAAGACAAACACACACAGACTACAATTCATAATTAGCATTAGCATTAACTGCAAGCTTCAGAATCGCAAACAAATACAAAAACACAAGCTTTCTCATATTCACACCACTATGTGGTCGACCAACATGAGCTTTTTAACACCAAATGCTAACAAAGGAATCTAGAGAGCAAGGTGGCTCATATCCAACATACCAATTAAATTAACAAAACTTAATGGTAGCGAACAACAAATTTAGCGAATTTATTGTGTTTTACACTTAAAATACACAATATATACTCAAAATGATTTGTAAAATATATTTGATTTTTAAGTGTTTTACATTATGAAAAAGTGCAGTTTTCTATTACAAAATATACTCAAAATTATTTCAAACATGCACTATTTTACATTTATTTTACACAAAATATATGCTTAAAAATAATAATAAAAAATGACAGCAGAAATGCACACTATCCACTGAGTTTCACTTGATTTACACGTTATTAAAAAATAAACTCATTGACAAAAGTGTCGGTAGATTTCCAAACTAACATTAGTGAAATATTACTTTCTGTTGAGAAATCTATCAAGCAGAGTTATTGACAATCTCAAAATAGCTTAATGACTACCAATTAATCACCCTGTCCATACATCAGTTAATCACTAGTACCACTATGTTCCCTTCTGCAGTATCTCATTCATTTTTATACACCGCAATCCTTCTAAAGCAAAACTGTCCTCCCTACATCCAACACGCACACAAATCTCCCACATGCTGGCCTGGTTTTCTCCCTCTGCATGAGCTCTCTCTCCTGGTCCCCACCCAGTGCTGTGCAATGCCATGCTACCTTTCTCCTTCACCATGACCATTGGCTCCTCAGTGACTGCTGGGGCTCTGATGAGGAGGATCAGAGGGAGAGAGCTGCTTCCTCCTGCCTGCTTTCTTCCTCGAGTTCTCCTGCTTTATTCCCCCACTGAATCCAAACGTGAGGAGACGACGGAAGAGAGAGCGAGAGAGAGAAAGAGAGAGAGAGAGAGAGAAAGGCAACGGCAAGATGACAGCACAGGAACGGATTGAAAGAGCTTGCACTCTCAAACTAAGCAGCCGCTCAGCAACTGCTAGCTTGGTCTTCGTTTCTCGAGCAGCCCCCCCCCTCTCCTCGTACACACGCATATGAGTGTGTGTGCTTGTGGACTCTGCCCTGGCTCTTCTGAAATAACCAGGTTGCAGCTGCCGTGTGTGACAAATGCAGATTCCACAGCCGTAATCCCTCCCAGTTCGAGACACCACCTTAAATTCTTCAAACAGAGATTGAGGGGACAGGCACGTGACTCAGTTTAATATACTGCACATTTCTATTCTTTCCTGTTCTCTCTCTCTCACACATACATATTGTCTCCCTCCCATTGTTCATCACATGCTCTGATTAGCTGTGTTTATTTCAGTGAAGTGCTGACTGCTGCTTTTACAACTCGAACCTGTTTGTTGTGGATGAATTAGCTGGAATATAACTCACTTTCATTGACCCGTGTATAAGGTAAAACAGGAAAACTGTGATATGCTATCTCTGGCCTTTGAGGGATCAGCTAGTCTCTCTCCGGACTATCCACGCGTCATGGCTGTAGATTATAGGATTACTAGGCAGACAATTGAATTGGGGAGTTTATTGAGAGGCTTTATTAATATTCACAACGGTGCAGTGGCGTCACTAGGGGTAGCGTGTACTGAGAGAATGGGGCTGCTCTGACGAATTACCCAGAAATCTTGGTGCTCGCAGAAAAGAGGTGGTACGTGTATACACTTTTAGCTCCGTATTTTGTATGAGACTGAGACATACTTTTCTAAAGTTTGGGGTCAGTAAGATTTTTCTATGTTTTTGAAAGTCTTATTTGCTCGCCAATGCTGCATTTATTTGATCAAAAAACACTGTATAAACAGTAATGCTGTGAAATATTATTATGATTTATTAAAAAACTGTTTTCTATTTTAATATACTTGTGATGGCAAAGCTGAATTTTCAGCAGCTATTACTTCAGAATTCAGTGTCACATGATTCTTCAGAAATCATTACAATAGGCTGATATTACTGTTCAAGAAATATTTATTTTTATTATCAAAGTTAAAATGGCTGGGTTGCTAAATATATTTATGGAAACTGTGATACATTTTTTCCAGGATTCTTTAAAAAGTAGAAAGTTCAAAAGCACAGAATCTCTTTTAATCATTTTGATTGTGTCCTTGCTTATTAAAAGTATTTATATATTTATTTAAATCTTACTGACACTTTTTGATCCTGAAACATTTGTGTGTCTCATTGCATTTAAATGTATAGATGTTTCTTCAACTAAAGGCTCTTTTACATCCCGGAAACCCAATTTTTATTTATTTATTTAAGTTATTTTTTTTACTAAAAACTTTTTGAGATATAAAAGTCGTATTAAAACACTAGTCGTATTTCAAATACTACTTTTGAAAATCTTGCTATACTGTATATAGATTTTATTTTATTCTGGACCCAAATCAGACTTTTCTTAAAATCAAAAAAAAAAAAAAAAGAAAATCATTACAATGTTCTAATTATAATAATCTAAACAATCTATGAAATAAACTATGTAAAATGTGGCTGTCCCTCAGCCATGATTTCCATCACAACCAATAATTTTGCCTCTAATAAAGCTTCAAAAGTTAGTGTACTTGTTTACCAAGAAGACAACAGTAACGATCAGCTGAAATATGATGTGTACTGTGTAACGAAAATTATTACAAAGATTAACATCACTTGTAAATCAAAGTGTCATTTAAAAAAGACTCCAAATTATGCAAAAAAAAAATTGAAAATATTATTTAATTTTATGTATTCAGGAGATACAATGCTAGCTATGTATCAATCAGCCATTATACTCCATTATATAAAATGTAATTTCCACACAATACATACATTGAGATGTGTTGGAAATTAAATTTGTTGGTTACATTATGGTTCAGATAAACATGCAATAATGTGAACACTGTTAAAGACAAACCAGCCAACAGGGACAAAAGTGTCCATATCCTAAGAAACAGCCGTATGGGTTGATATGGTTAAAGGAGATTAACTGAATTTTAAATAAGAGAGGATGAGTGTGAGAGAGAGAAAGAGAAGAGAGAGAGGGTGTCAGCATGAGAAGGCCACAGACAGCAGGTGTTGGATAAATAGAGG